>JAAFCF010006680.1:28824474-28835731 GCA_013389785.1 Helicorthomorpha holstii
ATAACTGAATAATTGTTGATACAAATAAATATATTAAACATTCAAAGTAACCATTCCTTGTAACCGAATGTAAGAAATCGCAACAAACTTCTCGTCTAATTTACTTTATTGAAAATTGATTGGATTGGAATACCTATTTTTTATTGCAAAATCTAGTTTAAACCGCTTCCATAAACACCGAATTCGGATGCCATGAATTTATGATGATATTTCAATTCGAATTTTAAAAAACCATGAGTAAATTTATATCAAGACTTCATTTATTAAAAAAAAACAACAACTTGATTCGCAACTAAAAATGAAAAAAAAATCAACTTGATTCGCAACTAAAAGTAAAAACAAATCAACTTGATTCGCAGCTAAAAGTAAAAAAAAAATAACTATCCTGAATCCATTTTTATTTTAAATATATCAACTTTTTAGTTAGATATATACAGTAAACCTCACTTTTACTTAAAGAAAGAAGTCACTATACGGTTGCTTGTAGTTGTATTGCTAGAGACTAAACTAAATTTTAATATGCTCGGTTGAACTCAACTCAAGACTATCGCACTCAATAATAAAATAAACGAAACTCAATAATTGCGTATTTTTATTCTGAAATACAGTTTTCGCTTTAATGAAAACCGAAGAACTCAGTCAGAAAATCTCTCGTCATAAACCACTGATAATAAAATACATAGTATGGTGAGAATAAAACTCTTCGTTGGAACTTGTTATTTGATAAAACATCAGAAACTATGTTTTCCCAACTAGTAAGCAAACGTCAAATAAAAAGTTACCTGATGAACGTATGCTTTTATGCTTTGTCACTAAACAATTGTCTATTAAACGTAGTCATTTAAATACAGTATAATTCAATACCACACTACAAGCTTGTTATCATTTTACGATTTCAAGCATATTAATTTAGTTAATGAATACCATTAAAACTTCACATAACTCGTTCATTAATAATCATATTAACTTGACCTTGTAATATAATCAATTTTGAACCTAAGAGTCACGTTCAAACAATAATTGTTTTAATTATTACTGTCCTTAACATTTCCGGTATGACTTAAATTATGAAAATGAAGTCAGGTTTTCAGCAAAAATGCATACCACTTTGTCCAGTATATTTTTCATGAATTTATGTTTAGCATCACGTACATGTAATTATAAAAGCAAAACGTTTTTGGCCATGTTGATTAATTGGAAATTTTCCAATGGATCAACAGGTTTCAATGATGACTCTCTTAAAAGCTTTCTGGTTTCTTTTACTTACTGTACTTTGCTTCTCAACAAACATTTCAGCTCAGAAAAAAAACGGTAAAATTATTATTTAATATTAGTAATTTAAAACTCTTGGCAAATTTAAAAATAAATTGTTACGATTAGCACCATAAATTTGATTTTTTTTGTATGTCATTTTATTTCATTGGCTGCCTATTTTAGTTAGCAAAGAATTGGTGGAATGTTACTCGAAAGATAAAACCAAACTCAATGATTGTCTCATTATATTCTGGGATAAAATTTTTGCCATGATGAAGACTGGAGATCCCAGCCATAATATACCCCATGGTGAACCTATGGTATTACAGAACAGAACATGGAACGTGAAAAGCCCTTCTTTTGATATAAGCAGCGTTTTATCCAATGTAAAAATATTTGGTTTTACAACAACAAAAATCAAAACAGTTGATATGGATAGAACAGCAAGAACGATCGCTTTTAACATGACTACACCATCCGCCAAAATAACCACAGAATTTTCAGCCAACGGAACTGTCCTGCTTCTACCCCCTATTAAAGGCGAAGGAATGGTCAACATAACAGCCAATAATGTTGTCGTATACGGCACAGGTGATTTATTTCCTCTTGGAATCGGAATGCAAGTCAAAAACTTAAAAATCGACATTGATGTGAAAAACATCACTGTCAACATTTCTCATACTGGTCCTACTGATGACCCTATCTGGGATGCTTTAAACAAACTTGTAAATGAAAATATTGACCTACTATTTGAGGACGTGAAACCCTACCTTAATATTCAACTTTCGGAAATAGTGACAAAATTAGGCAACGAAGTGCACAAATTGGTGCCAGTGAACATTTTTACCGATTGAAACAATTTTTTTCTGATGTAATTGATTACTTAATACGCATAAATTAGAAATCTTATATCTTGACTATTAAAATACCTTAACTCAAAATTATACCAATAATTAAAAAATAACTTTAATATTACGTATAATACTGGCAATATAAATACCAATTAAAATTTTAATATATTTAACGTATAGTAGGTGTAACCGTTTTCCATTTCAATAATACTGTAGTATGGCAATGTCATGTAATGATGTAACCGATTACCTTTCTAAATGATCGAATTGTTAAAAAATAAAGACTCCTAAAATTCATTCCCACATAAAACGCAGTGATTTATTTTGCTCGAATAATACTGAATGTTTTCAAATATGATTAAGTGCAATAATAAAGTAGGAATACAATACTTGCAACGATTAATGAACTTCGCGCAGTGATACTACACAACGTTTATCACGATACTTTCTAAAGTATACTTTAATAATAAAAAGTTTTGTAATATATAAAGTAGCTGGCCTTGTGATCAAATCATTTTCCCCTTAAGATTCGCCTCAAAACCAAATCTATTTAACGAATTTAAGTTTTCTTATTACAGTAGAAGAAGGACTGTAAGTAATTTGATATTTTCAGCACTAATCAAATAAAAATATTCGATAAATATTTACGATTAAGAGAGCACATAATTATAAATATTTATACTCAAGTGTAACTTAGTACTGGGCTACTTTTAATAGAGTCTACATGCATTTCAACAATGGCTGCCAAAGAAGCTTTCTGGCTAGTAATTCTCACGGTTTTCTGTTACTCAACTGTCATTTCATCACAAAATAATACCAGTAAGATCACTATTTTAGTAATGTACCTAAATATTTATATTTTTAAATCAGCTATAATCACACCAGCAAGATGTTCATAAAGATCTTAATCTCATAAACTTAAAATCACAATCAAATTTAAAAAATTTTGACAATGAGTTTTTAAAATTGTCTAATAGCTTTATGACATCTTGTATTATTGTTTTCTAATGTTACATTTAGTTGCTGATGAAGTGTTAGAGTGTTACTTGAGGGATAAGACTAAACTCGATACTTGTCTCATTCAACTCACAAATAAAATATTCGTTATAATGAAGATAGGAGATTCCAGTTTAAATATATCTCCTGAGGAACCATTGAGATTGGAAAACATATTCTGGAGTGTGAAAAGCCCTTCGTTTGGTCTAATCACGGTGGCAACCAATGCAAGTGTCTGGGGATTCTCAAATAGTAAAGTCACAGAATTCGTTGTTAATAAAACAGAAAAAACTTTCGAATTTACAGTGTCCACACAAAACTTAAATGTCATAACTGATTTTTCACCTAATGGAACAGTTGGGTCTCTCAATACAAAATGCACAGGAAAGCTTAATATAACAGCTGCAAGTATGATTTCAGACGGCCGTGGTAAAATAGTTACACAAGGATCTGGGGTTAAGTTGGACATATCAGCCACCGGCGGTCAAATGAAAAACATTACGTTCAACCTGATTCATAATGGCAATGATCCAATCTGGACAGCTTATCAAAAACCTATAAACAATAACATTAAACTCATTGTTGATGACATGCAGTCCCAAATAAGTCACCGAAGTGTGCGTTTATTGATAGAAATCATTAACAAAGTGTATAAAATTTTGCCTCAGTCTATGTTTGCCAATTAAAATATTTTTGTAACTTCAAAAATAACATTCATGTTTAAAAACTGTACAATCATTATGCAGCCCTATTAAATCATAAAATTACAATTGAAAAGGATTATGTCAAGTTATGCAAACTTATAAAATTATAACCATTATAGAAACGGATGTACTACTCGTATTCACAGTATATAAAAGTCTAAGTCACGTAGAAATTTCTATTAATGGCCAATTTAAAAAAAATAATAAAAAGATAAATATCTTAATAAAGTGCTCATTTGTCGATTAATTATAATGATATTAGCCAGGTAAGCTTAATTAATAATCTTGTAACCATCTCGAATAATGGCCTTGTGGCCAAATAATTCTCATTAAAGAACCAAAAATTATTTAATAATCCAGTCACTAGATAATGGAAGTTTTTTCAACAAAAACATTTTTTTTTGGTTCAGTTGAATTTTTTTTGAATTTTCCGTTTAGAAACACATACTATATTTAAAAGCCAAATATTTTTTTCTTTCAGTTTATCCTTACGATAAATTTCTATTGGGTTTACTGTACATACTGTATGATACTTAACATTTGATCAGTGGCTACCAAAAAAACTGTTTGGTCACTGATGTTTCTAAAGTGACGCTTAATATAGTGCTTTGAATGCACAAGAAATGCTTGTCAATACATGAATTTTATTTATATAAGACAAGGGTACATTTAAATAATTCATTGCGTAAAAAACTGTGTTTATGTTGTAGAAAACTACTATACTTTTTAGCAGGGCCGGAATGACTTTTTGCGAGGCCGGGTGCAAAACAGTCTTTGCGGGGCCTTTTTCAAAAAAAAAAATTTTTTTTCCAAAAAGAACACCAAATTTCCTAAAAAAAAAAAAACGTCATTTTCGTAGACCGCGGGGCCTCCAAAAGCGCGGGGCCGGGTGCGGCGCACCCGCGTTTTTCCGGCCCTGCTTTTTAGTGTTCAACTGGGCCAACACACAGGATCAAGAGGGACACAAACACATAGTAGGACCATACCTACACTAAGGACAGCCTGATACAGAAATCGCTGACCAAATGCATACACGAGTACCAGTGAATGTCTACATCGATCGAACAACCTTTTCTTCTTTCTAGACTGCTTTTTTACTTTATTTAAACTTCAAGCGCTTTGGGTAGATAATTTTCATTGGGAGAACCAAAATGGATGGTAAATTCTGAACAAGTTTTAAAAGTAGCAACTGATTCGTCATATAACCGCTTGTACAAGTTGAGAAAAGAGACACGCAAGTAGCATTTTATTTTTTAAAAAATAATAAAAACTAGTTTATTTAAACTTATAACAGTTTAATTTTTAAACTAATAAAACCTGTATTACGCTGCATAAATCATTTTAAATAATCATTGTTATGCAATGATAAACTTATTATGGACAATAATCAAGAACAAGTACTCAGTGTGTCAAGTGACCGAAAATGACAACTTATAGGCCACACTTTCTCAATACTCTAATACAAGTATACTGTGTATATACTGTAATTAGGTTAATGTCAAAAACAAGTAAATAGGTAATATTCTGGTAACAATCAATAAGGTTTATTTTAATATTTATTAATTTTATTCACGCCAAAGGTAAACAATTAACTTGTATGACTTCACGTCGTTTTTAATTTTTAATCTCCTTGATAAAGTAATAATAATTATTAGTTTTACTCTTTTTTTATTTATTTAATCACAGCATTGTTAAAATTATAATTCCAGTTTTAATGCGAAATTAAAAACACCTACGATACTAACAAGATCGTGAAATGAAATCATTAATTGGATTTCACAATTTAAAGCAAGCACTCAAAAAACAAAAAAAAAACCAAATTATCATAATTTGTCAGCTATAAATTGAGCTCGCTACGCAATTTTATGTACAGTTGAAAATAATTCCTGTGAAGTACAGAACAGTGTAATAAGCAGCAATGCCTCTACGAAATACACTATTTATTTTGCTATTGACTTTTCTTTGTCACTCGAATTTGGCGCAGAATAAAAGACGTGAGTTCAAATGCTGTTTAATTGTAGTTATTGTACTGTTAGTTTTAAATACTTTTTTATATCTTTTTAGCTGATGATGAATTGCTGGAATGTTACGCAAGAGATAAAAGCAAAGTCACTAATTGTCTAATACAATTCTGGAATTCAATTCTCGGAAAAATGAAGACCGGAGATCCCAGCTTAAAAATACCACTGGGAGAACCGCTGATCGTAAAAGAAATCAAATGGAACGAGAAAAGCCCTTCGTTAGAAATCAACAGTGTTTTATCCAATTTCAGTATCTATGGTTTTTCAAGAAGCGTAATGACGAGTTTTTCTATTGATAAAAATGCCAAAACTATTTCATATAATGTGAGCTTGCCATACATCAACGTAACCACTGATTTTTCAGCTAATGGATCTGTCCTTCTGCTTCCGATTAAAGGCAATGGTAAAGTTCATATAAATGCATCAAACGTTCTCACACAGGGAACAGGTAACATAGTTCCACGTGGATCTGGAGCCAGGTTACAAAATGTCATTACCAACATTGACATGCACAACATTTCCTTTAAATTTACTAAGACCGACACCAACGATCCGATATGGGAAGCGCTAGGAAAAATAATCGCTGAAAATATTGAAATACTATATGAAACCATTCAGCCGTTCTTAAATAACAAATTCTCTCAAGTAGTAGAAGAAATGGCTGCCGAAGCGTACAAAAAAATACCGACAAGTTTATTCTTTGGTTGAATAATTTGGGGTTTGTTTTCATAATAAAATTTTTATAACGATTTTATACTGTACCTAACTATTAATTCTCAATAAAACTAAACAAAGATGTTAGTAACTAATAAATTGATTAAAAGCTTTAAAAACAATTCGTGTACTGTAATTTATCACTGTGTAAGATACGGTAATTTCACATAATCATGTATCAACGATTTTGCCAAAATAAATCTAATGCAGCCCACAGCAAATTCTGGTTTAAAAAAAATCCAGTAAACAAACTTTCAAGTAGATCATGTATACCAAAAAAAAGTATAATTTCAAACAAAAAAAATTCAAAACAAATATCTTTTTAAATAACTATAGTTTCTGATGAATTGCTAAACTTATATACAAAATATAAAAACAAAACCAAAGAATTGTCTCATTTTGTAAGGCAAATTATTCTTCGTTATGAAGAATGGAGACCCAAATAATACCAATTCACTTGCAAAACCAGTGATTATAAACAACATAGAATGAAAGGAGAACTCATAGTAAACCAATATCAAAATATAAGGTTTGTCATTTTCTGTAGTTAAACAAAATGCAATAACAATAGATAAGCAACTGAGAAAAGCTAGTTTCAATCCCACAACTTTTAACCTCCCGTCCCAAATGAGGCGTCTGATTTTACGTCTAGTTTCAAGTCAGTGGCAATGAGAAAGAATCAATCAATGCTTCAGACATTGTAACGTACAAGGTTGTTGAATTAGTTCAACCGAGAACTGTAATCAAACTGGAAAGCTTGAAAAGTCATTTAGATATGAGAAATATTAGCTTTAAATTTCTTAATGTAGAAAATGCTTTTATATGGTACGTTTTAAGTAAATTGGTATCTGTAAGCATCGAACTATTATTTTGTGATTATTTGCCAATAATTAACAACCGACTTTCAGAATCGACAACTGGTTTGACGAATGGTTCTTATACAAAAGTGCCAGTATCTAATTTTACCAACGCTTACTGTTTATTAATTTTTGTGCTTCAAATGGAAATCTTTATCAATTTAATAGTAATTCAATAAAAACTACAAATAAATTAAAATGGTTTCAAGATTTTTATGTGGCGATCAATTTTTTTTATCAAGTTTACCAAACATTAATCACTATTTTAAAATATATTAAAATCAGCAGCATAAATTAATAAACCTACTATTACAAGGACAAAATAATTCCTTAATAAATTTTAATAAAAAAAAGTATTCTTATTAAGAAAATGTATGTCTAGCAAGACCTTGTATTTGCATTAAACATTAGTTTTTAGCCTTTTTTACGCTGTAATAAATTCGATCAAACCTGTTCTGGCAATTTAGTAAATTATAATTGCGAATTAGAGCAGGGTCTTAAAATCGATTAGATTAATGAATACTGTAAATATCATAAAATTAAAATCTAAACCAAAATACCCAGTAGAAATAATATTTGTTTAATTATTAGAACGATCAGTTGAATGTCTACGTCGTTTCTATTTGACATAAATATGAAATTTCAATAAAAACATCTTTAACTATTGTTTAGTTGATGGTTAATGTTAGTCACGTTCACAGTCACGGTCAATGCAGTTTTCTCCTGTATATTCTTGTTAACAAAAAGAGACTAATTAAGTTAGCTACTCATTTGTTATTCCCCTCACAGAATCAGGAGTATATAAAGCAAGTCATCTCTTATTGGGATTTATTTCTAAAGCAGCATCATTGAAGATGAATTTGTTTCCGGCGCTTCTAATTTTCATTTGCAGCATAAATAACGCGTTGGGAATTCTCCCAAGTGGTAAATAACTAAATCCGTATAGTAAATTATATCCTTTTAATTAATTTCAAAATAATTTTAATTTTTATAGCGGTTCCACTGAAAGACTGCTTCATAAAAGATAAAACTAAATTCAACGGTTGCCTGGCCACCTTTATAAAAACTGTACTCCCAGAAGCAATCAAAAATGGAGTTCCATCACTTAAGGTTCCACCAATGGAACCACTGTTTATTCCCTTGGTTGAATACTCCGACCAAGGAGTTGCCTTACAAGCGACTGTAAAATTCATCAATACAACGGTTAAAGGCGCTAGCACCATTCAAGTTCAAACCATAAATCCAGTTGATACCAAGGCACGTACACAAACCATAACAGCACGTTTTTCGTACTTAAATTGTAGTGGACAATATACTATGAAAGGCAATATTGTAGTAATGCCTGTCGATAGCAAAGGACGTTTCACTTTGGACATGAATGGAGTTGATGTTAACGCGGTTTTGCATTTCGGATTAGTGGGACCAGATGTTAAAGTGACAGCAGTTAAACTTACATTCAATGTTGTAGATGCCAAATTAATATTCCACGGATTGATGGGTGGAGATTCGGTTGGATCAGCCATCTCCAATCTTATTGCTGACAATAGTAAGCAAATATTTGACGACCTTAAGCCATATATCGGTAAAGAATTAGAAAAGGCAACCCACACTGTTGCCAAAGATATATTTGATGGCGTACCACCTGAAGCCTTCATTTCTTAATTCATTTAAACAAAACGGGGTACAGTATTCATTAAAATAACGTCATCAGTTATAGCGGTCAACAGTACGAAAAAGAAAATTATCTTAAAAACAGTGATAGTGAGTTTACTAGTAGACCTAATAATTACACATTCAATTAATATTAAGAAATATCAAATCAATTATTGTAACTAGTTTTAATGTATTTAGCTTTAAATGGTAGTTTCTAATCAAGTTTTTAACTGTAAAAAAGATAAATAAACATAACGAAGTTTGTGCAATAGAAACATCGCCTATTTCATTTTTATTCTTAATGCTGATATCTTATTGTAGAATTTCTATATTACAACAAAATCAATCTGTATATACGTCTTTATTTAGAAAAAGTTTGCACTCTCATTGACAACCAATAGGATTTTTCTCTACTGATTTTTATAAAAAAAAAAAAAAAAAACTTTTAGCAGATCTAATTTTACTACATGAATAGTAATTATGACACCGATTTAAAATAAGTCAATATATAGTGCAATTATTTATGTCAACCATTGCAACAAGAATAAAGAAATCCAATAATTTTGATTTGGAATTTAAAAAAAATTAATCAACTCTAATAATTTGTTTTCATAAACGACTATTTTTACGTATTCAATAGTAATCACCGATACCAAAATATAAAATAAACTTAGGCAGTACCAATAAAGCATAATATCATCAATCAGCGAATTTGTGAATGTTAAACATGTCTTTTCCAACAACTTATGATTCGGTCCATTAATGCAATGTAAACAATTAAGGCAGCCGTACTAAAAAAAACTACTTTAAATATAAACATAACTACCGGTAATTTACTTTTAAATTAGCGTATAATCAATGTACGTGTGTATTAAAATACAGTATACGTGATGTAACTGCAGACAATCAACTGTTTCGTAATTATAAAAAAAAAAAAAACAATTTCCTTGTGGCTTTAATTTAAACTCACAAAAAATCTTAATCGGTTAAACGTTTTTACTAATAAATTAATTGTTAAGTTCACCACGACCAAACAGAACCAAAATCCCAAACAATACTTTCAGATGAAAAAAAATTAGGTATGCATCGTAACACATTAACAAATACTGTAATTATAATTTTTTAAATACGAATTTCAATGCCATATTTCAACTTCACACGGCTACTAAATCTGTAACTGCAAAATCCAATTAGTTTTTTTCAACAATAAAAAAAAATGTTAGTCTTGACAGTAAATGGCGGTTAAAAGAAAGTTATCTTAAATAGATAACTTTCTTTAACCAAAAAAAAAACACAACTACAACTGCATACAGTGTATCTGGAGTACCAATTGGTACCAGACACAACCATGATTTTATATTATGCATAACAGTGCTGATTATGTCCTGTTTACAATTTAAATAAACCATCAGCTTGACCTTGGGTAATGAAACGGCTAATTCCCACGGTTACAAAAATAATTGTTTTAAGAAGCTTATTTTTATTCTCAAAACAGGTACCGAAAACAACTTTATTTAAAACACCGATTAAGTTGAATTCAAACTATTAATAAAAAAAAATTGATAACATCATCAATTTTTATTTTCTGATAATTTTACCAATAAATAAAACAATGTTCTCAACTAAAATATTCTCAAGAAATACGATTCAGTTTTATTACCATCATAAAGCATGCCTTGTTTAAACTTATGAAATAAACATATACTGTATTATCATTTTAAAAGTATACATAGTAACTACAGTAAAAACCGTTTAAAATGAAACTGATTCGTGTTAAAAACCAATTTTCATGTTAAGCGATTTCGAGTTAAACGGTCTCCCCTGTATATTAATTGTTGCAAAGGAACCGTCTGGGACTTGACAATATTTATTTAAATTTTATTGATTGAGAACATTTTAAAACTTAAATCGTTTGTTAAGAACAGTTAACGTAATAAAGTTCAGTTATAAGAAACCAGAATGCACTAGTTTTAAAAATTGATTCTAGGTAAAATATTAATAAAAAAATTGAACTTGAAAACAATCAAAACTTTTTTAAGTGGATACTCTCCGCTTTGAAACAGCTTTAAACTCATTTGAAACTAGTACTAACTTGATTTAAAGTAACAACTGACTAAAAGCAAATTTCATTCATTATGAACTTGTTGAAGTATGTTCACAATTGCGTGTATGCATGCCATTAAAGCTTGACTTTCTTTTATTGCGAT
>JAAFCF010006680.1:28835831-28851660 GCA_013389785.1 Helicorthomorpha holstii
ATAGAAAGTTAGTTGGAAATTTAAAACAAAAGCGATTGTATATGTAAACCGACCTGAACTTCACAAATCTGAAGGTTTTAGACCGGAAATCCGTCTCCAAGGGCTTCAAAATGGCCAAAATAGCCGAAAATGGCCAAACAAACGGGAATAACTCGGAAAGTATTAGAGATAATTCAAAAGTTCCAACGGATTTGGTATCCTCACATCGTTTTACATCTAAAACAACCATAAAAATCATATGTTAAATTTTGGCCATTTTTGAGAAAAACGCAAAGGCTATAGCCTTCTCACTTTTTCCAAAAATCAGAAAAAATCACAGGTTCTTAAAAATAGATTAAAATCCTTTAATAAAATGTAAAAGAAGGTGCAAGTAACGATTCCGTTGTTTATAATCCGCAAATCCGTGTCTAGGACCCAAACTTGGTCCGAATGAGCTGAAAACGACGACATACTAATTTATAGGAAAATAAAAATCAATAAATTTAATAGCGCCAGAATTCAAATATTGCAGTTAGGTGTTCGCCTTTTTTTCATTTATTTATGAAATTACAAATAGCAGTATTTTGAGTGTTTATTAATTTAAATGTGTTTCATTATTATTATTATGTATTATTAGTGTATAATTAAATGTTAAACGTTTGATAAAAATCGATCAAGAAATGTAACATAACACGCAAAGGCTACAGTATTATCCGCACCTTTTATTTCGAATTTGAAAGTTTTTTAAAAAAAATTTAAAGTTAACTTGAAATGTTAAAATAAAAGCGATTTTAGATGTATGCCGACTTGAACTTTACGAATCTGGTGTTTTTAGGCCGGAAATCCGGCTCCAAGCCCTTCAAAATCGCCAAAAACAAATTCACTCGTCAAAAAAACCGAAAATAACTCGTAATGTAATAGAGATAACTCAAAAATTCCGACGGAACTGGAATCCTCGCATCATTTTACATTTAAATCAGTCATAAAAACACTCTATTGAAACCCACTACAGCGATCAGGCAAACGCCTTACTCGCTAGGCCACCGCCAGCCGTTACAAAATTTTGTTTCTTAACTGGTAGCCTATTCTGGCGAACAAAACATTTTTACAAAAAAAAAAATATATATATATAATGGCAATGAATTTAATTCATCGCCATTATTATAACTACTAATTAATTTATTAATTTAAATATAAAAATCAGAATTAGAGTGTTATAAACTAACCGCTGAGTTGAGTCGGAATACCTACACATACTGTATATACCTAAATAATCCCAAAACAAAATTTATTATAATTATATTCTTTGGCCACATTTTTATTATAATGTTTTCAAAATAAAAAAGAACATTAGAAATGTTCAACGAGCATTATAACAAGCACTGATTGAATCTTTTTTTTTCAATGATAATCGATTTGTTTTTGCTTTTTGATAAACAATAATTAATGTCTAAAACGATGACTAAATTTGAAGAAAACTTACCATTAGATAAAAATTTCGGGTTTTCAGGCCACCGAAAAATGAAAAACTTCAAAAAAATGCTAGCAATTTAAGTGTCGATTTTGTGTGCTAATAGTCTACTTACAAACTTTCTAGTTTTCATCTAATCAAATAATAAGTCCAAAAAAAGTTGCATGCATTAAAAATTTTAAATACAGTAGTAAGCAATGATTATTAATTGTTAACTTATAAACTTTAATAATAAAAGTACTGTATTTGCAATTTGAGTGAAGGTCATACAAGTCAATCCGTTTCAAGTAAAAACTTCTTTTTTGTAATTTAGTTCAAACATTTTAATGGCAAGTTTTTGACATTGTATGACATCTTTCTTTTAAAATGTGGACAAGTTAAATTGAGACTTTTGCTTTCTGGACAGCGAATCAGGGTTAGTAAAGTAGTTATAAATTTATTTTTTGATATAAAAAACATTTTTGGGGGGGATTGGAGAAAGTAAAAGTTGATATAAAAAAATAAACACAGCTACTCCCTCTATTAGAATTTCTGATACCTGTCTCAAACGTTTAAATAGCCAGTTGTGGTTTAACGCTGCCTCACTTTCTCGTTCAATTTTTGTTAGTTATCAGTGGTGCAGAGAAAGAGAGAAAGATAAAGAAAATAGTAATCTATTAGTACAAGTACAGAAATGGCTTTGAGCAATAATTTCGGTGCTGTTACTTTTACCTGTTTGTCGCTTTTTCTATTTGCCAGCCTCGTTGTAGGACAAACACAAGTCAATTCGGAAAATCCTGCCACCACCGATGTAGGACAGAACAAATACGGTGAGAAATTGTTATTATTATAACCTAATTTTTTTTCACTTCTTCTTGGCCTGTAATTTAAATACCGGTTTGTTAATAAAAAAATACTCAAAAAAATTTAGAGTAATCTTGCATGTTAAAATAAAAAGTAAACACAATGGAGAATCAAAAAAATCTTACAGCAAAATGTTTTTAAGTTTTAATACAACTACATTGGCTTTGCAAAAATTAATAAATATAAATCTAAAAATAATAATTTTGTTTTAAATTTAAAAAATAAAATCTAGATTCTATTTAAATTTCCTATTGTTTGCTAATACTGCACACAAGGAAATGTCTTTAAAAGTTTTTTTTTTGGTTTTCTTATTTTATTTGATTGATTTTAACTAAATTTTGAGACAACTACGTTATATTTAATCAGCTGCCCAAATACGTGAATGTTACCTGAAAGAAAAAGCCCATTTCGAGATCTGTCTACTTCAATTTTGGCAACGAATTCAGCCACTTATGAAAAATGGTGTTCCAGAATTGAATATACCTGTTATGGTAAAAATTTAAATATCATTAAAAAATATACAGTAATTTAATAAATGGTTTTTAGGATCCTCTTACTATTGATAACATTGACTGGAACGAGCAAAGTGCCGCAGTTCAAGTAAATGCTAAACTGACCGATATTAAAGTTCTTGGGGCTGCAAATGTTGTCCCCGTCTCTGTCAATGTTAATCCCCAAGCCAGAACCGTAACCGTGGCCGTCAAATTCCCATTCTTAAATGTAAGTGGAAATTACGCAATTAAAGGCGCCATCATGTTGTTACCAGTAAATGGCGAGGGTCGTTTTGTCCTGAACATGACAGTTATCGACGCCGTTATGGTATCACATATGGTGCAGAGAGGAACTGGAGTAAGAACTCAGTCGATCGATCTGGATTTCACCATTGAGCAGCTGTTTTTGAGACTCAGTAGGATCCATCGAGGAAGTGATGCGGTGGCTGATGCTATAACAAACATGATAAACGATAATAGTCAGCAGTTATTACAGGACATAAAGCCAGTTATAATTAAACGATTCGAGCAGACATTTTTAAATTTAACCTCGGATGCTTTCACTGATATGCCACCTAATGCTTTTATTGCATAAAAAATTTAGTAGATAAATCCAAAATTTCAAATAATGGAGAAAGATTGTACTACATTCCATTTTATTGCATTGTTGCGACATTAAAATAATTACATTGACATTATATCCCTTTTTTGAAAATTTGATGATAAACTGTTTTTAATTTTTTTAAAGTTGATGTGTGAATTGACCGTTACAAAAGAAAAACAAAAACCACTTTTGCGATAGATTTTTTTCTTTTATTTATTGTGTTTGTTTTTATCCACATGTTTAAAAATGGCGAAACTGCTGATCATCTTTTTTTTATATACTTTGTTAACGGTATATACAAAATACGGAGGGATTTTCTAAATTGGAACACTTTTACTCTTTTTTTTTCAGTACTATACAAAAATGAGTCAAAATCTCATCTGTTTCAATGAAGATTTGTCCTGTTCCTCTCTTGCAATGTTGAAAAAAGTGCCAATTTAAGAACGTGACTGAATTTTATCAGTACCAATTCAGAAAATCACCCGTGATATTTTTTTTTTTCATAAGGAAAAGCATTTTTTTTCATATTGTAATGAGGCATACAAGAATAAAAAATCTGATGTTAGATAATTGAATACTTGCCCTGTTAAAAGTATTTAAAAAGAAGTCGACGACTGCTGTTTTACTTTTCACTTCACAGCTTGATGGTCAACCTGTTAACATGGCTCCTATCACTACTACCGCTCTGTTTAGCTTCATTTTCATTTTCAGCTTTGTTGTAGGCCAAAACAAATACGGCAAGTATCTAAAATATTCATATTTAATACAACAAAATTAAATTATTGCAATTACAACAGTTGATAAAGTTCGAAATTGCTATTTGAAAGATAAAACAAATTTTGACCATTGCTTACTTCAATTTTGGAAAGAAATCTGTCCTCTTATGTCCGTCGGTGTTCCTGAATTACAAATCCCAGGTAAGTTTCAAAATTGCATATCTACCGATAAATAAAATAATTAATATATGCATGATTTTTTTTTATTGAGTAATGGATCCAATGGTGGTAGATGTAATAGAAATAAACGAAAATGGGCCTGCGTTTCAAGCTAATGCTAAATTTATTAACACCATGGTATTTGGGGCCTCGACTGTTCAGGTGAATTCTGTTCACGTAAATAGCAAGCAACGTATTGTTACTGTCAATATGACGTTTCCCTATCTAAATGGAACCGGTGATTATATGATGAAAGGAACAATTATGCTGATTCCGATTGATGGTAGCGGAAAATATACATTAAATATGACAGGGGTTCATGCTGTAGCAAAATCCCATATAGTTCAACAAGGAACTGGAGTGAGAAAAACCAAAATCGATATGGATTTTACGGTTAAAGGAGTGGATTTAAGATTCAACAGTTTAATTAAAGACGATACGGTAGGTGAGGCGATTGGAAACCTCATCAACGATAACAGTCATCAGATCTTTCAGGACATTAAACCGGCGATTGAAAAAACACTCATTGAAAGTGTCTACAACCTAACTAAAGAAAGCTATTCCAATTTGCCAGCAAACGCGTTTATTTCCTAAATTATTTCCTCTATGTGTGTTTATTACTGTTTGAATAGGTCAATTTCAACCCAAAAAAATATATATACTGTATATTTTGAGAGGCTAATGACATACTTTCTACCATAATTATTCGCCTGAATAAATTTAAATTATTTTTTTAAAAAATGTAAACAAATAAAAAAAACCTACAAAAAGTAACATAAAAAACGCCTTAAGCAAAGTATAGTAATTAACTTATCGTTAGCCCAATTATCCTGATGTGCAATTAAAAGTTATCTATGACAAATTAAATATCTGAAAATTTTCCTAAGGTCATTATAATACGATGTCACGTATTCAAAATTTTATTTATGTAAAATTACCATGATGTTTATAAAATAGACCTAATAAACCTTATTAGAGAACTAGAATACAGAATAAAATCTCGCAATTCCACTAATCGCCAATAACAAAACGTGAATATATTGCAATGGTTTCAATAACAATTTATCTCGATTATTAATGACGTATTATGAAGTTGTGAGGTTTTCCTATTAAACCAGTTTTTGCTTTATACTCACTACATTTGATAGCATATGTCAAATTGGTAAACTAAACTGGTAAAGCACTAAATTTAATACTTTTTTGAAACTGCAAAATCTACACACTAAAGATAGCAAGAGATGTCTAATTTTCTCGTGATTTCTTTAAAAGTATAAATATATGCACATCCAGCTGCTAACCAACTGCAATAATCATTATTTTTACGAAGGTCAACATTTACATTAATTTAAAAACATGCCCTTGATCATTTTTCATTGCAACATAAATACTGTATATACAGTAATAACCTAAATTGCAAGCTTTGCCTCGGTAAAACGTTATTCTCAATTTCTATTATACAATAGGAATAATCACGAGTATTTATTATCGCATAAATGATGCCCAATGTCTAGCCCAAGATAGCTGATTAGTTACTGAAATCAACCCCATCTAAACGTAAGCGCAATAAATATTTCAAACAAATGAAAATTTCTGTCATGCGACCTGCAATTAAGTCATACAAACCACTTAATTAAAGGTAATTGTAGTAGCAATTTTATGCAGTGCATTGCCACTTAATACTCCTTAACAACTAAGTTACAGTTAAGTCTGCTAATTTATCTAAACGCTTACTCATAGTTAATCAAATTAAATAAAACAATAGCATCGTTAAGAAAATTAAATAAAACAATAACATCGTTAAAAATATCAAATAATTACGTAAACTTATAATAATAAAATAGTTCCCAGAAAATCAAGTTCAAGTCTCATCGTTTACAACTGCAATATGCAATTAAAATCCTTTCATCTTTTTTCTTAAATAATTCATAAGCAAAACTTATCTAAAACAGCAACAGTTCTTACTTAACAAATTTGAATCTTTCCAGAAATTTCTTCTTGTTGTTTGTCTTCTAGCTGATAGCAATTCTTTAAACTTTAAAATCCAGCAATATTTTTCACTTTTTCAACTCAGCATGCCCTGAAGATTTGACATCAATCAGTATTTTTTTAAAAAAATCATATGACAAACTGTTTACATGGTCACTGCTGAATACCAATCATTTGTTTTGATGTAAATGATGCATCAATTGTTATTGAATAAAGTTATTTTCAATAATAAAAATTTCCAATGGCATCATGGCGCCATACATAAAAAGTATAAAATGCAGTGATTACATGAGAAAAAAAGAGTTATTTGACAAGAAAAAATACCGTGTAGTTTACTGTTAAATTCTTCGCAATGGCTTTTAAATATTTCTGCTTGGCACTCTTCGTCTCATTTTTATCATTGGATGCAGTTCAGGGACAGAACAAACATAGTAAGTTTAAGACTGTAAAATTTCTTCTACTTTTATCATAATTACTATAACATCATCATATTTGAATCTGATTAGTTACTAAAATTCGAGAGTGTTACAAGAAAGATAAAACGAAACTCGATGCTTGCATTTTGCAATTCTGGAAAGAAATTGCTCCTCAGCTGAATTCACCAATACCAGAACTTCAACTGCCAAAGTTGGATCCCCTAACTCTTCCTGTAATTGAATTTAAAGAGAAAAGTAATTTAGTAAATGTGGATGCAAAGATAACAAATATTGTCGTAAGAGGAATCTCAAAACACGAACCGACATCATTCAAAATCGATCCAAAAAAGCGATTAATTACCACAACTCTTAAATTTCCCTATCTGAACTGCACTGGAACGTACAACATTAAAGGAACTATTATGGTAATGCCCATCGAAGGAAGTGGACCGTTTTCCTTGAACATGACTGATATTGAAGCAGTGGTTAAATCGCATATTGAGCAGAAGGGTATTGGCGTTCGCACATCCAAAATTGAAATCGACTTTAAACTGAAAGGCTTGCATTTGGACGTTGAAGGCATCATGGGTGGAGATACTGTGGGACAAGCTATTAGAAATATGATTAAAGAAAACAGTCTTGAAATATTAGAAGATATCAAACCGGCAATTAGGAAGAGACTAGAGCAGGGTATATTGACAACAACTGCTGAAACTTTTACGGGATTGCCAGTCGAAGCTTTCATCGCATGAATTGTCTTTTTAATTACTACAAAAAAAAAACAATTGTAAATAAGTTAAAATAAAATCAATTAATGTAAATTGGCAATGCATGGTTCATATAATAGGGACTTTTTAAATTTTAATTGCGAATTGTTAATTCGTTAATTATGGTAGCAAATTTCCCACATAAGATTTTACAAAACACAAACAATGTAATGATTCATCATTGATATTATTCATTTACTAAAAAATTATGCTCTTAAACCGTATCATGTTATAGTTCATTAAGTTTCATAAATAATAATTGTATTTAAAAATTCAATTCACGTTGCTCACTTTTAAATGTCCCTGAATTAATTACTTATTGTGTTACAAGACACTTTTTAAATTAAAAATTATAGCTATAACTTACTATAATAGTGTAATTGTATAAATCCCGAGTGATTATCGAAATTGGAACACTTGGGAAGAGAAAAAGCTGACGAGACAAATCGTCATTAGAACAAATCAGATTTAGTATCGCTACTTTATTGGTTATTTTTTGTTTATGGCAAGAAAAAAATGGGATAAATCGCCTTTGAAACTAATAACATAGTCTCATTTCTTTATTGGCACTGTAAAGACAGTTTTCCAATTTAGAAGCTCATCAGGATAAAACATAAAACTATAGCAAACTATAGCACTAAAAAAAACTATAGCAAAGTATATCGATTACTCAAAACCCCATGGCTAGACAACTTAATATTTTTATTTTAAGCTCGAATTTATCTTTTAAAAAAATTGTGTCAGTAAAACCATCGAAAGAAATTGTATTTTTTTTTCATACAAGAAATAATAATCAATTTTTTGCTAAAGTTTATGATCATAATACTTGTATTTAAGTGAAGGTTATCACTGAATTAATATGGCCTTGCGAATTAATCAAACCGTCACATGATTGCAAAATTCCATGAGAAAAAAACACTATTAATTTCGCCAATTGCAAATACTGTTAATTACATTGTTTTCATATAATATGCATCAAATGTTGTTACGATATACTAATATTAATTATGGTTTTCAACACCAATTTAAAATTTTGCCACGTTCTTTAGCCATTTTCGTCTTTGAAAAAAAAAACTAATCTTTTAATTGTATTATATGTGAATCAGAACTGGTATTTTTTTTGTTGTTGTTGCTCGTTTTACATTGCCGTGTATAATATAAATTAAAAATCGAAATAAAAGCAGCCGCAATTTAAAATTAACAATCACTTGCAACATAAACTGCAACTTGAAGTGAACAGAGTAGTACTGTATCAAACATGTCGTTCATTTGCTATGCATTAACATTGGTATTTGTACTGCTCAATGTGCATGGAACTTACGAACAAACTCCACTAACAGCGCCTCCTCATTTGGTAAAACATGGTAAGTACCAGAGAACTACGAGTACATTAGTGCAAATTAAACTTCAAAAACAAAGCTATTATAAACAAAATGTACATTTAAGTTTCAGGTTTTTAAAAAGTAAACAAAAGCGAGTCCCGTTTAGAAAACGTTTTAATAAATTCACGAAACGAGAAGCTCTATTTTTTGCACTAATTTAGCTTGTTACAAATGAGAAAAAGTTTTTTAAAATTAAATCTCAGTTTGTGTATCGTTGGATTAATACGCTATACAGTCATAAAGTTACATATATACAGTACATCAAATGTGTAATGTTCTTTTATTATAGAGACAACAATCAAAGATTGTTATGCCAAAAACAAAACAAACTTGGACGCCTGTTTTCTGAAATTTTGGCATGATATAATTCCACTTTTAAAGAATGGAATTCCGGAATTGAATATACCTAGTATTGACCCGTATGTATACATAATTATACTTGACTTTTACGTGTATCTAACTGAACCATCACTTGACTTTTTTAGGTTATATCTTGACCAAATCCTATTCAAAGAACAAAGCCCGTTGGCTCAAATTTCAGCAAAATTTACCAAAATTACAGTTATTGGACCCTCACAAATGGTTATAAAAAAGTTGCTTAAAATTATGAAAGCTGTTAACTCATCAAATAAATTTATATGATCTTAAGGTTCCTAAAAAAGTTACAGTTGATAGAAAAGGACGCAAAGCTACATTAAACCTATACTTTCCGTATCTAAACGCAACTGGAAATTACGAAGTCAATGGTACAATAACCTTACTTCCTGTGGATGGAAAAGGAGCTTTTACCTTGAATATGACTAACATCAACGGAACAGGCACATTTGATATTTTACCAAAAGGAAAACTAACCTACATGAGCAAACCTGTGGTCGACTTTGATATTGGAACCATTGCAATCAACGTTGCAGGAATTCTTGGCGGAGATGTAGTAGGAGATGCTATCAATAAGATGATTAATGACAACAGCCGGACTTTCCTTGAGGATGTTAAACCAGCTATTGCTAGACAATTTGGAGATGAAGTTTATAAATACATGAAAGATCAGTATGTGGAATTTCCACCCGATGCCTTCATATAAAACTAGTATCCCTGTTAATGAAAATTATAAAATATAAGACATTGTATTCTGGTACTAATTACAATGAATATGGAAATTGCCAATTGGCACTTTGAAATGTTAATTATTAACATAACCTTTAAATTTTATCAATCAAATACAGTTTTATGAAAATAAAATACTTCTCAAGTACCAAGATGAAATAAAAAAGGTATGCTAATGTACACTAATTCATACTAAAAATTTCGAGATACCTCACAAACTGTAGTCTCAAATGAGTGAATTAAAACCTTAAGCAATACTCAAAAATTCCCCATTTACTTCACGCGATCTTCTAGAATCTAATTCAAAAGCTTGTTTTTTTTATAGAAAACAAAAACAATTAAATTGCATTAGTGAAATACAATACAAAAACTACCTTCAATGACTGACCTTCACTTAAAACTACAATTACTGTAAGTTTACATTGACTATAACAAAATTCACTTTTATTGTAATGTAACTTCAGATCTAAAGCACCACAAAAAACATCTTTGTCCTGCAACCTCGTCATAAAATTACAACTTTTAAGATTTCTAAATGCTTTTTCATTAATAGTTTTTATACCATCCTCAACATTTATACATTTTCCAGTCATTTCATAACTTTTTTAAATGTGGGTCAATCGCAACTGACAACGGCTGTGTAAGTAAAAAAACGAAGACTGTCGTGCTACTCTATTTGTCCCTAAAAACTGCTCAATCAACATTTTACATTTTTCCGTAAAGCTAAACCAATCACCTTTCAATTAAACGTTGTAATAGAAGAATATATAAAGTTTAAAGACTTTTCATTTAGGTCATCACATCAGAAAATTAATACAACTCGTCATTTACTCTCTCTCGTTCTTCCCGTCTAAACAACTAGATTTAAGAGTATCAAAAAATGTCGGCTAAGCTCCTCACTTTGATTTTACTTTTAAGCAGTTCCATTTCAGTTTATGGACAAACTAAAAACAGTAAGTAATTCTGATATAATAATGTTTACTATAAAACTTACTTTTAATTTCATGAATGCAGTTACTGAAGAGTTCAGAACTTGTTGGTTGCAAGATAAAACCAAAATAGACGGCTGCTTACTCCAATTTTGGAAGAGCACCATCCCACAGCTGAAAACCGGTATTCCAGAGCTTAACTTTCCTCCTAGTGATCCTTTGCAGCTGGACCAAATTGATTGGAACGAAAAAGCAGCTGCTATGACGGTAACCACTCGGTTAACTAATGTAAAAATTCATGGGACTTCAGATGCTATAGCAACAGCTGCACACGCCGATCCAAAAACCAAAACAATTAGTTTTAATTTGACATTACCGTCAACCTTTATGACTGCCGATTATGTGGTCAATGGCACTGTAATGTTGATACCAATTAGTGGCAGCGGACAGATGACTTTGAACGTTACCGATATGATTATGGCTGGCAAGGCAGTACTGGAGCAACAGGGAACTGGTTTACGCTATGCCAGTTTAGTTCTTGATGTTGCGGTTAATAAAGTTCTCATCAAGTTTATACAAGCCAGTAACGATCCAGTATGGGATGCAATCGCGACGTTAATGAATGAAAATATCCAGCTCATTTTTGACGACATCAAACCCATGGTTTCCACTAGAATGAGCGAAACTTTGCGAAATCTAACTGGCCTGGCTTTGTTGAAATTTCCAGCTGAAGCATTCATTGCCTAATAGCCAGAACAATGTCTTGCAATTGGGTTGGAAAAACTGTAAATCAAAAAAAAATTTTTTTAGTTTTAAGTAACCAAAAGCATAAAAAATATTGCATAAAATTGCTAACATTATTTTCATTTTATAACATGGTTTTATAATTGACATCTTTTGTAATTTTGTAAACATCAACCTTGTATTTTTGGTTAAGAAATTAAACCAGTATCAAAGCTAAAGCGAATTTTATATAAATGTGCAATAATTATCATTATTAAACATCAACTTCAAGTTTTTACCCGGCAGAAAGATTTCCCAATATCCAAATCGCTTCTGTCGTCTATCCATAAAATTGACGCAAGTCGAGATTTCAAATTACTGTAATTAAAAAAATCATAAGAAAATTAAAATTATTAAGCATACAATTTGCAAATTAAAAAAATACTAACGACTAAAATAAAATTATTTCAAATTTAAAATACAATTACAATGCTGGCAAATATAAAATTTTGTTAAACAAGGTAGAAACTTTACAGTGTGGTTTCGTCCCTCTGCTAGTATTGGTTGAGTCACAACTAACTTATTTCATATCTTCGCTGGTTAATTGAGTGTATGAATGTGCTTCTACCTGGTTGAGGACCGGAGGCCGTAGGTTTTCTTCCCAGTTCAAACAAGATTTTTTTTCAAAGGAAATAGACAGTAGCATAGCGTGGTTGAGCTGGGTGAACTAGTACGCGGTTTCCAAAAAAAAATAATTGTAAATATTTCCATGCGTTAAATTATAGTACATATAAAAGTACATGACTCGAATTTAAATTTTAAATTCTATCAATATTTTCCGATGTCGAAACAACTAACTAATGGTTTGTAATCATTAAATTTACACACTTATCAACAGTAAATTATATCTAATCCGCTATACTTCAGCTCAACAGTTAGTGACCATCATCGTTTATGAAAAGCAATGTATATTGAATAGCATTAAAAACTCATTGTCTCTCATAGACTCAGATGCCTAAAAACTGCATACCCGAACTAAGTTTATAATTAACTTTTGTATCTCATAGCAAACTAGCCTTGAAAACAAATCTGTTTTTACCTTAAAAGTAACCTCAACACTGATTGGGAAAAACAATATAAAAAACAAATAATTGTCCAATAAAACGCTTTCAATGAAACGTTAAGTTTCGAAAATCTTATAAAAGCAGATTCATTTTAGACGTTAGCAATTATTATTTTGGGTCTACACAAAAAACAAATATTAAAAATGGAAGTCAAAATAACCTCCTGGTTACTGGTCCTTATGGTACTCTGTAACTCAAGAGGCATCTCAACTCAGAAAAAAAACGGTAAATCATTATTACATGTTATATTTAAATTTTATCATTAGACGACATCCTTTACCCTAGGGTGTGCTTAATTTACTGTTTACATTACATATTGAGCATACTAAAACTCTAAATAATAAAATACTGAAATTTAATATTATTTACCTTTAATTTCATGTGTGTAGTTGCAGAAGAGTTCCGAACGTGTTGGTTGCAGGACAAAACCAAAATAGACAACTGCTTACTCCAATTTTGGAAGAACACCTTCCCACAATTAAAAACCGGTATTCCAGAACTACAGATTCTTCCAAGTGATCCTCTTCAATTGGGAACAATTCACTGGAATGAAAAAGCACCTGCTATGACAATAACTGCTCTGCTGACTAATTTAAAAATTTATGGCAGTTCAGATGCCACAGTAACAGCTTCCCATGTCGATCCAAAAACCAGAACACTTGCTGTCAATTTGACACTACCGTCAACCTTTATCACAACCGATTACGTTGTCAACGGTACCGTTATGTTGGTACCAGTTGGTGGCAACGGACAATTGACTCTGAATGTGACCGATATGAATATAACTGGCAAAGCAGTGCTGGAGCAACAAGGAACCGGTTTACGCTATGCCAGTTTAGTGCTTGATGTTGCAGTTGACAAAGTTCTCATTAAGTTTATCCAAAGCAGTAACGATCCAGTGTGGGATGCAATTGCATCGTTGATGAATGAAAATATCCAGCTCATTTTTGGCGATATAGAACCCATGATTTCTACAAAATTGAGCGAGACTATGCGGAATATAACTGGCCCAGCTTTGTTGACATTTCCTGCAGAAGCTTTCATAGCTTAATACTGTAGTTAGAGCCTAGAGTCTTGCAATTGGGTCGTGACTGGAAATAATAACAAAAATGTTTTCATTAGTTATATGTTACCACAATAATAAAAAGGACATACAATAATATATTTTTAAATTCTATAACATGATTTTATTATAACATCTTTTATCGTTTTATTAGCAATAGCCTTGCATCTTTGATTAAAAAATTAAAACAACATTAAGACAAATGTTGAGCAAACATACAATTATATTATTCTTAATTGTTCATCAGTGACATTGAATCATGTCGAGAATTTAAACTACTGTAAAAAAATCAATAGAAAGTTAATATACTGTAAACCTTCAAGCATGAATTTCGCAAATATATAAAAAATAACTGATAACTAAAATGCACTCATTTTAATTTTAAAAATATTCATTAAAATGCAGCCACTGATTGGTTGACTTCAATATTTTCAAGAGAAAATTATATCAAAGAGATTCAAACCAGTAAATATTTTGTAATATTTTTTTTTAAGTTTCGAAACAACTAGCTCTTATAAAAGCAAATCATTTTTTTGTTTTTGGCAAAAGTAATTTGAATCTTCATAAGGGAAAGATCAACAATGCTAGTTAAAATAGCTTCGTGGGTACTGCTTTTTGTTGTACTTTGTCACTTAAGAGGCACTTCAGCTCAGAAAAAAACCGGTAAATCACTTTATTTATTTACTTAAATCCTATTCCTATTCAACATTACTAAAGTATGCAAAACACTTAACTTAAATGCTTTATATAAAACTTTGAAATTAAATATTTTAGTTGCTGACGAACTGCAGGAATGCTACTTGAGAGATAAAACAAAACTCAATAACTGCTTAATTCAATTCTGGGATAAAATTTTCGTTATAATGAAAACCGGAGATCCCATCTTGAAAATCCCTCTTGGCGAACCTTTAATAATAAATGAAATAATATGGAAGGAAAAAAGCCCAATGATGGATCTCCATTGCGTTTTATCGAATTTCAGTATTTATGGTTTCTCTAACACCAAAATGAAATCGTTCATTACGGATAGAGCTTCCAGAACTCTTGCCTACAATGCGTCTACACCGTACATCAATATAACCACTGATTTTTCAGCCAATGGAACTGTCATGTTGCTCCCGATTAAAGGTCATGGAAAAGCTGTCATAAATGCCTCACATGTTCACACATATGGAACTGGCAGCTTAGCTGCAGATGGAACTGGATTTGAGTTGCGAAATTCAAAAGCTAATGTCGATATGAAAAATATATCATTCAAATTCACTCAGACTACTCCTAAAGATCCTATTTGGGATGCTCTAGGCAACATGATATCGGAAAATATTGAGCTACTCTTTAATGATGTTCAACCAACCATTAATGCAAGATTTTCTGAAATAGTAACAAGACTTTCTAATGAAGCTTACAAAACAATGAAAATAGATGTTTTAAATTGATTGACAAACACTCATTGATACTTTAATTTTTTGTTTTGTCGTTGCCTGAATCGATTATTTGTCTTATCAATTAAATCACTTTTTATTTTATAATTAACCAATTAAAAAGCCGAATTCTAGAACTTAAACTTTAATTAATATAATATAAATACGGTGCATCTGTGTATAAATTTTAACTTGTACTGAATAATTAATAATTATATTTATTAAACAAGCAAGTTCAATCGCATTGAATACAACAGATGTAACTTGTGAACATTTTACTTTTCCGTGCATATTTAATCAGTAATTAGCCATAAGAATGATCATTAAATTTGTTACCATATGAACTAAATGGCCTTGAGATCAAATTAATTTAACTTTATAAAGTAATCTAAACACGTATTGGTTTACTTTAAACACTTAATAATGTCTATTTGGGAGGGAACGAAATTAAGCAAATGAAATACTATATTTCATCCAATAAAAATTTTACAATGATATATAAACTTAAAAAAATTATTTTATAAAAGCAGATCGATTTTAGTACATAGCCAAATTTATTCGACTCTGCATAAAGATAACAACAATGCCCGT
>JAAFCF010006680.1:28856463-28994470 GCA_013389785.1 Helicorthomorpha holstii
TCAATTATTATAATATATAATGTGCTTCTGTGTATAAATTTTAACTTGTACTGAATAATTATCAATAAAAAGAAGTAAGTTCAATCGCATTTAATACAATAGATGTAACTTGCGTGCATTTTACTATTCCGTGCATATTTAATTAGTAATTAGCCATAAGAAGGATCATTAATTTTAATACTCTTGTTACCATATGAACTAACTGGCCTTGGAATCAAATTAATTTAACTTTAAAGTAATCTAACCACGTATTGGTTTACTTTACACTTAATAATGTATATTTGGGAGGGAACGAAATTATGCAAATGAAATACTATATTTCATCCAATAAAAATTTTACAATGATATATAAACTAAAAAAAAAATGTTTTATAAAAGCAGATCGATTTTAGTATATAGCCAAATTTATTCGACTCTGCATAAAGATAACAACAATGCCCGTCAAAATATCTTCCTGGTTACTGGTCATCATAGTCCTCTGCACTTCAAGAGGTAGTTCGGCTCAGAAAAAAAACGGTAAACTATTATAACATTCGTTTAATTAAATTTTAATCAACATCCTTAAGTCACCTTAAATTTTAATTTATACGCGATAACATTATTTTATGTTATTAATTTTAGTTGTCGAAGAACTGAAGGAATGTTACTTGCGAGATAAAACCCAACTCGACAATTGTCTGGTTGAATTCTGGAATAAAGTTTATGTTATCTTGAAGACCGGAGATCCCAAACTGAAAATTCCCCTTGGTGAACCTCTAAAAATAAAAGATGTGATATGGAACGAGAAATCCCCTTCGTTGGAAATCAACAGTGTTTTATCAAATATCAGTATCTTTGGTTTTTCAAATAGCAAAACAAAGTCGTTTAAAATGGATAAAGTTGCCAAAACTTTTGCCTTTAATGTGTCCACACCGTACCTAAACGGAACTACTGATTTTTTGGCCAATGGAACTGTACTTCTGCTACCTATTAACGGTAAAGGAAAAGTTAGCGTAAATGTCTCAGATATTGAAACATATGGAGCAGGTGAAATAGTTCCAGATGGAAGTGGATACAAGGTGCAAAATTTAAAAATGAATGTTGACTTGAAAAACATATCATTCAAATTCTCTCAGACGGATCCTATAGATCCGATTTGGGACGCTCTAGGCAAAATTATATCTGAAAATACCGAGCTGCTTTTTGAAGAAGTTAAACCATTCCTCAATGCGAAATTTTCAGAAATGCTTACAGAAGTTGCTAACGAAGCGTTTAAAACTACGCCAGTAGACTTTTTATTGAATTGAAAAACATTCACGTTTTTATTGATATTCATTTTCCATTTTTTTTTCGCTTTGCCTATTTAGATTATTTAACTATCAATTAATCTCGATTTATTTTTAAATGCACTAATTCGCAATAAACGCTATGTTATTGACTTAAAACAATAAATATTATAAAATAAGAATTTATAACTGAGTAACTGTTGATACAAATAAATATATTAAACATTCAAAGTAACCATTCTTTGTAACCGAATGTAAGATATCGCAACAAACTTCTCGTTTAATTTACTTTATTGAAAATTGATTGGATTGGAATACCTATTTTTGATTGCAAAATCTAGTTTAAACCGCTTTGTACAAGTTTCTTCCACAAACGCCGAATTCGGATGCCATGAATTTATGATGATATTTCAATATCGAATTTTGAAAAACCATGAGTTAAATTACTTAAAAGACTTTCATTTCCAAAAAAAAAAAAAAAAACTTTATTAGCAATTAAAAGTAAAAAAAAAAAATAACTATCCTGAATCCATTTTTATTTTGAATATGTCAACTTTTTATTTGGATATATACAGTAAACCTCACTTTTACTTAAAGAAAGAAGTCAATATACGGTTGCATGTAGTTGTATTGCTAGAGACTAAACTAAATTGTAATATGCTCGGTTGAACTCAACTCAAGACTATCGCACTCAATAATAAAATAAACGAAACTCAATAATAGCGTAATTTTATTCTGAAATAAAGTTTTCGCTTTAATGAAAACCGAAGAACTCAATGAACTAATGTTTTCCCAACTAGTAAGCAAACGTCAAATGAAAAGTTACCTGACGAACGTATGCTTTTATGCTTTGTCACTAAACAATTGTCTATTAAACGTAGTCCTTTAAATACAGTATAATTCAATACCACAGTACAAGCGTGTTACCATTTTACGATTGCAACCTTATTAATTTAGTTAATGCATACCATTAAAACTTCAGGCAATTTGTTCATTAATAATCATATTAACTTGACCTTGTAATATAATCAAATTTGAACCTAAGAGTCACGTTCAAACAATTGTTTTAATTATTCCTGCCCTTAACATTTCCGGTATAAATTATGAAAATGAAGTCAGGTTTTCAGCAAAAATGCATACCACTTTGTTCAGTACATTTTTCGTGAATTTATGTTTAGCATCACGTACATGTAATTATAAAAGCAAAACGTTTTTGTCCATGTTGATTATTTAGAAATTTTCCAATGGATCAACAGTTTTCAATGATGGCTCTCTTAAAAGCTTTATTGGTTTCTTTTACTTGCTGTTCTTTGCTTCTCAACAAACATTTCAGCTCAGAAAAAAAACGGTAAAATTATTATTTAATATTAGTACTTTAAAACTCTTGGCAAATTTAAAAATAAATTGTTACGATTAACGTCATAAATTTGATTTTTTTTGTATGTTATTTTATTTCATTGGCTGCCTATTTTAGTTAGCGAAGAATTGGTGGAATGTTACTCGAAAGATAAAACCAAACTCAATGACTGTCTCATTATATTCTGGGATAAAATTTTTGCCATGATGAAGACTGGAGATCCCAGCCATAATATACCCCAGGGTGAACCTATGGTATTACAGAACATAGCATGGAATGTAAGAAGCCCTTCTTTTGATATAAGCAGCGTCTTATCCAATGTAAAAATGTTTGGTTTTACAACTACAAAAGTCAAGGCAGTTGATATGGATAGAACAGCAAAAACGATTGCTTTTAACCTGACCACACCATCCGCCAAAATAACTTCAGTATTTTCAGCCAACGGAACTCTTCTGCTTCTACCCCCTATTAAAGGAGAAGGAATTATCGACCTAACAGCCAATAATGTTGTCGCATACGGCACAGGTGATTTATTTCCTCTTGGAACCAGAATGCAAGTCAAAAACTTAAAAGTCGACATTGACATGAAAAACATCACAGTCAACATTTCTCATGCTGGTCCTACTGATGACCCTATCTGGGATGCTTTAAACAAACTTATAACTGAAAATATTGACCTACTATTTGAGGACATGAAACCCTACCTTAATATTCAACTTTCGGAAATATTGACAAAACTAGGCAACGAAGTGCACAAATTGGTGCCAGTGAACATTTTTACCGATTGAAACAATTTTTTTTCTGATGTAATTGATTACTTAATACGCATAAATTAGAAAATGTATATCTTGACTATTAAAATATCCTGACTCAAATGTGCCCAAATACTTAAAAAGTAACTTTAACATTAAGTATGATAATCGTAATATAAATATCAATAAACATTTTAATATATTTAACGTACAGTAGGTGTAACCGTTTTCCATTTCAATAATACTGTAGTATGGCAATGTCATGTAATGATGTAACCGATTACCTTTCTAAATGATCGAATTGTAATGAAAAATAACAAAAGCTAAAAAATGAAGACTCATAAAATTCATTACCACATAAAACGCAGTGATTTATTTTGCTCGAATAGTACTGAATGTTTTCAAATATGATTAAGTGCAAATACAAAACTTGCAACGATTAATGAACTTCGCGCAGTGATACTACACAACGTTTATCACTATACTTCTAAAGTATACTTTAATAATAAATAGTTTTGTAATATATAAAGTAGCTGGCCTTGTGATCAAATAATTTTCTCCTTAAGATTCGCCTCAAAACCAAATCTATTTAACGAATTTAAGTTTTCTTATTACAGTAGAAGAAGGACTGTAAGTAATTTGATATTTTCAGCACTAATCAAATAAATATATTAGATAAATATTTACGATTAAGAGAGCACATAATTCTAAATATTTATGATCAAGTGTAACTTAAATCTGGGCTACTTTTAATCGAGTCTACATGCATTTCAACAATGGCTGCCAAAGAAGCTTTCTGGCTACTAATTCTCACGGTTTTCTGTTACTCAACTGTCATTTCATCACAAAATAATACCAGTAAGATCACTATTTTAGTAATGTACCTAAATATTTATGTTTTTAAAGCAGCTATAATCACACAGGCAAGATGTTCAAAAAGATCTTAATCTCATAAACTTAAAATCATAATCAAATTTAAAAATTTTGACAATAAGTTTTTAAAATTGTCTAATAGCTTTATGACATCTTGTATTATTGCTTTCTTATGTTACATTTAGTTGCTGAGGAAGTGTTAGAGTGTTACTTGAGGGATAAGACTAAACTCGATACTTGTCTCATTCAACTCACAAATAAAATATTCGTTATAATGAAGATAGGAGATTCCAGTTTAAATATATCTCCTGAGGAACCATTAAGATTGGAAAACATATTCTGGAGTGTGAAAAGCCCTTCGTTTGGTCTAATCACGGTGGCAACCAATGCAAGTGTCTGGGGATTCTCAAATAGTAAAGTCACCGAATTCGTTGTTAATAAAACAGAAAAAACTTTCGAATTTACAGTGTCCACACAAAACTTAAATGTCATAACTGATTTTTCACCTAATGGAACAGTTGGGTCTCTCAATACAAAATGCAGAGGAAAGCTCAATATAACAGCTGCAAGTATGATTTCAGACGGCCGTGGTAAAATAGTTACACAAGGATCTGGGGTTAAGTTGGACATATCAGCCACCGGCGGTCAAATGAAAAACATTACGTTCAACCTGATTCATAATGACAATGATCCAATCTGGACAGCTTATCAAAAACCTATAAACAATAACATTAAACTCATTGTTGATGACATGCAGTCCCAAATAAGTCACCGAAGTGTGCGTTTATTGATAGAAATCATTAACAAAGTGTACAAAAGTTTGCCTCAGTCTATGTTTGCCAATTAAAATATTTTTGTAACTTCAAAAATAACATTCATGTTTAAAAACTGTACAATCATTATGCAGCCCTATTAAATCATAAAATTACAATTGAAAAGGATTATGTCAAGGAATGCAAACTTATAAAATTATAACCATTATAGAAACGGATGTACTACTCGTATTCACAGTATACAAAAGTCTAAGTCACGTAGAAATTTCTATTAATGACCAATTTAAAAAAAAAAATAATAAAAAGATAAATATCTTAATAAAGTGCTCATTCGTCGATTAATTATAGTGATATTAGCCAGGTAAGCTAAATTAGCAATCTTGTAAACATCTCGAATAATGGCCTTGTGGCCAAATAATTCTCATTAAAGAACCGAAAATTATTTAATAATCCAGTCACTAGATAATGGAAGTTTTTTCAAAAAAAAAAACAATTTTTTGGTTCAGTTGAATTTTTTTGAATTTTCCGTTTAGAAACACATACTATATTTAAAAGCCAGATCTTTTTTTTTCCTTCAGTTTATCCTTACAACAAATTTCGATTTAGCTTACTGTACATATTGTATGATACTTAACATTTGATCAGTGGCTACCAAAGAAACTGTTTTGTCACTACTGATGTTTCTAATGTGACGCTTAATACAGTACTTTGAATGCATAACATATAGATGCTTGTCAATACTTCCAATTTCTAGAAATTCAATAAATATTTTCACATGAATTTTATTTATATAAGACAGGGTACATTTAAATAATTCATTGCGTAGAAAACTGTGTTTATGTTGTAGAAAACTGCCATACTTTTTAGTGTTCAACTGGACCAACACACCGGATCAAGAGGAACACAAAAACATAGTAGGACCATTCTTACACTAAGGACAGCCTGACACTTACAAAAATGGCTAACCAAATGTATACAAGAGCACCAGTGAATGTCTACATCGATCAAACAACCTTTTCTTATTTCTAGACTACTTTTTTACTCTATTTAAACTTCAAGCGCTTTGGGTAGATAATTTTCATTGGGAGAACCAAAATGGATGGTAAATTAAACAAGTTTTAAAAGTAGCAATTGATTCGTCATATAACCGCTTGTACAAGTTGAGAAAAGAGCCCCGCAAGTAACATTTTATTTTTAAAAATAATAAAAACTAGTTTATTTAAACTTATAACAATTTAATTTTTAAACTAATAAAACCTGTATTACGCTGCATAAATCGTTTTAAATAATCACTGTTATGCAATGATAAATTTATTATGGACAATAATCAAGAACAAGTACTCAGTGACCGAAAATGACAACTTATAGGCCACACTTTCTCAATACTCTAATACAAGTATACTGTATATACTGTAATTAGGTTAATGTCAAAAAAAGAGTAAATAGGTAATATTATGGTAACAATCAATAAGTTTTATTTTATTATTTATTAATTTTATTCACGCCAAAGGTATACAATTAACTTGTATGACTTCACGTCGTTTTTAATTTTTAATCTCCTTGATAAAGTAATAATAATCATTATTATTACTCTTTTTTATTCATCTAATCACAGCATTGTTAAAATTACAATTCCAGTTTTAATGCGAAATTAAAAACACCTACGATACTAACAAGATCGTGAAATGAAATCATTAATTGGATTTCACAATTTAAGGCAAGCACTCGAAAAAACAAAAACAAAAAAAAAACCAAATTATCATAATTTGTCAGCTATATATAAATTGAGCTCGCTACGCAATTCTACGTACAGTTGAAAATAATTCCTGTGAAGTACAGAATAGTGTAATAAGCAGCAATGCCTTTTCGAAATACACTATTTATTTTGCTACTGGCTTTTCTTTGTCACTCGAATTTGGCGCAGAATAAAAGACGTGAGTTCAAATGCTGTTTAATTAGTTATTGTACTGTTAGTTTTAAATACTTTTTATATCATTTTAGCTGATGATGAATTGCTGGAATGTTACGCAAGAGATAAAAGCAAAGTCACTAATTGTCTGATACAATTCTGGAATGCAATTCTCGGAAAAATGAAGACCGGAGATCCCAGCTTAAAAATACCACTGGGAGAACCGCTGTTAGTGAAAGAAATCAAATGGAACGAGAAAAGCCCTTCGTTAGAAATCAACAGTGTTTTATCCAATTTCAGTATCTATGGTTTTTCAAGAAGCGAAATGACGAGTTTTGCTATTGATAAAAATACCAAAACTGTTTCATATAATGTGACCTTGCCATATATCAACGTAACCACTGATTTTTCAGCTAATGGATCTGTCCTTCTGCTTCCGATTAAAGGCAATGGTAAAGTTCATATAAATGCATCAAACGTTCTCACACAGGGAACAGGGAACATAGTTCCACGTGGATCTGGAGCCAGGTTACAAAATGTCGTTACCAACATTGACATGCACAACATTTCCTTTAAATTTACTAAGACCGACACCAACGATCCGATATGGGAAGCGCTAGGAAAAATAATCGCTGAAAATATTGAAATACTATATGAAACCATTCAGCCGTTCTTAAATAACAAATTCTCTCAAGTAGTAGAAGAAATGTCTGCCGAAGCGTACAAAAAAATACCGACAAGTTTATTCTTTGGTTGAATAATTTGGGGTTTGTTTTCGTAATAAAATTTTTATAACGATTTTCTACTGTACCTAACTATTCATTCTCAATAAAACTAAACAAAGATGTTAGTAACTAATAAATTGATTAAAAGCTTTAAAAACAATTCGTGTACTGTAATTTATCAGTGTGTAATATACGGTAATTTCACATAATCATGTATCAACGATTTTGCCAAAATAAATCTAATGCAGCCCACAGCAAATTCTGGTTTAAACAAAATCCAGTAAACAAACTTTCAAGTAGATCATGTATACCAAAACAAAAGTATAATTTCAAACAAAAAAGTTCAAAACAAATATCTTTTTAAATAACTATAGTTTCTGATGAATTGCTAAACTGATATACAAAATATAAAAACAAAACCAAAGAATTGTCTCATTTTGTAAGGCAAAATATTCTTCGTTATGAAGAATGGAGACCCAAATAATACCAATTCACTTGCAAAACCAGTGATTATAAACAACATAGAATGAAAGGAGAACTCACCGTTAATGAAAATCAATAGTAAACCAATATCAAAATATAAGGTTTGTCATTTACTGTAGTTAAAAAAAAATGCAATAACAATAGATAAGCAATTGAGAAAAGCTAGTTTCAATCTCACAACTTTTGACCCCCCCGTCCCAAATGAGGCGTCTGATTTTACGTCTCGTTTCAAGTCAGTGGCAATGAGAAAGAATCAATCAATGCTTCAGACATTGTAACGTACAAGGTTGTTGAATTAGTTCAACCGAGAACTGTAATCAAACTGGAAAGCTTGAAAAGTCATTTAGATATGAGAAATATTAGCTTTAAATTGCTTAATGTAGAAAATGCTTTTATATAGTACGCTTTAAGTAAATTGGTGTCTGAAAGCATCGAACTATTATTTTGTGATTAACAGCCAATGATTAACAACCGACTTTCACAATCGACAACTGGTTTGACGAATGGTTCTTATACAAAAGTGCCAGTATCTAATTTTACCAACGCTTACTGTTTATTAATTTTTGTGCTTCAAATGGAAATCTTTATCAATTTAATAATAATTCAATAAAAACTACAAATAAATGAAAATGGTTTCAAAATTTCTATGTGGCGATCACTTTTTTTTATCAAGTTTACCAAAAATTAATCACTACTTTAAAATACAGTGGATTCTCGTTAACACGAACCCCGTTACCACGAATTTCTCGTTAACACGAAGCAACATTGTGGTCCCGAACTACAATATAGGCTTTCCCATACATTTTTTGTTCGTTAACACGAAGTAAAACCCCGTTTGCACGAACAAAATTTGCTTCTCCAAATGAAAAATTTCATATATCGTCGGCGAAAATGTATAGAAAATTAAAATTTTGATAAGTTTTAATGTTTTTATAAAAACAAATACAAATTCAATACATTTTTTGTTTGTTTTCATAAAAAAAAATTCAAATTGCGATGTTTTTTCTGAAATGCATACATGCATATGAATGCACAAAATGCATAATATTTTGAAATTTAAATTTGGTATCACTTATGATGTAAATAATGATTCAAATATGATATTAATAGTGAGTTTAAATGTGATTTACTCTAAAAAATGTTATTTTGTCCATTATATATTAGATTTTACATGTGTTCGTTAACACAAAACCCCGTTAACACGAACAAAAATCTCGGTCCCGTCGAGTTCGTGTTAACGAGAATTCACTGTATATTAAAATCAGCAGCATAAATTAATAAACCCTACTATTGCAAGGACAAAATAATTCCTTAATAAATTTTAATAAAAAAATATTCTTATTAAGAAAATGTATGTCTAGCAAGACCTTGTATTTGCATTAAACCTTAGTTTTTAGCTTTTTTTACGCTGTAATAAATTCGATCAAACCTGTTCTAGCAATCTAGTAAATTATAATTGCGAATTAGAGCAGGGTCTTAAAATCGATTAGATTAATGAATACTGTAAATATCATAAAATTAAGATCTAAACCAAAATACCCAGTAGAAATAATAAATATTTGTTTAATTATTAGAACGATCAGTTGAATGTCTACATCGTTTCCATTTGACATAAATATGAAATTTCAATAAAAACATCTTTAATTATTGTTTAGTTGATGGTTAATGTTAGTCACGTTCACAGTCACGGTCAATGCAGTTTTCTCCTGTATATTCTTGTTAACAAAAAGAAATTAATTAAGTTAGCTACTCATTTGTTATTCCCCTCACAGTATCAGGAGTATATAAAGCAAGTCATCTCTTATTGGGATTTATTTCTAAAGCAGCATCATTGAAGATGAATTTGTTTCCGGCGCTTCTAATTTTCGTTTGCAGCATAAATAACGCGTTGGGTATTCTCCCAAGTGGTAAATAACTAAATTCGTATAGTAAATTATATCCTTTTAATTAATTTCAAAATAATTTTAATTTTTATAGCGGTTCCACTGAAAGACTGCTTCATAAAAGATAAAACTAAATTCAACGGTTGCCTAACCACCTATATAAAAACGGTACTCCCAGAAGCAATCAAAAATGGAATTCCATCTCTTAAGGTCCCATCAATGGAGCCACTGTTTATTCCCTTGGTTGTATATTCCGACCAAGGAGTTGCCTTACAAGCGACTGTAAAATTCATCAATACAACGGTTAAAGGCGCTAGCACCATTCAAGTTCAAACCATAAATCCAATCGACACCAAGGCACGTACACTAACCATAAAAGCACGTTTTTCGAACTTAAATTGTAGTGGACAATACACTATGAAAGGCAATATTGTAGTAATGCCTGTCGATAGCAAAGGACTTTTCACTTTGGACATGAATGGAGTTGATCTTAACGTGGTTTTGCATTTCGGATTAGTGGGACCAGATGTTAAAGTGACAGCAGTTAAACTTACATTCAATGTTGTAGATGCCAAATTAATATTCCACGGATTGATGGGTGGAGATTCGGTTGGATCAGCTATCTCTAATCTTATTGCTGACAATAGTAAGCAAATATTTGACGACCTTAAGCCATATATCGGTAAAGAATTAGAAAAGGCATGCCACACTATAGCCAAAGATATATTTGATGGCGTACCACCTGAAGCCTTCATTTCTTAATTCATTTAAACAAAACGGGGTACAGTATTCATTAAAATAACGTCCTCAGTTATAGCGATCAACAGTACGAAAGAAAAAATTATCTTAAAAACAGTGATAGTGAGTTTACTAGTAGACCTAATAATTACACGCTCACCATTCAATTAATTAATATTAAGAAATATCAAATCAATTATTGTAACTAGTTTAATGTATTTAGCTTCAAATGGTAGTTTCTAATCAAGTTTTTAACTGTAAAAAAAGATAAATAAACATAACGAAGTTTGTGCAGTAGAAACATCGCCTATTTCATTTTGATTCCTTAAACTGATATCTTATTGCAGAATTTCTACACTGCAACAAAATCAATCAGTATATGCACTCTCATTGACAACCAATAGGATTTTTCTCTACTGATTTTTATAAAAAAAAAAAAAAAAAACTTTTAGCAGATCTAATTTTACTACATGAATAGTAGTTATGACACCGATTTAAAATAAGTCTGTATATAGTGAAATTATTTATGTCAACCATTGCAACAAGAATAAAGAAATCCAATAATTTTGATTTGGGATTTTTAAAAAATTAATCAACTCTAATAATTTGTTTTCATAAACGACTGTTTTTACGTATTCAACAGTAATCACCGATACCAAAATATAAAATAAACTTAGGCAGTGCCAATAAAGCATAATATCATCAATCAGCGAATTTGTGAATGTTAAACATGTCTTTTCCAACAACTTATGATTCGGTCCATTAATGCAATGTAAACAATTAACGCAGCAGTACTAATAAAACTACTTTAAATATAAACATAATTACCGGTAATTTACTTTTAAATTAGTGTATAATCAATGTACGTGTGTATTAAAATATACGTGATGTAACTGCAGACAATCAACTGTTTCGTAATTATAAAAAAAACAATTTGCTTGTGGCTTTAATTTGAACTCACAAAAAATCTTAATCTGTTAAACGTTTTTACTAATAAATTAATTGTTAAGTTCACCACGACCAAACAGAGCCAGAATCCCAAACAATACTTTCAGATGAAAAAAAAATTAGGTATGCATCGAAACACATTAACAAATACTGTAATTATAATTTTTTTAAATACGAATTTCAATGCCATATTTCAACTTCACACGGCTACTAAATATGTAACTGCAAAATCCAATTAGTTTTTTTCAACAATAAAAAAAATGTTAGTCTTGACAGTAAATGGCGGTTAAAAGAAAGTTATCTTAAATAGATAACTTTCTTTAACCAAAAAAAAAAACACAACTACAACTGCATACAGTGTATCGAGTACCAATTGGTACCAGACACACCGATGATTTTATATTATGCATAACAGTGCTGATTATGTCCTGTTTACAATTTAAATAAACCATCAGCTTGACCTTGGGTAATGAAACGGCTAATTCCCACGGTTACAAAAATAATTGTTTTAAGAAGCTTATTTTTATTCTCAAAACAGGTACCGAAAACAACTTTATTTAAAACACCGATTAAGTTGAATTCAAACTATTAATAAAAAAAAATTGATAACATCATCAATTTTTATTTTCTGATAATTTTACCAATAAATAAAACAATGTTTTCAACTAAAATATTCTCAAGAAATACGATTCAGTTTTATTACCATCATAAAGCATGCCTTGTTTAAACTTATGAAATAAACATATACTGTAGTATCATTTTAAAAGTATCCATAGTAAATACAGTAAAAACCGTTTAAAATGAAACTGATTCGTGTTAAAAACCAATTTTCATGTTAAGCGATTTCCAGTTAAACGGTCTCCCCTGTATATTAATTGCTGCAAAGGAACCGTCTGCGACTTGACAATATTTATTTAAATTTTATTGACTGAGAACATTTTAAAACTTAAATCGTTTGTTAAGAACAGTTAACGTAATAAAGTTCAATTATAAGAAACCAGAATGCACTAGTTTCAAAAATTGATTCCAGGTAAAATATTGATAAAAAAAACTGAACTTGAAAACAATCAAAACTTTTTTAAGTGGATACTCTCCGCTTTGAAACAGCTTTAAACTCATTTGAAACTAGTACTAACTAGTGCAAATTTCATTCATTATGAACTTGTTGAAGTATGTTCGCGATTGCGTGTATGCATGCCATTAAAGCTTGACTTTCTTTTATTGCGATAAGCACTTTAAAAAACCATTTACCAAAAGTAGATCAAATTTTCAATACAATTATCTACTCATTAAAAATCTATAAAACTCAATAAAGAAAACATCAAATTAATATTTCTACCATCGATTCACCTTAAAATACTAATTAAATATTTTGTAATGACAAGGTCAATCAATATTGATAATTTGAGTTTTTTTTTTGCTAAAAATCATAATTGTCAAGGCTAAACATTGTGTTTAACGAAGGTCACCAAATTCAACATTGAGACATCTAATTTAATATCTTAATAAAAAAAATCTCACAACCCCCTTGCGACAGTAGCCAATCTTTGAAATAAATTGTAATCTATGTTGGGCGTTATTTTGATAGATTTGTATATATTACTATGACATATTAAAATGTTTAATAATGCAGACCACGTATACAGAAAACTACAATATATAGTACAGTAATATAAAATTTGGCATACTTGATTGAAGTTTTCCATTCGAATATTATCTTTCACAAACCAACCAACATGGCTCTAATTGCATCTTTGTTGATTTTAATTTGCGGCACAAGTGTTGTCATGGGAATCCTCCCGAGTGGTAAATAATTTTAAATGATTACGTTATCAACTTAATTTCATAAAAAAAATATGTATGTACAGCTGTTCCTGTTAAAGACTGTTATGCAAAAGATAAAACTAAGTTCCATAACTGTCTAACCACATTCATAACAGCCGAAGTTCCAAAAGCAGTGAAGGATGGAATTCCTTTACTTAAGGTTCCTCCAATGGACCCCCTATTTCTTCCATTGGTTGAATACACTGACCAAGGAGTTGCCTTACAAGCTACAGTAAAATTCATCAATTCAACGGTTATAGGGGGAGGCAAAATGACGATTAAAAGCGTAAAGCCAGTGGATCCCAAGACACGCTCACTAACGTTAACGGCACAATTGCCATACTTGAACTGCAGTGGTCAATACACCATGAAAGGCAACATTTTAGTAATGCCTGTTGATAGCAAAGGACCTTATACTTTGGACATGATTGGCCTTGATGTAACTGTGGTTATGCAATTTGGATTAGTAGGACCAGATGTTAAAGTTACAGGAATTAAAATTACATTCAATGTTGTGGATGCTATATTGAAATTTCACGGATTGATGGGTGGAGATACAGTTGGGTCAGCCATTTCCAGTCTTATTGCTGAAAATAGTAAGCAAATGTTTGACGACCTTAAACCACTTATCAGCCGAGAATTAGAAAAGGCATTGGTCATTGCTACTAAAGATATGTTTGTTGGTTTACCACCTGAACCCTTTGTTGCTTGAACTTGTTGCCAAAAAACAATGTAACTAATAAATACTGATAGGATGAGGATTAGCATTTTCGCTGTAATATTTGACCTCGTTGATATTAATAAAATTTTATTTTAAAAATTAAAAAATGTAATCGATTTCACTGCTTATAAACGCACAAAGAGGAAAGCAGTTTACCAGACAACGACCCCAAAAATAGTCACTAGGCATTCACATTTTCTCTCATGAATATTGTGAATATGATTACTTGTACGGTAATCAAATAAAATACATCCACTGTTTTCTTTTAATAAACGTTCTTTTAAAAAAAAGGGATAATAAAAATTGTAATAAAGTCCAAGTGACTTACCGGTGCTGTATATTTCAAGTTCAGATTCGAACAACTTTATAGATGATTTACGAAGACACAGAAATCCATAATAACTCAAATTTTTCACTAAACACAATCACTATTATTTAACTAATCGATTTCTATTTCAAATACATTTCAATGTACAGTATAGGTTACGGTAATTAATTAAATGGTATATAATATTACATTATAACCACCATGAGAGAGAAAAGTAACGGTTTGTAATAAATTAAAACTCTAACTTAAAACAAGAGGGCGCTTTTTGCCATAACGTGGCAAATACATAGGACAAAGACTGAATTACACTACTACCATGCTTCCCGTTATCACTGCAATTTGCTTCCGTTAACAATGATAAACAAATCTAACGTTTAACGTTAAGTTTAACGTTCCGTTAATTTATAGTGTAACTCTATCTCTGCCCACCATTATCAGTTGCTGTGGTCGGATATTTTGGTAAGTGTATTTTTCAATTTCGATGTATTATTCGTAAATTTAGGATTTATTTACCAGTGTTTACTTGTAGAATTAAACTTTAGACGTTGTACTTATTTCCTGATTATTTAAACAATGTTTTTTTTGTGTTTTTGGATAATGCTTTAGCGTTAATAATCCTTGTCATCGGACTTTGGCATAATGGCTCTCAGTCGCTCGTATAACTGTTTAAAGTTTTCATCCCTTCGTAAGTTAAAAATTATAAAATTTACATAATTAAATTGATGATTAATGTGTAAATGTTTATTAAATTTTAGAAGGAATTAAATGTTTAAGTACTACATCTGTGTGCGGTGCGAAAGGTGATCAAAGACAAATGAAATCGACCGGGGCTTCCTTTAACTATCTTATTGTCTTTACTATTATTTAGCTAAAACTAAAAAATCTTTGGCTAAGGATGGTGTAAAGAATATTGTTTTTGTTGATGGTGTGCGTACACCGTTTGTACATTCTGGAACCGCATACAAAGATATGATGCCGCATGAATTAGTAACACAATCACTTGTGTATGTAATTGCATCATCAAATTGTTTTCAGAAATTACTAATACTTTTAATTGTTATTCACTTAGGGCACTTTTGAAACGAACTGGAGTTTCAAAGGGTAGATACAACTAACATATTTGCGTTTTACTTGCAAGTCTAATCACTTATGTTGTTTAGATGTAATTGATTACGTTGTGTTTGGAACGGTAATTCAAGAAGTAAAAACCAGCAACATTGCCAGAGAGGTATTTAAGGTATCTTAAGACTTGTATCGCCATTATTTATGAATAATTTGATATCCAGGGCGTTTTGGCAGCTGGTTTTTCTGATCATACACCAGCACACACTGTTACGATGGCCTGTATTTCATCCAACCAAGCTATTACATCCTGTAAATTATTTCCACCAACTTTTAACTCTTTTTAAGTAACGTTTCCAATTATGTTTTACAGGTTATGGCTTATTGGCATCTGGAATTTATGATGCTGCAATTGCCGGTGGTGTTGAGTTTATGTCGGACGTTCCAATTCGTCATAGTCGATCAATGCGAAAGTTAATGTTAGGTCTGAATTCAGCCAAAACATTACAGGCGCGTTTAGGTCTTCTGGCTAAACTGAGACCTTCCTATTTTGTTCCAGAAGTAAGTATTTGAATTTCAAAATATAGTGAGAATATTTAGTTTACTTCTCATATGATTTAGCTACCTGCAGTTGCAGAATTTTCTACGAATGAAGTAATGGGACACTCTGGAGACCGTTTAGCAGCCGCTTTCGCTATTTCGCGCTTTGAGCAGGTTTTTTGTTTTGATGTTTCAGGGTTATTGTTTGATTATATTAATTTTAAATACGCAATTAGGATGAATTTGCACGCAGATCGCACACTTTAGCCAGTGAAGCTAATTCAAAAGGATACCTTAGTGATCTTTTCCCAGTAAAAACACCAGGTAAGATTTGAGGATTTCCTCAATTTCCGAGCTAACTTATCGATCTAACTTTTTTTTAGGAAAAGATGCGTATCTTACCGCTGATAATGGAATCCGTGTAGCAACTCCCGAACAACTAGCCAAACTTAAACCAGCTTTTATCAAACCATACGGAACCGTTACTGCTGCCAATTCGTCTTTCTTGGTGATTATTTTACTATTCGGTTTCTGGAATAAAATGAAATCTAAATTAAGCATTTTGTAGACTGACGGAGCTTCAGCATGCTTAATTATGACTGAAGAAAAGGCTTTGAAATTAGGATTGAAACCAAAAGCCTATTTGAGAGATTTTGTTTATGTATCTCAAGACCCGAAAGACCAGTTGTTGTTGGGACCTGCCTATGCCACGCCAAAAATTTTGGAAAAAGCTGGTTTAACTTTGAACGACATTGATGTTTTTGAATTCCACGAAGCTTTCGCCGTAGGTCATTTTTATTAAACTTCATTGATATGGTTTTGTTTTACGAGTAATTATACTTTAAAGGGACAAATACTGGCCAATTTGAAAGCTATGGATTCGGATTATTTTGCTAAAACTTACATGGGCCGAACCGCTAAGGTAAATTCTTTTGCATATAAAGATGTCAAATTATGAACAAAACATTAATCTAAACTTGGAATAGGTTGGTGCACCTCCACTTGATAAATTTAATTTGTGGGGTGGATCTCTAAGCCTGGGCCATCCATTTGGTGCCACCGGTGTCAGGCTAACTTCACACACAGCTAATAGACTCATTAAAGAAGATGGACAGTATGGATTAATTGCTGCCTGTGCAGCTGGAGGACAGGTAAATTGTTTTGACTAATATTTTGATTAATAAAATGATGCACGTAGGGCTTTTCGACGTTTTATTGCCCTTGCTTTAGACTACTAGAAGACCGAATTTGTCTTGCTAGTTTGTAAACGTGCTAAATTAATAATATACATAAAAGTGGCAACAGGGCCAGTAATGCTAAGTAATTGCCTACATGGTAGTGTCACGCCACTTACAGATACTTAATAGTTAATGCTAAAATATCAAATATTACATAATCTAAATATTGTTTTTTTATAGGGAGTGGGAATGTTGATTGAACGTTACCCAAGCAAATAGGATAGTAATTCGTATGTATGAATGAGGAAAGTCATGTAAATTTACTGCGAACAGGAAAACTTAAATGTATAAAATACGCTATTTTCAAACTGAAATCTTTATAATACGAGATAATTTTAAATGAACGAAATTCTGGTTTAAAATACATTTCTAACCATTTCAGTTAAATTGTGGACAAGTAACAACTTAATTAAATTGTCAATCAATTGTAATATGTATTAAGTTAGTAGTTGAACTTGAGCCAGAAATAAACTTGCGTTGAATTTCACTTTATGCTGTTTCATTTCGTTGTTTTCAACTTTTCAATCGTAATATTTGTTTTCACAAAAGTCTGAAATATCGTAAAAAAGAAATAAAATTTTAATTATAAAATCCGAAAAATATAAAACGAGTATAATAATTTCCCCATAATGTTAACGAATTCTAATAAAATAATTATGCGAGTTAGAATAAAATTAGGGACGATGAACAATGAAATCCCATGAATCTTTCCATCTGAGACCGACAATGTCATCCACTGAAAGTTGAACATTGCCGTAACTGACTGCTAAAAATTTGAGATAGACATGGAAAACGTAGCTAATCCATATCGTCATGATTGCTTGGAAAAAGCGTTTACCTTTCCAACCCCATTTTAATCTAAAACATCAAATATATTTCCTCAGTTTCACAAATCGTGATTTTGCATCAAATGTACTTACTTGATCAAGAGATATATGTGTTCAACAACAATGGCTAGTAGATGTAATTGAAAAAGATATGACGGTAAATAATGATGTAAAAATAATGTTCTTTCAATGAAAAAATATGGCAAATAATGCATAAAATATCCTGATAAAAACAACAACCCATCTTCTGAGAATCGGTTCCATTCATCTGCGTATATTACCAAATTAAGAGTCAAATTCCCTTGTAAATTATTATATTTAAAAAATGTAAACCTTCTGGTATATCAAAGCACAATCTCCTTCGTCTTAGCAAGTAGAAAAGGTACAAGAAGATGAACGTAGCTAAACCAAGTGTTGATGTGTACCATATAGCAATGTTTCCCAGTAAATGTATTTGAGCCTTTAAGTAACCAAGAATTAACATCAACTACTGTAAATGAAAAAATCCCAATAAAACTTGCATTGCTATCCGAACTAATCCAGTAAGCAATTCCTCTGCTTAACATTGGCCATTCGTGTGGCTCAGAACTGTACAAATGATCTTGAACATTTTCTTGATTAACAGTAAACATTTTGATCTAAATAATAACAAAGTATTGAATTTAGTATTTCCTAAATATTAAAACTAAGATAATAAATTACTTGAAGTTCCCAAAATTTATCCCAAAATGATAATTTGGTCGGTGCTGTAGGAACAAATTCAGCTAAACCAAGTTCTCGTTCTCTGTCTTTCTGATCAGCACCTAATTTTCATAAATTGTCTTTAAGAGGAATTAAGAGCATGTATAAAACGATTTGTATATAATACTTTGTGTGTATCTATGCTCTTCAACATTCCATATCGTGTCTTCTTGATGAATAATTCGATCGGTTACCACTTCATGTTGATGAAAGCCCCAATCAGGTAGTTGCCTTCCAGTAAATTTTAACGCCTGAGATGAATTTACGTGAACTAGGCGAACCTGAGATTGAATGGTGTGCCAAACATCTCCAGCAACATCTTTATTAACGATTTCAACTCTCCATAAATTTTGAGAAGGCATTGAAACATTATAATCAATGTAGCATGAAACTTCTTGATTTTGTGGAGTCATTGGTGCAGCAACGTCATGACTGTGTTAGAAATTTGATTTAAATGACTATAAAAATTTAGCCTTTAAAAAACAAATAACGCCAGGTATTACTCGTACCTGTTCAAAGCTCGACTGGTCATTCCATGAACTACTTGAATAATATCTCCATGACGAATGGCATCAAGTGGTTCGGATACAACCAGATCGTTACGATTAGGTCGCTTAATTATCCACCAATTATTTACGTCTTTAAAACTGTAACATGTAACTTGCTGCTGGTGACTACTCCCTCTGCTATCTGAATATCTTATCGGATATACGTGAGTGTGAGAATGAAGCCAACAAGTTCGACCGTGAGTATGGCGTAAAGTTATTTGAGAACCATGAACCACTTGTAATGGTTGACCTTTCGTAATCGACGCTAAACCACCCTAATATATAATCATAATTTTAAAAAAATATACATTGTTTAATAATAGATCACAGTTATTACCTCCAAACTGGCTTGAAATGCACTAGTCATAACATTATCGTGAGGACCAGCTTTTGAAAGGATGCTCAAATGTAAGTAAAACGTTGCAACATAAATTATCACCGGTATTACAATAAAAGCACCAAAAATGCTCAGTAAATAAAACAGCAAAGATCGCTATCAAATCATAACATAATGTAACAAAAATTCAAAAACATTTAAGTATTAATAAAATGCTTACGTTAGACACTGATGTATCTCTCAAATGTTCATAGAAATTAAAAACCACGTAAGATGCAGCCAATATGAATGAAAAAAACGCCACATACTTCACGCTGTAATAATATTTAACTTTTTTAAAATCGACGTAGACTTGTATTTTAAATAAAATTATATTTTTACCAAAAAGCACAAGCAAGTGAAATTCCCATACAACATAAATACAGAAACCATGTGGGAGTAAATAACCTGTGATTCAAATATTAATTCATACTAAAATAACTATAATTGTGTGTAACTGAAATTAACTTACTGCTCCTGCTGGCGAAATTTCAAAAGAAAATATATTCCAACAGTAATAAATAACAACATGATGCTATCCAACAGTGCAAACCTTGATTGAGTTAGCAAAGCATTATCTAAACATTTTAATTGATTATTTTTTACTATTAAATTATATTCGGTATTATTAAAACTGCAATTAATTACCCAATAAAATCAAAATTGCTGTTAAAATCGCGACCCATCTTTTCCGGCCCAATTGTAAAATTGTATAATACGCAGTTGGCGTTAAAAAGCTTCCAAAAACGGCTGGAATTATCCTGAGGGCCCACACAGGCATACACGAAGAATAATCTATAACAAATTTCAAGTATTTCAATTTACACAGTATATTTACAGTAAAATAACGAAATGTTAAATACTTGATCCGATTCTGTCAAATTTAAAGTTGCCATCAAACCCAGCTAAGTAGGCAGATAGTGCCAACAGTTGTTTACCAAGTGGTGGATGGCAGTCAAAGAAAAACGTTTGTTTAATGTATAACGAAGCATATTTTCCATAATGTAGTTCGTCAAATCTGAAATTAATAACATAAAACAATACATTTTAAAAAATCTCAGGACTACAAAAGGCAAATAGTTTCAAATGTGAAGGTCGTCGACCTTTGCCATTTGAAACAATTATGTAACTCTTTAAAAGACTACACTGCATTATTGTAATATAATATTAAATAAATAGGTGTTAAATTTAAAAACGAATGCCTTACACAATGCTATTTGGTTGTCCCAATCTCCATAAACGAGTTGCTAAAGTTATAATAAACAATCCAACAGCAACTAAGTCCAATTCAGCTGTCACTACCAACGACTTAATTTCCAACTTTGATTTATCTCTATTATTTGCATCGCTGCATTGTAATTTAGCCATATTTTCTAATTTAAAATGCGTAATTTACGCTAGTGATCATTTTACTGATGCCAAATACCATAAATTCCTTGACTTGACTTGCCACATGAACAGCTGCATAACTATACAAATCTTTCTCAAATGGAAATATAAATCGTAAGTGATTTACATTAAATCCTTATCAATTTTCGCTACCTCGCTATACGCGATTTCATTAATCGTACTGTATTTTGTAATCGTGAATTCGCGAATACAAAAACCTAGCAATATACGAGTACCATTGAAAATCATAAATGTTTCAAGTGAACGTTAGTAGTTACAATTCACTAGTAAATGAGTCATTAATAAGAAGCATTTGATACTCATTTCATGTAGCTGGAGCAAACCGGCATAATAAAAAATAAATTGTAACGTCACATTAATATTTTAAGTCCAATTGACGTCACTGTCAATGAGTTCATCAACATGTTTGTCCAAATTGTCAATGTCAATTTAATTAATATGAAAGTATCATATTTCGCTGAAATAAACATCTTTCATAAGAAACATTTCTTATAAAAATAATGTGAATATTTGATTAGTTGCTTATAAATCCTATACCGGTATTAAGCTTAAAATTGAGAGTACGGTACTACAAAAAGAAATGAAAATATAAGTTATTCCTTAATTGGTTTCATGTTTATATCAAAGTTGTTCCTTGATCTCTTAATAAATTTCAATTAGATTCATCTCTATTGGCTGTCTCTGTATCTTTCTGAAAGAAATGCCAAAGGTCGTGTAAAATTCACTGGAAAACATGTATCAGCTCAACCTTAGTACAAAACGACAGCAGATACTACAAAATAAATACAAGTGCAATCGTCTACATTAGAAACATACAAAAATGAGACTAAGACGGGTTTTATGGTTTTTTCAAGTTCTTGAACTTGCTATAATTGTGTATGCTCATACATATTATGAATTGCCCAAAAATACGAAAACTTCTCAGTATGGCTCTGCACTGGCGGGATATCAAGGCAAGTAATTAAATATATATTACCAATTATATTGGACATAATATCAACGTTTCTATTTTAAAATCAAAACAGTTAACACACCAGCAAGTGAATGTCCCAATGGCTATGGACAATATGGGTCAATTTGTCTTAAAATATCGAAAGACTTTGCTGCGTATAGTACCGCTGAAGATCAATGTCAAGTGGATGGTGGCCATTTGGCTTACCCTAAAAATGCCGATCTATACGCAAAAATTAAACAATTAGCGGAAAAATCCAGGTAATAATTCATTTAAGTCATTGAATTACTTGTTTAATTGATTGTTTTATTTAGAATTGGAAATTACTGGGTTGGAATAAGAAAAGTTGGTACTCAATGGAGATTTGGAGATGGCTCTTCAGTGTCAGCTTTTACCAAGTGGGCTGATGGACAACCAGCAAATGTTGCTGATAACGACTGCGCCGTAATGTCCATGAGATATAGCCATCTATGGTTGACTACTGGGTGTAAATGGGGATGGCGATATGTGTGTCAATATGATTTAGATACAAGCACTGATGAACAACCATCGCGCACTGTTACTCCAACAGGCAAGTTATAACACGTTTATGGGGATCATTATTTCGATTTAAATAACTTTTATAATGCAGAATGTGACGCTAAAGAACTTGCTCCTTATCATTTACATCCAATTGGTCAAAGTGGAAGCTCAAACCAACATACCGTTGGATCTGCGGTTCACGTTGAGTGTGATGATGGTTACGCTATCCGTCGACCATCAGCTGTCGAATGCACCAATGGTGGGCAATGGATAGTAGAAGCTCCATGCTTAAAAATCTGCCCTCATCTACGCCTGCCACCAACAGTTTTCTTATTAAATTCTACGCTCCCTAAACATCTAATTGAAGGAGATGTTATTTCCTTTGCTTGTCCTAAAGACTATATTTTAGAAGGGGAAAAAAATTCTGCATGCCTCTCAAACGGCACTTGGTCGTTTCCGATCCCTGAATGTACTCGTAAAATTGTGGCACCAACTATAAACAACTGCCCAAATATTACGGTTCCGAACGAAGCCACTAAGATGGAGCATAATTACACTCCACTTAAACCTGAATTGGAGTTTGTAAAAGAGGGACAAAGTTTACATTTGTCATGTTACATGCCACATTTTGGTATTCAACCGCGCAGCATTCATTCTCCAGCTAAGGAATTTACATGGATGAAAGAGCAAGATATTGTCGATGAAAATGATAATCCAAAATACCCCCATTTAAAAGTTGATGAAAATGGAGCCTTACTAATCCTCAGAATGACACCTCAATTACAAGGCCTTTATACGTGTGTTTCTTTCATTGAAGAAGAACATTTGGTTACAATTCGCTCAGTTTACGTAATAATACGTCAAAAGAAATGTAACATGACATTTGAAATCAAGTCTGAAGACACGATCATCCCCGAAGGATCTTATTATATTCTAAGATGTTATACACCAAACGCTACCATTTCTTGGTACAAAGGAGATGAAGAAATTACTGAAGATGGAACTCATGCCGTTCTACCTAATGGGGCTCTACTAATTAGAAATGCTCATGCACAAGACACGGGATCATACAAATGTGTAGCTGAACATATTCATACTAAATGTCAAATTAGCCACTTTATATCAGTGGAGGTTCAGACCACCATAGACAATATTTGCGGAGTACCTGTTCAAAATATGGGTAGACTGCTTGAGCCAGGAAATGACGATACCACCGACAGAGGAAAAATAGTTGGTGGTGAAGAAGTTACCAGAGGAGCTCACCCTTGGATAGTATTAATAGTGGGAGACATACCAAAAGCAGGTAGAAGAGCCAGTAAAGTATTTTGCGGTGGTGCTTTAATCAGCAACCACTGGGTAATTACAGCAGCACATTGTTTAAGAGCCGTTAAATCTCTTCAGGATGCGACACACTTAAAAATTAGAATGGGTAAACATGACAGGACAACTAACGATCCTTACGAGAAAACATCGGGTATTGAAGCATACAAAGTACATCCTCATTTTGATGAAAGCTCATTCGATAATGATATTGCGCTGATAAAACTCAAAGAAAGAGTTGTTTATTCCAATTATATTTTGCCCATATGTTTACCTAAACCAGGTTTCATGAATAAATATTATAAGGGAGATAAACATAAAGCAGCTGGATATGTAGCTGGGTGGGGTCAACTGAAAGAAGCTGGACTCCAACCAAACGAGCTGAGAGCGGTAAATTTGCCATTAGTCGACCAAGATACATGCAAGAAATCTACTTCAGCAACAGTTACTGAGAACATGTTTTGTGCAGGCTACAAACAGTCAGCTGGAGACGCGTGTAAAGGGGATAGTGGAGGACCATTTGAGATGGTAGACTCAAAGAAACTGTATTTAGCTGGAATCGTGAGTTGGGGAGAAGGATGTGCCAGGCCAGCCAAATACGGATTTTACACAAAAGTTGAAAATTATATTGATTATATTCAACATGAAACAGCTGAGTAAAATCCAGACAAAAATGACAACTGAAAAATCTTGACGGTTTTCTGGAGAACTTGAAAGTGATTCGCAATGAGTTATTTTAACAACAAAAATTCAATAACATATTGTACTGTATTATAATGTCAAATTGTCGCAATGTTTTGCCTTTTTAACCTTTGGCATATAAATAACCACGCTTGTGGTTTGACATTTTCAGAGTTAGACATAAAAGTTATATTATGTACTTTTTAACGATAGACTAGTATTTATATATACTGTATATTTACCTGTTGAAACAATAAGCAATTCCTTTTCTTAAGTTAATTTCGAGTAGCTTGGAGGTGAGAGTTTGGTCCTCAGATATTTAATTATGTAAAGAGGCAAGCAGCTGACCAATGTTATTACTGATACTTTCCAAACAAAATCCCAAGTTATAATAAAGCTAAAATCTAATTAAAAAAGAAACATGTAATTAATATTTTGCTATTTTTACTAATAAAATCGTTATTGACAAACCGAAAAAGTCGAAAAGTAGCAGCGAAGCAATGTAAATTGCCAAACTAAAAAACTCTGCCACCACCATAATCCAGTGCCAAGTGCGAACTGTCAGCGCAACCATTAAAAGCTCAGTCAAAATTAGAGCAGTAAAGCTGATGGCAACAACGTGAATAAATTCTTCTTCAAATAAAATGAGAGCTCCATACATAAGCACTCCACCTAAATAAATGTTGATCATTTATCATTATCATTACATACTCGCATAGATGTACTTTTTATGCGATTTTCTTACCCTGATAAATACTTATAAAAACCCAAATAAAAAATGTCTTGAAAGACAGAGATCGTCCCTAAAAATCAAACTTTTAATTTAAAAATGTTCTTGTATGATTTCTATCAATTATATACCTTCGTCAGCTCTTTGTATAACTCGGGATAAGTAAGTGCAATTTTTGATGAAACATCTTTATCAAGAACAAGAGAAAAGACTGGAAACATCGTATAGACTGTCGCATATCTAAACATAAAAGATAATATATATATATTATAAATTAATTTTATACAATTTTTAGTATAATGAAAATATTCCATTAATCTTACCCAACCATTAGGACTCCAGGATATAACGCGACCGACGCAAAATAGAAAACTGATGAAAAAATCACTTGCATCACAGAAATAATCAGTCCACGGTGGATTACAAATTGACTTAATGCGGCTGAACGTTTATAACTGTAATTAAGAGTTATTACGATATTATTTCTGTAATAAAAAAACCAATATAAATGTTGTACCTATTTCTTCCGTGAACAATAAGCAACTTGGCTATGTAACTAAACTGAGTAATTGAAAAATCAGCGGCTAGCGAAGCCTGTTTCCCTTCCTGACATTTAAAACATATTTTTAGTAAACTATACTTGGTAACTCACATGCTAATTTAAATTCAATACTTTTCCGACAAGCCCAATTCCAGCATCTGCAGCTTGAATCATACTAACATCGTTTCCACCATCGCCAACAGCGCAAGTTCTTTTCCCTGTGTGCTGTTTTATCAAGCGAACAACTTCAGCTTTTTGAGTTGGAGAACAACGGCAGCAAATAACAGCGGGACAAGCACAAGCAAGCTCCATAAATTCATGTTCATAGTACTTCAGACATGTCTAAAAAAATAATTTAAAATAAAATATAGACCGCAAGATACTCTAATGAATGCTGCAGCTTACTTCTAAAGCGTCCCCTTGAATAACGAGAACGCAATCGTCTTTACGACGAAAGGCAATCAGTTGAGAATGTGCTTCACTTCTACTAGTTACACTACTGAAAACATGAATCGACTGACTTCGGGAAACTAATCGTGAACTTTTAGCAATACATATGGCAGTTTCAATCTTGTCTCCAGTCAACATCCAGATCTAATACTTATAATATAAATAACTAAACACAAAATATATATTTCAATCTTGTACCTTAATTCCAGCATTACGAAGAGTCTCAAAAGTGTTGCGTACGTTATCTTGCAATTTATCTTCAACTCCTGTCAAACATAGCAACTCCATATCTCTCTCTAAACCTTCAACAACAGCAGCAACTTTTGCATTTCGATCTTGAACACTTAACTTAGCTTGATTGTAACGTGACTATGCATAAATACAAAATGAAATTCTAGGGTATGCTCATCTCATTTCTTAAATTACCTCAAAATCTTGATACTGGTCTTCCGTTAATGTTTTCTTAGCAACAACAAGCGTTCGTAGTCCTTCGCGAGCCATGTTGCCACACTAATTTTAAAAATATAACTATTATTTAGATTAAATACAACAAAACAAATGACATTACCTCTTCTTCTAACCAGTCGTTATACTGTACAATAGAAGACATTACAACATCTGCACCTTTCATGTAAAACACAATTTCACCAGACGAATCTTCCTACAAAAACACATCAAAATTAGTCAAATAAAAGAACTAACTTTTAAATTACTATTCAATTACTCTTAAAATAATTCCCATCCTTTTAGTTTCAGATGTAAAAGGAAATATTTGAAGGATAGTATAACCAAGTACTGCTCCTTGAGGAGTTCGCAACTGCATGGTATCTAAATCACGCTTCACCAATGTAAGACCAACGCTTTCAGTCCAAGACACCAACGCTACCTAATTTATTGGTGACTAATTAATACAACTTTCATTTTATTTCAAAATTTCAAGATTTGCCTCATCCGGACTAGAGGCTTGATAAGTAAAGTTAGCCTGGCTAATCTGGTCAGCTTCGGCTGCATTTTCAGCTTCAGCAGGAACACCGTCATACACAGGAGTCACGTTATGACACAATGCTAAAGCTCGAACTGATTCTTGCACACGTGTAATAATTGTACGGCGTATTTTACTACCAGGTTGACCTGCAGTTTGACCATAAGCCGTTTTTAAATGAGCAGCAATCTGTTGATTTTTTAAAATGTCACAAAACACCTTCAGCCAAACGTAATATTAAAATCGAAACTACCTCATCGAAAGTTTCCGAACTAAACGAGACTGTTCCCAAATGAAGTCGTTTGAAAACCATCTCATTCTGAGTTAAAGTACCAGTTTTGTCTGACAGCAAATAAACGATACGTCCAAGTTCCTCAGGAATTGTTGTACTCCGAACTACTGTATTAGGAATTTCTTTATCTTTTTGTACCATCCATGAATAAGCTGCTTTTCCCATATCAAGATTTACTCTCAAGCTATAAAACACAAACATTTAGTTTATTGATAAATTACTTACAATGCTTACGAAAAATTACCTTATAGGAATGATGTAAGAAAAAAGCAATATAAAGCGAAATAAATATCGGTACCACTGGCCTTGAAACCCCTATAATCATTAAAAATGATCAATCACTTAACCATATATATTAAAATCAATTGGTTTACCTTTAAAATTAACATAACGAACGACAAAGCAATTACAGCAAAAAACAGCACCTTAGTTAACTGATTGATTTCCATATCTAACAGTCCAACCTATTTGGATCGTAAAGTTTATAACATTGATACTGTTAAATAATATGAAAACTTTCACCTTGCTTCTAGGTTGAGAATTATTCATAACGCTTCTTGTTTCTCGGCCAGTATAAATTACGACTCCAATGGCAGTTCCTGAAGCAACAACTGTGTTTGCCCAAAGTGTGTTTTCAATATTTAATGGCTTTTCCAATTGAGCCCCATCACGCTAAATAGACATACAAATATTAATAGCCTTTTCTCGTAATTATTCAGTCAAAATTTCTTACCTGCTTGAAAGTTCCAATAAAACTATGAATAGCTTTCTGTGGTTTTTCAGCAAATATAAGAGCATCCATGTTAAGTAAATCCTGTTGTAGATCAATACCGTTATTTTTAGTTTAATATTTCCTACAATAAAATATTCCAAAAAACCGTGTCTACCAGATCTGATTCCAGCTTCTGAGTGACTTCCAGTGCCAATCGCAACTTCCAGTCAGTCTCACCATCCATCTGATCAGTTCGAATAAAACAAGATCCACTATTTTCAGATGTTTTTAACAAAACCATATCAGCTGGTACACGTTGATCCTTTGAAGTGAGAAAAACATTAATTGTTATCCATTACAACATAGTAAAAAAGACAAAACAAATTACTTTTTCCACAACAATTAAGTCTCCAACTTTAATTTTTGAACTGGGTATTAAAACAACGCCACTTTTAGTAAGTTTACGGTATCGTTGAGAATTCACTTCAACGTCTCGTCGGTGCCTTCGGATGTCATCAACTGCTTCCCGACAAATTGTAACAAAAAGCACAAAGCACTGATAGAAAATAATAAAACGTTTAACATGATAATATAACGCGTAGCTAAAAGACCAAACAATACCAGTGGTCCCCAGTAAGTGTAAAGATATCCAATTCGTATTTCGGGGACAAATTGCGAAACAGCCATTACAAGAAAATACAGATTCAAAAAGAACTTGAACTGGTTAAATAACACCTAAAAAACATAGACATGGTAATGGCATAGTTATAACGATTTATTATTTCGACAAATTCAAATACCAGTGGAAGAAAAGTAAAAATGTTATATTTTTGGTTCTTGATGACATTTGCTGGGTATTTTTCAGTAGTTGGTTGTCCCAAGAATATATTCCTCGATTGATGCTCCTTTTCGGCGCATAATCTAAGTCGAGAACTTAACATTAAAATCATTGTTAGTTCAATCGATTCAATTTTTTCAAACAAATAATTTAAAAGAAACTTAATGCCGTAATTACTGTGCCACCAGTAATTGTTACCATGTAAGAGTGTGATTTAATACTAAATGATAAGACAAGTACCCAATAACAAAATCATGTTTTACCTAATAACCATGTCCCTAATACAGTAACAAAAACAGCAGAAAAACTTTTTACAACCGCAGCATATCGAGCGATTTGTATTCCGAAGTAAATAATCACTTTCGTTCATGTTGAAGATAGGAATTTCTTCTTCAGAATCTGAACTAGATACACTTATAAGAGGAATGTGTTCCATCCATTCACTTCCATTTAATTGCAGCGACTTTTCGGTCGTCAAAAAGAAACATTGAAACTACCTGATGTAGTATTAATAACAAATTATTATATATTACAAGAACTAAATAACTACGGTACTGTATAACTTATTAAAGCAAAATCAGCGTCATATGACAATAACTGATCAACTATAGCAGATAACAGTATATTAATCCTTGGAGGAACATGAAGCCCTAAGTAAAAGGCGGACTTAATGTGAAGAGACATTTAATGCGCTGACCTTTATTTAAAATCAAACCTAACATTAATGTCAAACAAATTGAAATGTCAAACACATCAACAAAATAATACATACATTTCCTGTAAGGTCAGCTAATCTAAGAATCATCAACGTAATCAAGCTAACGTCCTTATCAGCTGACTTTTGTAAGCCGATTAAACACTGTACAACTGTATTGCTGAAAATTATTATTTTGTCGTTATAAACTGCTTTAAATATTATAGAAATTAATTATATTCAATTTCAACACAAATTAATTCTCTAAAAGTTGTTGTTTATAGAGGTTTTTAGTATATTAATCGATTGTATTGCTCTGTGAGATCGTGACATTTTGTGGTGATTGTTACAAAAGTGCTTAGGTAATTTCATTATTTCATACAACATAACCAGCTGCTCTCAGTCAAGAATTTCTGTTCTATAATGGCTGCTATTCTTGGAAAATGCTTAACAAATGTAATTTTTAAAATTTAGAATAACTGTTCATCAGTAATTATCAGTGATTTTATCAATTGAATTTAATCTGATTAAATTAAATCATATTACAGGCGAGTCGAGTTTGGAGAGGACCACTCCAGGTAGCTGCTATTAATTCATCACTCACTAAAAGTTATTGCTGCGCCGGTAATTGCAAAAATTAATTTATTAGGTTTTTATTATATAAATTAGAAATAACCTAATATTAACTGTAATTTGATGTAAATGGCATTGTTATGACCAAAGGTCAAAGCATGGTCTATGTTGAAGGTCACGAATATCATCAAAACAATGTCATAATAGTAATATTCGCTTCACGAAAATATAAATTTAAATGTATTTTACTTAGCACCAAAATTGCCAAAAGTTCAACAGAGTGCCCCTGAATTTAAAGGAACCGCCGTGATCAATAAGCAATTTAAAGAAATCAAATTGGCCGATTATAGTGGCAAATATGTAGTCCTGTTTTTCTATCCATTGGATTTGTAAGTCAATTTATCATTCATATGAAGTGGTTTTGATAAGCTTTTTTTTCTTCCAATTTTCAGTACTTTTGTTTGTCCAACTGAAATAATTGCATTTAGTGATCGAGCAGATGACTTTAAAGCTTTAAATACCGAAGTAATTGGTGTTTCTACTGATTCTCATTTTAGCCATTTGGCATGGATTAATACTCCCAGAAAAGTAAATTAATTGCTACAATCAAAGTAAATTAATATTCTTAATTATATGTTAAATAAAAATCTTTAGCAAGGTGGGCTAGGCGACATGAAAATTCCACTACTCGCTGACTTTAACAAAACAATCTCTTCCAACTATGGTGTTTTGATTGATGGAGCTGGAATCGCTTTGAGGTATAGCAATACAGCTTTCTTCGTCAACTAATATAATAATTTATAATATGTACATTTTAGAGGTCTATTTTTAATTGATCCCAAAGGCGTTTTGAGACACATGAGTGTGAACGATTTGCCTGTTGGACGATCTGTCGATGAAACATTGAGGCTTGTCAAGGCCTTCCAATTTGTAGAGAAACATGGAGAAGGTTCATTAAAGCATTTACAATACTCATTGCTTTAAAATTAAATTAACGAGTTTTAATATTAATAGTATGTCCAGCTGGGTGGAAACCAGATTCGCCAACAATCAAACCGGATCCCATCAAATCTCGCGAATATTTTGAAAAAGTCAACTAATTTTTTGTTCGTAAAGATTCTCAACTTAAACTCTAAAACGATTTTCTACAGCTACGACATCGAGTAAAAGATTAAATAGTTCAATAGACATAGTCAAATAAACAAATTAACGTTTACCTAATTATTGGATATCACTAGTGAACTAAATACTGTATTTGCACTGTGAGACATCAAATATACTGCGAAAAAACAAAAATATCAATAACTCATTAAATATCTTTAACATTAAATTGCAAGTAGATGTTTAATTTCACTGACAAGATAGTTATTTTATTGTTGTCGACTGGCTAGTTCTCATTTGGGTGGTTTGTCGGCGATTCATTACATTTCTAGCCGACTACTCCAGATTTGACAAAATAATCGAAATGTTTATTTAATTTCTAAATTTCAGTTTTAAGTAAAATACGTGGAAGAACATAAAATGATTTCTTAAAGATATTTTAAACTTGAAAAGTTAACCTCAACTAAAATTAGGAACTAAAGCTCTTAGAACTGAAATTCTTGAAACTATCTTCTGTTATGCAATGAATATTCTACAAAAAATAATAGATTGGTCTCATCGGATTTTAACAATACAAAAATATACCTGAGTTAAAAGTGTTGATACGATAAAAATACTTTACATGGTTTAGAATTCTAGGGAATGTCTTTTTGAGCAATATCTTCACTTTTAAACGGTGTTTGCAGACGCAGCAGCTTCTCTCTTCGACGCCATTTCACGCTGCATTGAGAATCGCTTTAGAAATATTGATAAACATTTCAGCTGTTCAACTTCTTTTTCTTTCTGTTGAATACGTCGCTTCTGTTCCTCCGACATTTGAGTAACCGAAGGTAGTCTCGTTTCGAGAATTTGATTTTCCTCACGATTTTGCACTTCGGATCGCCAGTTAAAGTTATTAATATCTACGTCTATCAAATCTAATGACGGGGACGCCGCAACTTCAGGAAAATAAACACTGCTAGCCATTTTCGGTTTTAAATGTCTCCTATCTCGGGATTCGGAGCTTCTTGGATTTCGTCGAACCCGTTCTGATGGTCTTACTTTAATCTTTACAACGTCTGTCTTTTCTTTTTCGCTTTCTTCGGTATCTCCACAAATTTCTTTCATCAACTTTTTCAACTCGGCGACTTTTTCTGGAGATGCAATTCCTAAACGATCACTTTCTAAAACTTCATTAGCGATTTGAAGCAGCTCTTTCTGAGTAGACATTCTGAGTGGTTCTTTCAGACTGTAGTCGTTCAAAAAGCATTTCACTTCAGCAAATTGTTTAATTCCGTCGATAACTCTGTCAATTAAATTATTAGCAGCAGCTCGTGCAGATTCAATCGATACTTGCGAAGCAACCGTTGTTGGATTTTCCACATTTTCTTTCTTTTTTTTCTTGTTTCGTTTTTTCTTTTTCTGTTACAATAAAATGCAAAAAAAAAAAATTAAAATCAATTATTTTAATTTATACATAAATGGGCCAAGTAAATTAAAATTTTAAATGGCATACAACATATAAAAAGGCAACCGAGAATTAGAATACGATAATGGTTCAAAATCACAGAACAAGTCACTAAATTATAAACGTAAAATATCAGTAGAACAAACCATTGAACCATTGTTACGGTAGTAAGGTTTTTCAGACACGAATGCAGGTTTGAAGGATAGATTGACTGAGTGTAGCAGAGTGACACACCAGAGTGTCACCGTAGCCCCTTTATTGGATAACATGCGCCATTTCAGCATGTCTCAAAACAGTAAAACTTTAATAAATCGTTCTTCAATGTAAAATTAAGTGACTTATTGTTTATAAAGTATAATGTCACATATTTAAATTAAAGTATTAAACGGCAATGATTACCATTGTTACCGTAATTGCAAAAAGAGCACCAGAATTACATCCGATTCAAGAGATTGAATTCGGTTAAATTTTACCTTTGTAATGCTTTGCGAAGTGTCTGGACGAATGCTTTCAGTCGGTTTTAAATGAATTTTCACAGATTTCCACAAATAAAAGAGCTTTTCGACTTTCTTAATATCTTCTTGAGTATATGGAGGTGCCATTTCACAGATATCCATAACCAAATCTATAAGTTCATTAATTTCTTCCATAATCGACGACTCGTCAATTTGGTTGCTAAGATTTGTATCGGAAATTTCGATAAACGTATTAATGATAATGGATCGAAAGTGAGAATCTTTACGACAATTTGCCACAGTTAAAGCTGCAAAAAGCGAGGGATTCATTGTAGTTGAAGTTGGACTTTCTTTTCCCATAGCCATAATCTTTTCAGTCAACAGTTCTTGAAAACTTTTAACAACGCTTTCCACATCGTGTATATTAATTATCCCTTTACTATTTAGCTCCATTTTTCTAACCTACAAGAATAAGTTAAATCTTTATGTTATGATTAAAATAAAAACAATTAGACTTTGATTTCATCACCTGTTGATATGAATACAAATAAAATATTCCACGCCTTATTGCACCATGTGATCTTCACTGCACAAGGAAAACAAAAAATTTTAAAAATATGGTGGCTCACAATCAGAATGGTGGCGCACAAGTACCATTACATAATTTAGTACAGCATCACAATTCCCGGGAAATTCAAATAAGATTCAGCAACTTAATAGAGTTGACTTCATTCGATTTTGTATCAAAATTGACAGGAAGTAACAGTTACATAGTCAACTGCCTCCGTTGTTTCAGAAACATTTGATTAATGATACCTAGTTATCGATTTACCACTTGCTTCTTGTTCGATCCTGCAAGCTTTCAAAAATCATATTAGAAACGTTATCAGCCTAAACAAATTATTATATTGCATTAAAAATACATCAAATAATAAATCTTAAAAAGCATTTTCTAAAAAAACCCTACCATTTTGCAACTTTGGATTTTTACAAATAATATTACTGTGTGTTATTTACGTTTCAAAGTTAAAAACTTAATTTTAATTGTATTGTTTTAAATTTCGATGGCATTAGTTGCAGTGAGAAATTCCACGCTAGATGGCAACCGTTCATTAAGCTCATTATTTTGTAACATTTCTAAGTTATTCAAAATAAAAATTTACTAACAAAAGAATTTATTACAACTAGCTAGTTAGCTAATATTTCCACGTATCCATTAATAACAGACAGTTACTTTCATGTTTGAACAAATATTTAAACGAGTTTAGTTTATATAATAAAGTTTGTTATTTTGTTGACCATGCGATTGAATTTGCTTTTGTAAAACCTTAAAGTTTATGTTTTCTCTATGTAACAAGTAGTCAGAATAAATAGTTAGATTGTGATTATAATCTTAACACCCACATGTTAATAAATAGGACCGGCTATGACGTTGTATGGGAGAAGAAAAACCTTCAACATTTCAACAATTGTAGCAATTAAAATTGGTCGGCATTGAGTTTCGAGTGCTTTTTTTATTTTAACTACCGGTACTGTATTAGCAAGTTGTTATATAGTTAAATTAAAAGTTAGATAACACATTTCTATAAATATAAAAATGCAAATAAATAATACAGCTGCAAAAACCGAAATAATTAAGATTAGCGTACCAAATATGCATGGTAAGTTATATCAAAGAGATATCCGGAAAATTAATGATGCAGTTGTTAAATAACTCATTAAATTAATAAAAAACGACTTCTGCATAAACTTACAGTTACAGTTGTCAACACATTTTGAAATCAGTCAAAAATACAAAGATGAAAGTTTAAAAAAATAAAACATTAGACTTCCGTCATAATCAGAAATAAACATGATTTCATTTTTTTAATAAATATTTAAGTATTGGTAGGTGGCGACTTTCTTTTAAATATAAATTGTAAGAGATTTGAGAATGTGTTGACATTTTATAGTTGACACCGTGATGTAATAACTATATCAGGTTATGATTTAATGAGAAATGTCTACTTTCCCTAGAAAACATAGACTAGTCAGATAAATTAAAAAGAAAACAAGACGTTAAATAAAATATAAGATTTCAATAATAATTTTTTAAATTTAAAGTAGGATAAACAATAAGAGAAAATCATCCTAAAGATCAACAAGATGAAGGTGCACAAGGTATAGATCTGGAGAAAGATACTGTGATAATTATTCTGTAAAAGCAAAATTTTTAGCTTTTAGATAATTTTTAACTATTTTCAATAAAAACGCCCTTTAATGACGTTTTTCTGTAACACATTACTGTGAAACAAGCAAATCCAATAAGATATTTATTTTTACACTACCTATTTAATAAAGATTACATTATACAGTGTTATAGTTTTTTATGGTGCATAACTTAGAAAGATATTATAAATTTTGCAGTAAGTCTGTAAAATAAAACTCATTAAATATTTTTAAAAGAAAAACTAAATTTAATCAACGTTGAATTTTTTTTACATAAAATTCGTGACTGGTTGTGTTGATATTATTATTATTATTATTATTGTATCTTGTTTGTGAGGTATAGCAAATCCTATAAATAGAATTTCATTGATGAATTTGCATTTTAAATGTGCATAAAACAGCAGTATCACCTAACTAATTTTTTCTTTTTTATATTAAATCTTTAGTGTGCAACAAATTAAATTTCTAGAAAAAGCATGATATCTTGTTAACAAGATTACCAGAATAAAACGCATTTTCAATTAATTCAAAAGAAGCACTCTTCTAAGCCCAGAATCTCTATCTTAAAACTTTAATATTATAACTTACTAAGTTACAACACAACTTATTGCAATACTCAGTTCACACTTTTGCAAGTCTGGTACTCCACTAACTGACGTCACCGCCGGTTAAAAGGAGGGGGTGTGGGAGGGAGTGCGTGCAAATGAGAGATGTGTTCCCATGTAGAGAGGGGGTGGTCCAAATGAGTGGGAATTGAGAAAATGTTCAGAAGGGAGGAAGTAAACGAGTAGCCCCTGGTGAGACAAAAGTTAAAGAAGTGAAGTGCGAAATAAAGACGAAGAAGAAAGTTATAAAAGAAAGTTGCTCTTTCTTAGCCACTCTTATTCAAGTGCAGGCTAAAGCCAAAGAAGCTTCATCAGGCTCCTCACATTACTTCAATCTTCACAAATTTGCTTCGGTTCTTTGCTTTGCTTCCTCCCAAACCATTTTCCATGTCATTCATTTATTAGTGTGCGTGAGAAGTGACTGGATTTTTTACACGTCTGTTAAAAAAGAAAAAAAAAGAGCATTATAATATTTTTATTTCGAGAATTTTCAATATACAGACATTCGGGTTGGACTTATGCTGATTTTGTAGCAAATTTTGGAAAAAAAAAAATATTTTTTTTCTTTTGGCGGAGAAAATTTTATATAAAGAAAATATGAGGGAACTGCGAAGATGGAGAGTGCATTCGGCCACGATAAGGTAAAAAAATGTTAACTCTTATATAAAAAATGTTTTTATTATGTATAAAAGTTATCAAATAAAAAAGATAAAAAGTTAAAGTTGTTAAGAAGAGGAATTTTTATAATCTTTCGCTGTTTGAACATTTGAGCAAATTTATGAAATAAAAATAAAATTTATGTACTGCCTTTTGAAATATCGTCCATTAAAAATGCAAATGTTAACATAACATGTTTATTTTGATTACCATCCATGATAAAAGCATACATTGTTAACTTTTGAAATTAATGTGCACACAACTTCTCCTCAGAATTCATTAAATCTTTTTTATATAAAAAAAAATTCAATTAAGTTTTTTATTATTTTGCCATACTGAGTTAACAAAATATTGTTGCAAAGTCTTAATAAAAAACAATTTCGAAATTAACTATATGCCATAAACATTTTAAAGTACTTCTATCCAATATCCTCTTGTCTATCATTAACTAAATAATTATTCGCAAGTGGGTGGCAAAATTAAATGAACACAATTTTCGTCTGTTCATGATAATGTTAGGCTGGCTACCGGTATACAGTATATTTATATGGTATTCAATTTATTACCGTATAATATATAATGTTGCTCACCTTATACATTTTGCACTCCCATCGTTCACTCAATTTATTCCACCAGAGTAATTTACTTTGCATGATTTCCGCGTTTTTTAAAAATTGAGTAACATTAGGGAATTGTTAAAAAAAATAATTTGTTTACACGACACTAGTAGAAATACCTTGGTAGTGTGGGTGTACAGTGTTTGTGTTGTAGAGTATCAATTCATTCGATAAATTAACAGGAAGCGCGAGTGTATGAAATAAGGTGACTAATATTGACTTCAAATGACATTGAATTTGATAAACTACAGTAAGAGTTAACTTTAAAAATGACATTATAATCTTGTTGACAGTGTCAAATCACTCTAGATTAGCATCCATTCAAAATTGACTTTCAATTACTCAATTATAAGAAATTGAATGAATTGAAGATACAGTAGTTGATGCAATTCGTAATAAGTTAGATGAAAGGAATGCTGTGACAAATTAACGGTATTTTTTGTATACATAATTAAGTTACAGTAGTTACTAAAGCAAAAACCAAAACCTGGCATCATAAAGTATCTACCAACCCTTACCATACAAATGCATTAAATTTGTAAACGTCTTGCTATTTTTGTTGTACATAATTATGATCCTTGGTTTCGCTCTCTCTTGATCCTACATTGACCATGTCAAATTGGACTTGATGCTGAGAAAAATAATTCAAAAGAATGTATGAACTTAAATTACATTAAAAATAAATAACAGATAAAAAAAATGCAAGTCCATAAAAGTTGTTGATGTGTTGTAGCTATGTTCATGGCCCATGGGCATTAGGGCAGTCTAAGATTAAAGTTGTAAACTCAGCTTACAGTTTAATTGAAACATTGAAATGGTTGTGTGAATTCTAAAAATAAATCCGATTTGAGTGAGGATGTATATTTGATCTGATGCGAATGTGGTCATGCTAGGTGGGTGTGGTATGTTGTATATTAGTGGACGTGCTCCCTGGTGGGTCTTTTGAGGAGTGGGGGGTGGCAGTGGGGGTTAGCATTAGTAAGAGCTGAGACTGTGCTGTAGCCTGTGTTTCTTTTTTGGCAAAAAGAGAGAGTGAGCTGATGATGATGGGGAAAGAAAGAGAAAGAAATCATGACATTTGTAGGTCAGTGTTCTTTCATATTTAATTGAATCTTTCCACGGCTTAAAACGTTGAAAATTCATTGAGAAAAAAATAAGATGTGAAAAATTAAAGCGTCTCGAATAACGTTAAGGAATTCAAAAGAAGAGAATAGGTGGTAGGGACTAGAGAGGAGTATGTGGGAGCTTTCAAAAAAAAAAAAAACAAAAAAAAAAAGCAAAATAGTGAGGGTAATCGGGTATACATATTCAGAGGTCAAGGCAAATACAACAGTAAATCACACGCACATAAATCAACCCCATCAATTTCTTTTTTTGGTTATGGTGGTTGTCTCAATAAAATTGTTTATGTTTTAGTAAGTATCTGAGAACATTCAGATGAAGATGATGCAAGTTTTTTTTTGAAGAGGATGGGGCACTTGGTAGTACTCAAAAAAAAGTATGCAATGTGCATGGCAGCTCAATAACATAAAGTGGCCACTTGTAAACATATACCCAACAAATAATTCCCTGAAAAAAATTAAAAAATATCGTGTATATCTTTGGGCATCATTTTACTTCAACGTAAAGCAATTCTCCATTGATTTTTAAATACTTTTTTACTCACTTTAAACCCAAAGTCACATTATCGCACGTTCCATTCTAAGTATGATAAATCGTTCAAATGAGTTAATTAAATTTAGTAAAAAAAAAGTATAATAAACATTTTGAATGGGAAATGGTTACCCACAGACTACCGAGAGTGTAATTAAACGTTGAATATAAAAGGTATAGACAAAGAAAAAAAAATAAATGATTGGTGTTTGTTGTTGCTGGTGGTTATAACAGTGCATGTGTAGGGGTTATAAAACGTTAGGAGGGAGCAAAAGACCCGTAAGAAGACGGTAAGAAAATGAGAAATAGGGGGTTTGTAGATCTAAAGAAGAGGGATAATAAGTAATAAGACGGAATTCCACAGCTTATCAGTAGAAACAGGAGAATTTTTTTCAAGGGGTTGTTACTTAAAAACTTAAAAGGAAAACATGTAAACTGAACTTAAGGAAAGACCGACTTTACAAGAATATATAAGAGAGTAGCAAAAAAAAAAAACTTTCTTTCTCTATTTCTTTTTTACTTTGATTTTAAATTGTAATCGACCTTTGAGTTTGACAATTGGCTGAAGGGTAATAGCACCACCTATTCGTAACACCTTTCATAATTGTATTTGCATTGTTTTTTTCTTCTTCTCCCTTACGTCTGTGCCTTCGTGGACTTTGAACTCCATCAGTGACTTCATGACAGAAATTTCACTCTTTATTTTAAATTTTTTTAACATACAGAGTGTAAACGTAAGAAAGGTAAATGAAATTTCATAAAAAAACGTTATAAAATGGACCATGTAAGAAACGCTATCAAAAGTGTTTAAACACACATAATACATGTTGCCCCTTTATGTAGCAGATATGTTTTTTATGGGGCAATTCTTATTACAAAAATGAAAATTTTTAGCCACATTAAGTTCACACTCTGTATGCAAAATCATCCCTCTTCTTATTCTCGATGATAAAACTTTTCTTCCTACATACATAAAACTTAATTCCCCTTCATCTTAATGGACAATTATCACCTGCGACTATGACGGCAATTTTATGTAATGGCATTAAATAGTAACTTAACGGTTGTGATAAATTTTCACCCTAAACATTTCAAATAAATAAAAAAAAAATACTAAAAAAAAATGTGAGATTTACAAATTGAACCTTTCTATTTATATTTTATATATACAGAAATTTATAAAAAAAAATTTAATCCACACACACATATACAGCTTTGCACTTTCAGTAGATTGAATTACACTTCAAACCCCAATGCATTTAGATTTTAAATACCAGAAACTTATAGGATTAAATGTTACTTGTAAGAACTAAGAGGATGAAAAAATATATATTTAGGATATTTAAAATATTTTTTCTAAGAGATTTAAAAATTTATTTCATGGTTTAGAATTTTAAAGCCACACACTGCAAAAAAAATATTTTTTTTAAAAGAAATTCTTAGTTGCAATTACAATTTCCATGAAACCATTATTACAGTATAGAAGTAATTTGGGAAGATTTATTATAAATGGATCGCATTCCCATAAAAATTAAGAAATATATTACATCTAACTTAAACTTACATAGAACTGCTAATACACTAAAATGTACTAAAAAACATTTAAATTTTTTTTTTTGATTTTTTCAATAATTTATCATTTGAGCTGTTTTGTGCATGAAACACTGGAATAAGGGCGTTACCCTTCGACCTGTTTTTTAATTGTTAAGGGGGCTATGGAGTAATAATATATAATAACCATTGGGTGAAAAAGATATTTGGTGGTTGCCAGGAGTAAAAAGACGAAGAAGGGATTTACATGTTGGTAAACAACAGACGGTAGACACATAGTAAATAATGCAACTGTTTTAAAGCTTCAACTTTTGACTTTGATTTACATAACTACCAAAACTTAAAGAACATCTTACATAAATGTCAAATTACACAAACATAAAACCTATCAAGCAAATACATTTCTATTACACTGTAAAACATCTTAATAAATTTCATGGACACATCAAATCGGAGCCTGATTTGCGACCATACATTTACAACTGTCAGGGTTCAGAATTGGTTCTGAAGTTTTGATAATCGTCAACTTCTGTTACTGTATATGAAACGTGTAAATGATTGATATTAACCCATTTAATATCATATGAATTGAGTTATGTCTAGAAGCGGAAATTGAATTCCACGCGAGGGGTCGTTGGGTTTTTCGTGTCTATTGTTGCGATGGGGGTAAATCCAATGGAGTTTTAACAGTAAAAAATTGTATTGAGTGGAGCAGAAGTGAGTGGGGGTTAGTGTCCTTTTATACATAACGTTTATCATGTTATGTTGATCATGGGTGTACACAACAATAAGAATGAAAAGACTAAAGTGGGGGTAAGCCTTTGTAACCGACAATTACAATATAAATAGCCATAAACGCCACATGTGTGTATTAAGTGTAGGCATTGCTACACATGTACTTTTCAAAAAGAAAATAATAAAAAATCCCTATCAGAAAATCAAAATTTGTCATGACGCACAATACAAAGTGTGTAAGCAACTTTTCAAACGTATTTTATTGACTTTTACTGTAGGAGATTTATCTTTTATTTTGAATACATGGATGCTAAAAAACGTGGCTGTTCATTAAGGAATAAGTAACAAATTAAAATTCTTCATTACTTGAATGAAAAATCTGACAAAAGTCTTTTCTTTTTTTCTCTCCGCTCGACAGTTCACGATTTCATAATTAGTTCAATTATGCATTTTAGGGAGGTTTTTTGGGGAATCCTAAAATAATGTTTGCAAAAAGAAAAAAATACACTCAAAAAGTTAGCAAAATTCTGATGTTATCTACCATCTAGAAATGAGTGAAATCAGTAAAAAAATTTCTTTTTTTTTTCGGAAGTGGTTGAACACACAGTATAATTTTCATGACATCGCAAACAGTTCGTGACATTTGTTAAAAGGAAACTGCTTAAAATTCAGCTATTTTCATTTTCGTTTTGCAGATGCTTAAAATAATATTTTTACTTAAAAAAAAAAAAAAAAAAAAACACTTAAAATCTCATCATAATTAAACTAAACCTATTTTTTGTCCTGTAAATATTCACTGTATGTTATATATGACAAAAGGAAATAAATAAATAATATTCGACTAATCAGATAAAAAATGCTGTCACTTTTTCAGCACTAAATTTAAAATATGAATTTACGACTGTCGTCTAAAAACAAATTGTTGGTCTATTTTTCTGCAACCCTGACCGTGACGTTTGATAAACGACTTTCCTTTTACAAAAATTATACAGTATTACTTTATTTCTATTTTTTTACTACTGTATTTGCTTTTTCTTAAAAGACAAACCTATGTAGCTATTTCTAGAAAAAGAGAGTTCACATAAGTCAAGAGTAAGACTGAATTAACTTCAAACAGATGATAAGCATATTTTAAAAACATCCATCTCCAAAAAATAAACAGGAAATTCAGAAAAAGATTAATGCTTCAGTTAGTTGAGCTGCTACAATTAAAACAAAACATCTAGAATTCATTGTATTTAGACAAGAACACATTACGGAACATTAATAAACAAAAACAATTAAAAAATTATTGGATTCAGAAGGCAAAATAAACCAATATTTTGGGCTTTGTAACTAAATTAATTCGTATAAAATCAAAGTTTAGCACAATATCAAATTAAAATCATAAACATTTTTCACATAATTTTCTAACTAAATTTAATACTACTGTAACACTAATAAACAAATTATTTAATAAGACAATTTATTTTATAAAAATTACTTTGAAATTACTTTAAAACGAATTGGAAAACACCATAAATTTGTTTTCTTAAAAATTTGTTTTAATTAAGTTAAAAGAAATATTCTACCTCATAATAATTCTTATCTTTTTTCTCAAAACTCAACTTTAAAGTACTTATCGTTATTTTCCCGCCTTGTAAAATATGTTTATGAGAAAAAAAATTAAAAAGTTTTTTTTCTGTTGTTTTTTCCCCCACGGGTGGTCCAGTGCGTTTTAGGATTCACAAATTCACATGCTTAGCTTTCATGAAACCAAATGAAGGGGTTCCCAAAAAGAAAACCACCCATATATGCTCCCACAACCCTCACTTTAACCACCTCTAAAAACAAATACCTACTACATAGTTAAGGAATTGATTTATTTCCTTTAAAAAACTCAGATAAAATTACCAAATTTAGAGTAGTAAAACATATGTGAGAACGTGATGAAGTTTACTAATAAGTTAGAGATAATAAAGCAATCTCAAGTAAAAAAAAATGTTAGGAAAATGTCAGAATATTTTGTAATACGTCAGAAATTTAATTTTGGAATCGCCTAAACTTGAATTATGAGTTTGTAAAATCTCAAGATGGGTGTCCTTACCGAAAGCCCCATATGAACAAGTAAATGTCTTTTTAATGGATAGTTCCCCTAAGTTCCTAACAGAAAACAAGTGTGTTTGAGGGAGATGGGTACTTCTTCTGTTTAAGGTATCAATAACAAACACTTAGACTTTATCAAGAAAATCATCATCATTATAAATCTGACATTAGCAGTCACCCTGGGCCATGTCTGCCATGGCTTAAACTTAAAAAGACAATCATTGAACCTTCATAAACGGCGGCTTATTAATAATTACAAGGAGAAATTTTACTACCGAAGATAATTAATAATCAGATACGCACAATTATTTAACTAAAACAATATAAAAAGTAAAGAGTAAAAACAACAAAAAAGTAAATAAAATTAAATAAAACAAAATGGTGCTTTACTCAATGAACAGAATTGTCCATTTTCATTGTATTGAAGTTTCTAAAGACTAAATAATGAAAAATAAATCCAATTTTAGTATTGCGTTTTGATAATTGCAGTATAGTGTTTTTGTTGTTACTTTTACAATGTTACTTGAAGCAGCAAATACCATTATTATTTACAACACTATTATTATTTTATTGATATAATTCTAGTAATTACAAGTAAATTGTAATTAAGATAATATTAAAATACTGTATATATAACATTTATCATTAAAATAATTATATATTATTTTTATGATATTGTATTATTAACTAATTATTCAATAAGTTAATTATCTACAATATTCAAAATGATACTAAATACTGCATATAACGTGACAAATGGGAAAATGCTCAAGCAACTAATTTCCACTAAATTGATAACAAATTTGGCCATTATAACTGTCGCATGCCTTCCCATAAAAATGTAGCAAAAATTGAAATAAAAAGTAGCCCTTTCTATGATTTTATAAACAGTAGTTCAAGTTACTAAAAACTCGTACAAATTTTGAAATTACGAACAAAAAACATTTTTTTATATTTTTCTTTTTGCATGACGAATCAAATATTAAAACCAACAATTAATGTTTAATCGTTTTCCTCATTCTCACACGTGCATCATTCAGTTTGCACAGCTTAATAATAATTACTGATTGCAATCTCTATTGATATTTTCTTTTAAATGTTATTTCTATTAAGTTTTGCCAAAAGGAAGTTGTCGGAAGGAAATTTCATTCTTTAACTTTGTAGTTTACACTTTGTAAAAAAAGATTTCAATTTCTACAGCTCTCTGTAACAATTTTTTAACCCCCATCCTCTGGGTGAAAATGATAAGAAAACCCGACGGCAATTTGTTTTTCTTTTCAGTATCTTCTTACTTAGCATTTTTTCTTCAAATTAAAAAAACGTTAAGCCACTTTTTTCTGAATAAGTTGTCGTTTTTGTAAATGTAATGACAGACTTTAGGTTGACCGACAAAAAAATAGAAATTGTTGAGTAAAAAGACCTTGAATTATAAGGAGATGAGCTTCGTTTTCAAACAAAATTTTTTTCAACGGGGAAAACAAAATTCTTGGGAATGAGAAATTAAATAGACAAGGAAAAAAAAGGCAATGCACAACCATATAGTCATTATATAGTAGACATAGTCACACACACTGTCTTTTAACCACACTACAAAAGCATTGAAAGCCAGTACCATCGTCATTATTGACATGGTAAAACATGCAAGTACTGTACTTGTAACTTAAGTACAAGTGCTTTACACAGCTACTATAATACTGCATTATAAAATGCTATATAAATAGCCGGTGAGAGATTTCAATTTACACAAGTACAGCTACTTTCAGCATAAAGTAAGTTATTACAGCTTACTCCATAATCTTATTTAACAGTCATCGTTAATTGACAAATCATGCGAAATCACAAATAAAACCCAAAATGTTGCAAGCAATCGCGTGACTTCCAACTTGGACCCCAAAGGCAAATAATGTGGACCCATCCCAAACAACGACAAACATTCATTGCGAAATATTGTTTTCAACATTAATAAGTTAGTTGATAAAAAATAAACGGTTTAGTTTTGATGTATGACTATAAAAATAATTTTTAAAGAATTTCGCTTTTTAATTTTTTTTTCATGCATGTGTTGTATGTATTCTTAAATTTTAAGTGTTTAATTTTTTTTTAAGTTTGGATGTTGTTAAATGTTATCAAAAAAATTTCTTGTGTGAGAAAGATGTTGATTTTTTCGTACGTTTGTTGTATGGGGACATGTTTTGTGGGTATCAGAGTACTGTGCTGGTTGAGCATATGTGAAATGTGGCTGGGAGGAGAGATAGGTGATGGAAACTGAAAATCAGTGTTGATGGGTGGGCCAACCCTATCTTTCTACTGTACATGACTACAAAAACAACTCTCTCTAGTCTCTACAATTTTTTTTTACAACCCAACATAAGCTATTTTGTTAAAGCTGAATGGGAAAGACTACCGTTTGTTTACATAAAAAAAAAACTAATAAAAAAAATGAAGATTTTAAAAAATTTCATTTATGTAAACAAATTGCTTATTTACACAGAGGCGAATATTTTTCATCATACTTTTCTTTGCAAGTTGCTGACAGGGTACAACTTACATACAATTTCGAAAATCTCATTTAAAACTTTTTAAATGGCACTGTGCACATTCCAGTTAATTAATGACTGTAATGGTTAAAGATAAAATAAATAAAATAATCACAGCTGATTATAAAAAAGCTACTTTTAAATTTTAAAATGTCTGAAAGAGGAAATTCATGTTTCGTATAAACATAATAAAAAATATAAGATTAACACAATGTGTGGCAAAGCTAAGCATTAAAAATATATTCACCTGCGTTTTAAGTGGTTTCAACAATGTAAGAAGCTTTAAGAGGGGCCTTTTATACGGTTACGTCATTATGACAAATGGTCACTTGATGAACTATTTACGACCTCTTCACCTGAACAACTTAAACAATTGGAAACGATTGGTAACAAAAACAACAAAAAAGAAACAGGCATCGAGAATGTGTGACGTCAAATGAGGTGATCCTTGGCTCTCCTCATTTTTTTTTCCTTTTCAATTTTATTTATTATTATGTGTTACTTTACTGTAACTCTACGGTGTGTGGACTATGGAGGGTGGAGAAAGGTCAAAATCTCACAGTGAAAAAGAGACCAGGTGGATCCAATTCCTATTCTTATGGCTGTCATTCGGCTTCCATTTATCTCTATTGTTCAGCAAAACTTTGAAACAAAATTGCAACTTTTCTCGCCTTATTTTGTTATTATTTTAAAAGATTTTAATAAAATACTGTGTCATATGACTTTTAGTTTTTCATTTTCACAGCAAGATATTCAGTTGCCAGTAAACACTGAATGATCATTACAAATGAAGAACGATTAAAGTCCTCAAATGTCTTATCAATGCTAAAAGCTGGAATTAGCATGTAATACAATAGCTAAATAATCAAAAAACTAAACCACTTTTGCAATAAACGTTTATCTGGAATAACGAAATATAGATTTCCAAGTTTATAACTTTAAATCTAACTTTTACGGCATAAAACTGACATTTTAGTGACGAAAGTTAGATTCTTGAAATTTTCAATTCCAAAAAAAAAAAAAATGTTAAGTTAGTGTTTGTCGTTTACAGTAATTGTACGAACATGTTGCTGAGCAAAGAGATATGTGACTTTTAAGCATTGTCACGGTTTATTTATGTGTCTGCTACAGTTGGAGGTCAGTTTAGACGTGAACTGGAATGAAAGTTTATCATTTATTATTGAAATGAGCAAATGAATGAGCTAGTTGCCTAATGTTGACATGCAAAAAAAATTGTTTTAGGAAGTTAAAGATGTACGTAATCATTCTTTCCATTAAAGTCTAAATAACAAACAACGTTTTGCACTAATTGCCCATTAAAACTTAAACGTTTTGATAAAAAAATTATAATTAATCGAGTTAACTATACACAATTATCATTAACATTGCATCATAATCATTTTAAGAACAAAGCAACGCAATTGCAATGCTCGATTTAATAAATGCGTAATTTAGTATTATACGATTTATAATGATTGGTAATAAAAAATATTGTTTGACTTTCTATTAAAAGGTCAAAGTGCCAATTGACCCATTAGCCCGACCAATCTTCAAATATCATTCTCTATAAGGTTATTGTGTATGTAATATGACTTATGTGAATGTGGACAATATTTTCATCAAAGCGGATATCCGCTATATTTTTCTATTTTTATTGCTTTTTTATTTATCGATAGCCTTAATCTTTGTTGACCCAGTGATATTTCAACTCCTTCATTTAAAATAGAATTAAGCCATGATGTTAAAACTACACACGAAAACTTAATAATTGTTTATTTTTTTTTGTTTCAGATGGCTAATATTAATATTTTTATTGATGGAATTTACGCTTATGACAACGGCGACTAAATCAAGACACTCGGTAAGCTTTTCACACTACGTTCTTATCATTGTACAGTATTTACAATAGGAAGTTGTTAAGCACTTTCAACAATTTCTCATAACAATATCTCTCCAGCAAATAACACAACAGTGAAACACATACTATAGTAGCAGATGGCATCATTTTCAATATGAACTCTTACAAAGAAATATTTCTTGATATAACAAAAATTCTCCTAACATGCTAAACCCTTTCAATAAGTTAAACAAAACTTAATGGATATATTTGAACAACTTTGAAAATAATGCCTGACATAACAAATTATGGGACTCTCCAGAAACGTCTCTTATAACAACTTTTTGCACAAGTCTTTGGTGAATGAATTTATAATCATACTGACTAAATATCCCCGTTATGAATTATAATTAGAAACAGTTGAGAAATCCCCTACCAGTCTGCGCTTCGCCTAAAATTGTTAGGTACCAGACGACAAGGAGACAGGCAAGACAGAAAAAGAATATGGTATGAAATGATATAGTCCATGAACCATTGAAAGATTGATGAATATAAACTAAACAAGCAATGTTGCACATATGCAAAGTGAACTGTACATACACAAATTCCAAGCAATTTTTTTTATCATTCATTTCCTAAAAAAGAAAAACGTTTTTGGCACATTTTCGTCTCGCTAACTAACTTAAGAGCCAAAATAATAAACAATCATTTATAAATTTGTTCAAATTAAATTGGAACTCCTAGCGTGTTTAAATTGTGGTATAATAATAGAGTCATTTTGTTTATATAAAATGATGCGTTTGTGGTTTTTTTTATAAGGCCAATAACACACACACACAGATAACAATTTTTTATGTGGGAGAATGCCGTACTTGTACAAGGGGCTTCAACTTCAAAGTGACGTTTGGATTATTTTTTTTTTAAAGTGAAACACAAAACCACAATGTGTTTGTTCAAAGCCTTCCTCAACATGTATTTTTAATTTTTTTTTGTATTATGGGAAACACTGTCATGTCAGACTCAGTGGTTCCTCCACCCACTACCACTGCCAATTACAGTGAATTCTCGTTAACACGAAGTCGACGGGACCGAGATTTTTCTTCGTGTTAACGGGGTTTTGTGTTAACGAACACATGCAAAATCTAATATATAATGGCCAAAATGACATTTTTTAGAGTAAATCACATTTAAACTCACTATTTACATCATATTTGAATCATTATTTACATCATGAGTGACACCAAAATTTAATTTCAAAATATTATGCATTTTGTGCATTCATATGCATGTATGCATTTCAGAAAAAACAACGCAATTTTAAATTTTTTTTATAAAAACAAACAAAAAATGTATTGAATTTGTATTTGTTTTTATAAAAACATTAAAACTTATCAAAATTTTGATTTTCTATACATTTTCGCCGACGATATATGAAATTTTTCATTTGGAGAAGCAAAATTTGTTCGTGCAAACGGGGTTTTACTTCGTGTTAACGAACAAAAAATGTATGGGAAAGCCTATACTGTAGTTCGGGACCGCAATGTTGCTTCGTGTTAACGAGAAATTCGTGGTAACGGCGTTCGTGTTAACGAGAATCCACTGTACTTGAAAGGTTAAAGGGTAACATTTTCGAGTGGTTTCAAACTTTTGCGGAAACATCTGCATCACTATATAAAATCTTTAAAGACACATTAGCAAATCCAGATTACAACAAAAGTGAGAAGTAAAATGTTTTCTTTGGAAAATTTTTCGATCGTCAACACATTTAAAGTGCAAGTTATGAAAATTAAGTTAAAAGTGATAAATATTTTCGTTTTTTTGGGTAATTTCTTTGGTTACACAATACCTGTGAAAAAATCATTAATTTAAATTCACTATAAATATCAAATTGCTGATCAAATATTTATTGGAACTTTGAAAATATTGGAAAGTGTTAAAAACGTTTTGCTGATTCATGGCTTAATATCTCGTGTACCACACTATAAATTTACTAAGTTGGAAATCACAGCTGTACAGTAATTACAAGTACATGACACTATCACTCTCAGTCAATGACAGCTTCATTATCTTTTGTTATGATTATGACCCTTAAAGAATGAGTTAAAAGAATTAAAAATATACAAGAACAGAAGCAATAATTGTACCCTTTTTAATATTTAAATTTTCTGGCTAAAGTTAAACCCTTTAAAAACATAAAATTGCACAATAAATTTCAGTAGTGTTGACATTTAATATTACAAAAAAGTCATGTTGTGTGTGACCGATATGAGTATGTAAGAGTGTTAATTAAGAATATTTTTGGTACTTGAGAATGAGGTTAAATCATTATTAAAGAATGAGTTAAAAGAGAGTGGGTAATTCACAATCAACAGTCTGTCGCTAAAAATATCTGCAACCGAAATCTCATTTATAAAATATTTTCGATAAATAATAATCAGAGCTGTAACCGGAAATTCAAGCCTTCAAACTTTTATAGTATACTGTATGTGCTCATTATTTTATCAAATAATCAATACTTTGCAAGAAAACGGTGACAAAGGGTAACTGTAAAAAATATACAGTATACTGTATACAACATTTTACAGTAATTTAATTAAAGTAAGGACCAATTTTTATGTGAGTAAAGTGTAGGGATGAAATGACAGCATAATTGAGAGGGACTTTCGTAAAATTTTAATAAGACGGCGTTAAAATAATTAAAGGACTCCACACAGACAGTGTCATTGGTCTCCCACGATGACCACGCCCAATTTATAAGAAACCTTAGAGTAAAAGACGCAAAAATTTTAAGAAGTGACTAAGAGGGGAAAAAAAACCAACTTTAAAATTTTATTTAAATTTAAGGAGATTTTTAAATTGTTATTTTGTGGAAATACAGAATTTAATAATGTATTTCTAAAATGTTGGAATACTGTATGTCCCTTAATAAAAAAATTAAATTATGATGTTACTGACTTTTCTTTAAATTACATTTTAAATAATTATTTCATTAAAATGTACTTTTGCAATCTAATGACACTTAATTGCTAACTTAATGACAAAAAAAAATGGTTTTTCAATTATTTTCGCCAATGTAATTTTTAAATTAATATATTTAAAATAGCACATAAAATGTACAGTAGGTCAATGAATTTTAAATCCTTTTTTAAGAACATGTTTATAAATGTGTCACATTGTCATTTGGCATATACAGTTTAGTCTACATTACTAAACTTCTGTCTTCAACGTTATATACATGCTCCTGGATATATCAGTTAATTTAGAAAAAGAAGAAATATAGAAGGAGAAAAATATTGAATGAAAAATTCATAGCGATTGAAGTGAAACATGCGATGCTTTAATGTTCATTTAATAAAAAGTCAAAAATCTTTTTGAAAAATTTACAAAAGTACATTTTGCCTATAAATGTTGCTCCATTATCATGCATCACTTAAATGCACATCAATATGACAAGTCAACATTGTTTCAGGATAAAATGCTTGGTGCCTCTACAACTGCTATTCATTTCGCAATTAACATTTTTTCAATTTTGAGAAAAATAAGATTTCCTTTTTTAAATTTACAGTATGCATAAAATGCGTTCATGTTAAACAAAACCAATAGTTTATTATACTTTTCCGATTAGAAAAATGTAATGACATTTAACACAATTTCATGTTGTTTCCTACACTACAGTACGGAACAAGTAACATTTTCGTGTATCAAAATTGTTTCATTTCTAACGGTCAACTAAATATTCACTTCCTTTCGCTGTTTCCCCATATGAGCATATAAACCCTGAGTGCAGTGTGGGTGGGAGAAATATCAGGAGGGTTATGTGTTGGAAAATGTGAGTAGGTCAGTGTCTCACGTACTCAATTTAATGTCATCCGTTCCAAATAAAAAACAAACTCTTTCTTTAACTTTAATTTCTTCGTTTAATTTTTTTTTAAATGAAGTTAGACATTACATTACTGTAATGGTGTTTGCGCATCATTTAATGATCAGACGATACAACAAATGATTACTGTTTACTCTATCAAAATTTCCTTTACTTTGAAGTCTAATGAAGTGCCGGCAAATCTGCACAAACATACAACACTAATAATTACTATTTTTTAAATTAAGATCATCAATTTGCACAGGGCAGATAAAATCAAGCGTTGCACATTCATTTACAATTTGACAACAATATCTTCACGACGGCCTCAATTGATAATGTATTAATATGGGAAATGGAGTCAGAGATTATGTATTTTAAGTTTTATGCACAGTAAATACTGTATCATATATGTAAAATTTGATTTCAAGAGTCTTGACGTTAAAGAAAAAACCTTGAGTTTAGGCAATTTAGATATGATGCATTTGTTGATTAACATTTAACAGTGGAATGTGTCACTTAAAATAAAGGAAAATAAATATCAAAAGAAATGACGCATGCGCGATATATTTTTAGTTATTATTTGTTGTTATTTTGGAGATGGTATCAATTGGTAACTTAATTCAGTTCACTTGCAGGTGTCAAAATTTATAACCTTCAAACCAATCCTACTATGTTTTGTTTACCTGTCAAAAAGTGATGTAAATATACCGACAAATTAGCGACAACATCTCGTAATTAGCATGAAAATGAATACAATTAAAATAATTTAATATTGCTAATTGTTCAGCGTAAGAGTATTGAAGCCATGAGCGCAATTCGAAGGCCAAAATAATGACTTAATAAACACTAAATATGCCCTAATATTGTGCCCTAAGTATTGCCCTAGTATTGTGCCCTAAAAATAACTCACTAAAATGTCTGTGTACTAATTTCCCATAAGAAAGTAAACGAAATAGTAATTATAAACGATGCTCTTAAAAACTCATAAAATGTCAGTCTAATTTCACTTGGGCTAATTTGGGTCAATAAAAATCTCAAGTTTTCAAGGATGTTTATAAACATATCACAACAATTATAACACTTGTATAAATCTTTTATCTTTTTTAAATGTATAGTATGGCTAATTTATTTTGTTTTTATTTCATTTAGGAAAGATGGCAGCGATTTAAACGTCAGCATTATCGACCGGGTGCCAACGGTGGGGTGCATAACAATCACAATGATTTTCGTTATGATGAACGTCATTTATCATCCGCTTATAGTAATATTCCACAGAATGTAGTGCTAGGCAATGACTCGTTATCTCGTCAGGTGGCCACAAGTGGTCGGTGGAGTGTATGGAGTGAGAGCAGCCAGTGCTCCAGAACATGTGGAGGAGGTGTGGCCACTCAAACTCGCACCTGCCATGATTTCAGGTAAATCAATTTCCATTTTTCACGTCCACCCCTGCTCTACACAAATAACTGATTTATATGCAAGACACTTAGACATTAGAAAACGACTACGTTTTCATGATCACAATTGATTACAGTATATACTCAAAGTAACTATGACAACAATGTATTTAATCATTTCTCACACGTTAACATTCTCTAAAATAGAAATTCTGGCATTAAAGGAACCATTAAACCCGCTTTTCATTGAAAAACTTACAGGAACTGAAAAATTGTGGTCATTTTTTTCCTTATTGTTTATTACATTACATGAAGCTTTATTGTTTGTAATTTAATACAGAGCACCTATTAGATTACATTTTTATGTAAACCATATTCATTCATAGATTTTACACCGAAGTCTTTGCCAGATGTATTTTCCGGCTTCCATTTTGGTACCAAAATTGACTACATTTCACATACAGCCATAAACAAATATCGTTTTTTTTCTAACACTCTCTAGTTCTTCCTGTTCAATTGGAATGTGCGAATGTACGAGTTTAGGAAATGAAGAGCGATATATCTTGATTTTATGTTTGTTTTGGTTTCGATTTGTATTGACAAAAGCAACCCAAAAAAAAATTTTTTAACCCGGAAATAAAAAAAACAATTCCAGTTGTTAATCCAGATGGTGTTATAAATAGCCGCTATGGTATAATATAAATCAGTCATAAAATTTTAAAACAGTTTTTTTTTATTATTGTCAACTCAGACAGGCATAATGTATAATATAAATACACGGAGGCCGGGGCAACGTTTGAACTCAATGGTGATATAGCACTTAATTAGAAATGCTTTTCTTTACGTCTTAAAACTGGTGTTAAGACAATAATGCTAATTCTTTTTTTCAAGTTACAATATGTGGTATAATATCTCGAGGGACAGAAAGGGTATGAACAATAATATTATAATCTATCTTATAGTCTAGCTTCGGGAAAGCACAAAAAAATAGAATTATGTAGTGAAGATTGGTTATGGTTACAAACTGGCTAGAAAAGAATAAAGGTACAAGGATTTCCCACAGTACAATTTGTTACATCATTAAATTATTTTGCAGGAAAAGAAAAAAACCCTTTCTAACTACAGAAATGTCAAAAAATGATGTTTGTTAAAATTTAACTTCAAACTCACATTTTATTTTCAAGTTTTAGCTATATTATGCTATTGCAAGGGTAGTACTGCCGTGATAGGTGCGGGCGATGTCAGCAGGAAAAAAAGGGGATTTCTACCTCTTCACCTGCCGACTGCATTCGTACCTATCACGGCATACTTTTCATACGAATATGCAGCTTAAAGCCTGAAGTTGATAAAATGTTCTACAGCGTAACTTAATATTGTAAAGGAAATAAAACGTTAATTCATGCATTTTCCCTTACAATTATAAAAATAAAAATACTGGATTTTCGATTTGCAGTAATAATAAAAATAAATCCTTCTAAACGTCAATAAATTTTACAAAAAATAATCTGCTTTTTTTTCCCTAATAATAAAAACATGCAAACGTCAAATAGAAAAAGTCGAAAACTATTTAGCAAACTTAAAAGTTCCTTCTCATTTGGCAGATGTTGAAAAATTAAAGTGTCAGCATGTACAGCTATTAAATACGATCTATTTTGACAGCAGAGAGATATTAATACGATTTTATTTGACGTTTTTATGTTATTTATGGCGCCCAATGGGATCTAAAATCCTCTTAATATTGTATCATATTTCGCATCACCAATGAACAAACTTTATGATTTTCGCAATGCCATTTGAAATAACAATTAAAAGTGTTACTGTACTTCAAAAATTCAAAATCTCAAAGATGCCTTTAAAAAAATTGTTAATAAAAAAACACTCCCTCAAAACAAAAAAACATTTGGTAAACAATTTAACATTTAAAAATACGTGGTATAACCGTATAGGGCATTATTAGTACAGTATTTATTTTTTCCATATGTTTTTTTCGTCAATCAGCCATTGGCACCATGCTAAAATAAAATATAATTATTCCCCACCTCCCACCCAAAGTAATAACGTTAATCAGCGCAAGCGCAATACTAATCAGTTATCAAAAAATCGAGTTCAACCACACCGGATTAAAATTAATAAATCTTTATGTACAATAAAATATCGGCATGTAATAATGGCTTCTAGACACAATAACTTTACTCTTCTAGACTTTTACTACACCAAGTCTTAAATTTCCATTTAAGATTACATGTGACATACAGTGGATTCTCGTTAACACGAACCCCGTTACCACGAATTTCTCGTTAACACGAAGCAACATTGTGGTCCCGAACTACAGTATAGGCTTTCCCATACATTTTTTGTTCGTTAACACGAAGTAAAACCCCGTTTGCACGAACAAATTTTGCTTCTCCAAATGAAAAATTTCATATATCGTCGGCGAAAATGTATAGAAAATTAAAATTTTGATAAGTTTTAATGTTTTTATAAAAACAAATAGAAATTCAATACATTTTTTGTTTGTTTTTATAAAAAAAAATTCAAATTGCGATGTTTTTTCCGAAGTGCATACATGCATATAAATGCACAAAATGCATAATATTTGGAAATTTAAATTTGGTATCACTTATGATGTAAATAATGATTCAAATATGATGTAAATAGTGAGTTTAAATGTGATTTACTCTAAAAAATGTCATTTTGGCCATTATATATTAGATTTTGCATGTGTTCGTTAACACAAAACCCCGTTAACACGAACAAAAATCTCGGTCCCGTCGAGTTCGTGTTAACGAGAATTCACTGTATATTATTTTTGATATAATTGTTATTGCCATCATAAACTTCATCTCTGTCTATAAAATCATTATTTCACTATGTACAGACACAAGTTCTCACACAAGAACATTATTCAATGTTAAAATTATAACATAAAGACAAAAACCTTGTCTATATTTTTTTTATAACAAATATAAAATTAAAAATTTAATTGGATGATGGCAAAATCTTGTTTAACGGTGTGACCATTTAATATCCCTACTGTTAATTTGTTAAATTAATATCGTTGAAATTTGAAGAGTGAAATTAAACGAGACATCATGCAGTTAGCATTACATAAATCCTGATAAATTTAACTGAATAATTGAATTTATATGACCCGTTTAAATTGTAGTGAAAGATTTACTAATTACTCAATGCCAACCACTTCATATGAACATGGCTGTCTAATCAATCATCTAAACTATTTAAATGAAGCTGTTAAATGCTGTATAAATTTATATTTACTGTACAAATTAAATCACTATACACGTCATTTACAGTAATGTATTATTAATTTATTAACTTTCTTAAATTTCACTAACTCACTGTAAATTAAACGAATAAGATAAAAGTATCGAGTCGGTTTTAAATGCACTTTTTTTCAATGGAGGTCATTCCCCTTATCCATCACGAAATTACTGGTTCGGTGGCCAAACACAAGGAAGGTAATTTCGGCCCCTTAGGCACTGCTTCATCACCTGACAGTTCGGGCCACCTTTGGCCGAACAAATCATTCACTAAAATCACTTTTAACCACAAAAAATCCGAGTAGTAGCATAGTAGGTAAAAACTTATGCAGTAATTTTATAATAATGCCCTAGGTTAATATTTTTCTCTCATAAAAAAAAACAAAAATTTCTATAAAATATCCTATTGAATTTAATAATATTTGCAGTGTAGGAAAAAAATGAATGGTGTAGGTGGTTTGCTTGTCGGTTAATAAAATTAATAATTTGTCAAGTGTGCCATAGGTTGCCTTGTAAAAGTCTCAATATATTATTCACCTGATAATGTTAACATGAAAATAAAAGAGTGTTGATTTTACAAAGTGATCAACCTCAGCGGCTTAAAATAAACAAATGAATTAAAATCAATTGAACACAACTCTCTCTCCCTTTTATTTACTTGGATTGCTGTTTCATGTTTATTGTAACACCTTCACACATAATTAATATACAGTTAATTTGCACACAATTGAGCAGACAGACAGCATACAGGGACAGGTGGTTGTATCAAAAATAAATACTTGCACATTTTGCCTTTTGCAACACGACATCATGCACATTGCCTTTCAAAATCAAATCACCATAAATATTTGCTATGACAATATAAAGACTAAATAAAAAACATTTTTTCGAAATATTTCTTAGACATTTGATTTTGAAATTTTTGTTTTAATGTAATTTATAGGCCTGATGGAGTTCCATTATGTATTGGACCAAATAAGAAATTTTTATCGTGTAATGTCCAGGTATTTGTTAATAAAAATGGACAAAAAAAATTTATACTAATTTTTTGAACTTTTTCATTTAAAGGATTGCCCTGAAGGATCACAGGATTTTCGGGCTGAACAATGTGCTAGATTTAATAACGTCCCATTTGACGGTCGTTATTATGACTGGGTTCCATACACAAAAGCACCGAATAAATGTGAATTAAATTGCATGCCAAAAGGGGAAAATGTCTACTATCGACATGCGAGAAGAGTCATTGACGGGACAACATGTGACCCTGACACTCTGGACATCTGTGTGGAGGGGAACTGTCTGGTAGCTATTTTATTACATCATAATAATATTATACCCTTGTAACTTATGTACCCGTCTTTCCCATCCATCCATCCATGCAACTATGCAATGCAATGCGTCCTCAAATTCCCAAAATAAAAAAGAATTGAGGATAATTACTTAAAAATTAAAATGACATTAATTCTGTTGATGTTTTTATTTAATTTTGAGTAATTAACTTTTAACATATTTATTAAACGGTTAGTTTATTTTAAGAAATAAAATTAAGGTTAGAGAGTCATTAGTTTAATTTGCTCTTTTGTGATTATTTTTTTTAATATAGCCAGTTGGATGTGATAGAGTTTTAGGTTCCAGTGCCAAAGAGGACAAGTGTCGTGTTTGCGGTGGCGATGGAAGCACTTGCCAAACAATTGAAGGAGTCGTCGACTTATCCAACCTACAAACTGGTCGAGTATAATCAAATATTTTTATAAACAATTAAACCCTCGTCAAATCAATACGGCAAATTATACTCAACATGATATTTTTGTTTACATAGGTTACAACGACATTTTGATCATTCCAGTTGGAGCCACGAATGTGGTAATTCAACAAAAGCAACCAACCAATAACTACCTAGGTAAAATATCATTACTTAAAAAAAAAAAAAAAAACCTGATTACTATACAGTATATAAACTAATATAACCCCAAAAATTATAGCTATTAGAAACTTAACTAATCATTACTACCTCAATGGAAATTGGAGGATTGATTTTCCGAGAGATTTAAAATTCGCTGGAACCACTTTCATTTATGAAAGGAGGCCACACGCGTTTACTGCTCCTGAAAGTATTAGAGCAGTAGGACCAACCACTGAAGTTGTATTTATTGTGGTAAGTTATCGTTATACTGTATGAAATTGTTTTCAGTAAATTTCAGTACGTGAATTATTTGTGTAGTTACTATACCAAGAAATAAATCTTGGAGTTCATTACGAGTACTCGATACCACTGGCTTCTTCACCAAAAAAACATGATACATACAACTGGGTTTATGGAAGTTACGGAGAATGTTCTGCCTCATGTGCTGGAGGTACAATGCTAAAAGTTTTAATATTACAGTAAATAAAAAAATATTGTCTAACCAGGTTACCAAACAAGGAATGTTTCATGTGCCAAACAATCAAATTTCGAAAATGTTCCCGACTATCTTTGTGATCCACATTTAAAACCGCAGTATAATCGCACTTGTAATACTCAACATTGCAACGCTAGGTAAAAATATTTTTACATTTTAAATTATTAACACTAAAAAATTTCGTTTTCTTAGTTGGCATGCTGGTGAGTGGCAGAACTGTTCTGCATTATGTGGTAAAGGAGTTGAATATCGAAATGTGTATTGCTATCGTCTATCTTCCGGTGATGTTCCTATTGTCGTTGAAGACTCAGAATGTGAGATCGACTCACAATCTGGAGCTAAACCTGATAATTTGAGACCTTGTACTAGTGATCTTCCATGTGCTGCATGGAGTCACGGTCCATGGTCAGCATGTGATGCTCTTTGCGGAGCAGGAGAGCAAACAAGATCGGTTCATTGTCAGAGAAATAATTCTGGAACCATCGAAATATTTCCTGACAAAGTCTGTTTGCAAGATGAACCAGAAAAGCCAAATGAAAAGAAAAGTTGCGATGCTGGTCCTTGTGAAGGGTTAGATTGGATTGTGTCAGAATGGACAGAAGTATAAACTTATTAACTTTGAAACTTTAAATCAAACTAACAAATTATGGTTATTACAGTGTAACTCATGCGATCAGACAGTTGAATCTAGACAAGCATTATGTGCAAGTCAATCTGGAACTGTCTATCCAGATGAAGCATGCAGCGGAACTCGTTTACCAGAAACGTCAAGAATTTGCCAAGATGTATTGCCATGTGAATACAAGTGGTATGCTACCCAATGGAGTGATGTAAGTTCAATAAAATTATTTAAAAACAACAAACCTCTACTAAACCGTCGCTATTTTTATGTAGTGTTCAGCTAAATGTGGGGCTGGCGTTCAAACTCGTACAGTATTTTGTGGTTCTGGTGATAACTCAACTATTACCCCGGTGGATGAAGAATTCTGTGATATTGAAAAGAAATATGCTGATCGCCGAGAATGTCTTGGTGAAAGCTGTGAAGCTAGTTGGTTTACAGGGCCTTGGAATAGGGTAAGTTTTTGATATCGACACACTTTAATTATATATAATTAATGTAAATTAAATGATTATGACTTACCCAGTGCACTGCTCCATGCAGTGGCGGACATCGCACGCGAAAAGTGCTGTGTTTGCTGGACTCCAAGGTGGTTAATGGTAGTCACTGTGATGCTAGTAAGAAGCATCTATATAGGGAACCGTGCAATACACATCCATGTGACGAAGGTAACTTGGAATTTAAAACTAAACTTCATACTAGATATTTTTATAACGATGTTATTTTAGACGAAATTATGACGTCTGGTGGGTGCAAGGCTTCAAAACATGGTTGCTGTCCTGATGGCGTTACGTCTGCCGGTCCAAACTACGAAGGATGTCCACCAGTAGAGTATACTGAACCTTGTGAAAAATCTGAATTCGGTTGTTGTGCTGATGGAGTTACTCATGCACTTGGACCTTTTAGGTATATTTTTATACAAAAGTCTGTCTATATTAAGAGTGTCTCGTTAAATTTAATATAACTTACAGGAAAGGTTGTCCCAAAGTGTATCGATGTGCTGAGGCCAAATTTAAATGTTGTCCAGATGGTATCACTCCAGCTAAAGGTCCTGATGGTGAAGGGTGTCCTGAGCCTGAATCTTGCGCATCATCTAGATTCGGTTGTTGTCCTGACGGCGTTACACCAAAAACAGGGCCAAAATTCGAAGGCTGTGATGTGATCATTACCGAAAAATGTTTAAACAGCGAGTTTGGCTGTTGTCCTGATGGAGTGACTGCAGCTGAGGGATCGGGCGCTGAAGGATGTGGACCTGAAGTGGAACCAGATTTTAAAGACTTAGATGATGTTGGTTCAGGCGTAAATTGCACTGATAGCACATACGGCTGCTGCCAAGACAATTTAACGACTGCACTTGGACCAAACTTTGAAGGCTGTGATGGTTATAATATTAGTGATAATGTCACAACTACAGAGGGATCACCATTTGATGTTGACTGTGAAAATACTACCTACGGATGCTGTTCCGACGGAATTAATGTAGCAAGTGGTCCAAATAACGAAGGTTGCGAAGTAACCGCAACAACGCCTTTTGAAGACGTTGAATCATCACCTACTCCTATTAACGAAACATCGACAGAACCTGAAATAACAATAGATGAACCAACATCTACAGCAGAATCACCAACATCAGAGGAACCATTATGTATTAATTCACAATTTGGTTGTTGTCCAGATGGAATTAGTGAAGCTACTGGTGAGAATCATGAAGGATGTCCAACATGTCATACATCTCTTTATGGCTGTTGTGAAGATGGAGAAACCGCTGCTCAAGGACCAAGTCAAGAAGGCTGTGAACTTTGCGCTAGAACCGAATTTGGATGTTGTTACGATCGTAAAACTCCTGCCAAAGGGCCACAATATCAAGGTATTTTAAAATTTTCTTTAAAAATTTTGTAAAAAATACATTAATGACAATAATTATCTAGGATGTGGATGTGAAACATACCCATACGGATGTTGTCCTGATGGTATTACTTATGCTACTGGTGATAATGGAGAAGGCTGCGGTTGCACTGCTACGACATTCGGCTGCTGTCAAGATCAAACAACACCAGCTCATGGACCAAATTATGAAGGATGTGCATGTGAGACATTTGTTCATAAATGCTGTCCAGATGGAAAAACACCAGCACAGGGTCCTCAATACGCAGGTCTGTTTTCATATTTAAAAACTAAATTAAAAATAATAAAAAAAAATAATTATAATTTACTTAGGCTGTGGCTGTAAGGAATGGTATTACGGTTGCTGTCCTGATGAACGAACAGCAGCTCGTGGTCCAAATAATGAAGGATGTGGATGTGAAGCATCTCAGTTTGGTTGCTGTTCAGATGGTCTTACTTTTGCCCAAGGACCAAATAAAGAAGGCTGTGTTCCTGAAATACAAATAAAAGCTGGAGGTTATTTTGGGATTGTCATGCAATCGATAATACATTTTAACTAAACATAATTATTTTTTTAGACGTTTGCGGGCTTGCAAAAGAAAGAGGAGAATGCCGTAACTTTACAGTTAAATGGTTTTTCGACATGGAATATGGTGGATGTAGTAGATTCTGGTATGGTGGATGCGATGGTAATGATAACCGATTTGACAGTCAAGAAGAATGTCAACAAGTTTGTGTTGCACCTGAAGGAATTGGTAAACAACTTTCAGTATATTTTCTTACTTTTTAAAATACTAATTTTGATTGTTTACGAAGATGCTTGCTTACTACCAAAAGTTGTTGGACCATGTGACGGCTCAGTGCCTTCATTCTTTTACAATCCAAAATCAAGTCAATGTGAGCAGTTTCACTACAGTGGGTGCCTGGGCAACAACAATCGTTTCCTAACGCAAGAACTATGCGAAGAGACTTGCAAAGAACCGCAAACCACAGGTAGTATTAACATTAAATTATATAAAACTAGTACGTATTCATTTCTTGTTCATAGATCCCTGCAGACAACCTCGTGCTGAAGGTCCATGCAGAGGTAACTTCCCTCGCTGGTACTATGATACTCAATCAACCACATGCAAAGAATTTGTTTATGGTGGTTGTAAAGCCAATGGTAACAATTTTGAAACTGAAAATGCTTGCTTACAGCAATGTTCAGTTAGAGAAGAAACAGGTTAGTTACATATTTTTTGCAATTAACTTTTTTAGCTTTATCTATTGAAAATGTAATGTAAAAAAAAAAGCGGTCTGCATGCTACCACAAGTTAGAGGTTCTTGTACTGGTAAATTAAGTCGTTGGTACTTCGATATTCACATGGGGAAATGCATGGAATTCAACTACAGTGGCTGCCATGGCAATGCCAATCGTTTTATTACAAAACAGGAATGCGAGTTGAGGTGTCGCTTTGATCACATCGTCGGGGAAGGTTAGAAATCAACCTATTTACGGGTATTTCATGGTGCTAATAGTAATGCAAATAATTATGATGCTTAATGCTTTGGGATAGTTTCCAATGGTTAGGTTTAGATGGTGCGCGAGTTAATTAACCATTTTATATAATTTCAACTACTTAAATGTTATCTGATCTAATACTAAAAATCAAATTTTTAGAAGATGTATGTCAACTTAAACGAGCTGAAGGACCATGCCATGATTACAAGATTAAATGGTATTATGATCAAGATGCTAAACAATGTGGCCAGTTCTATTATGGTGGCTGTGAGGGCAACGGAAATCGCTTTGAAACTGAACAAGATTGTCGAGGCAAATGCATTGAGCCTCCAATACGTATGTTCTCTCCAGCACTCACATAGTTCCAACATTTATAATAAAAAATGATGGTTAAAATTTCATATTAGATGAAGTTGACATCTGTAAAAAGCCAAGTGAAATCGGAAACTGCGCTGATTATCAAGAGCGTTGGTTCTTTGATAATGCTGCTGGAAACTGTAGAGGATTTATTTATGGCGGATGTAATGGAAATGAAAACAATTTTGGTTCTCAAAAAGAATGCGAAGAGAGATGTGGTACCAAACCTACTCCATCTGCAGAAAAGCCCGGACCCACTGATGCAGGAGTTGCTGTTGTTGCTGACGATTTCCTTTTGGGTAATTTAACACTTTGGTTATCCCAATTTAGCATTTTTCTTTACGGTATCGTATTCAGAATATTGCCACTTGGGTTACGACGCGGGTCCATGTCACGAGAATGTTCCAAGATGGTTCTATGATAAAGAAGATGGCGTTTGTAAACATTTCTATTATGGTGGCTGCCAAGGAAATGGTAATCGTTTTGTGAGCAAACAAGAATGTGAAGACAGATGCTCCTCATCTCAAGGTTAACCAAACATCTTTTTTTTCCACTTCCCCAAAACCAAATATTGAATGTTATTATGACGGATAGATATCTGCACACTACCGAAAGTTCATGGACCATGTAGTGGATCGTTCCGTCAATGGCATTTCAATAAAGACACCTCATTGTGCGAAGAATTCCGTTATGGTGGCTGCGAAGGAAATGGTAATCGATTTGACAGTGTTGAAGAATGTGAAAATCGCTGTGCTGCTCAACCAACAGCAGGGATGAACGCAACAACAATTGCCCCCGTCCCCACCGATATCTGTGCGCTTCCAAGTCAACCTGGTCCATGTTTGGCTGCAATTAACAACTGGTATTACGATTCGACTTATGGCAGATGTCTAAGTTTCCTTTATGGTGGTTGTGAAGGTAACGATAACCGATTCGAATCTGAAGAAAACTGTGAACGAACCTGTGGTCAATATAAAGGACAAGGTAATTAAATGATTTAATAACTATATAATATATATAAAAATAACCTAAATTTGGTATTTTGTAGAGGTATGTACCAAATCAGTAGATCCAGGTCCATGCATCGATTATGCAGCCAAATGGTATTTCGACTGGAATGATCACAACTGCAAGCCGTTTTATTATGGTGGATGTGATGGAAATGGTAACCGATTTGCTTCAAGCACTGAATGTGAGCAGCATTGTCTTTCCACACCAAAAAAACCAGGTAAGATTTGATTAAAATAAAATTTAAAACAATATCATGTAGTATCTGTTTTAAATTATGGAAACTAGTGGAGGAAATTCCAACTTCAACAACTGCTAGATCAACAGTTACTGAAACAGAACCGCCAGCAGGTAACAAAATGCACGCTAATTTTAGCTTTAACGTTTACGCATTAACAAACTAACAACTAATTAACCAAATAAAAAATAACAATAAAAGATATCTGCCAAATGACGGCTGATCCTGGTCCATGTAACGAATTGCAACCACACTGGTATTACTATCAACCTTCTTCGTCTTGTTTGCCATTTACATTTGGTGGTTGTGGGGGAAATCTTAATCGATTTGCAACTTACAGAGAATGTATGGAAGCATGCCATCCACAGCAACGTAAGACATATTAGATTAACACTTAAGTAAGAAGCTATTGTATTCTAAAAAAGCCCTTGACAATACTAAAATGGTTTACCTAGTAGTTAACTAATATAAACATTCAGCAAACAATCTAGGGAAATCGGCATGTTATGTGATTTATGGTGTTAAAATTATGCAAAAAAAATATGAGCCCTTGTTTAAAAAGATCAAATTAAAATTAAAAGACATGTCATACGCTATTAGGAGTTTGTCCAGATCCAACGGAATGCTATACTCTTCAATGTGCATATGGCATTGAGCAATTCCGAGATGAAAATCTCTGTCCTCACTGTCGTTGCACAGATCCGTGTGAAGTAAGTCATTGATGACGATTAACATTTGCAAAACTTGATCAAATTCCTGATACTTTTTTTAGAACCATGTCTGCCCTCCTGGTAGTCGGTGCATTGTCCAGCAAGACGCTGATGAAGAAGATATTCCACGGTTACATGCTGTCTGCCGTAACGGTAACTCAAAACGATTTTTATTTAAAAACTAAATATATCATAAAATGTTTGTTTACCTAAATTTAGGAATAAGAGATGGAGCTTGTCCTCAGCTCTCAGCTAATGCTACTGGCAGCTGCACTCCTGAATGCAACTCCGATGCTGATTGCTATGGAGAAACGAAATGCTGTTATAATGGATGCAGCTATTCTTGCCTTGAAGCTTTAGGTTCGTTTAAATATCTATAAAGTTTATTAAAGATATTTTATAAGATTAATTCAAAACAGCTGCTACTGCTCCTGAAAGTCCAACACCATCACAACCTTCACCCGTAGTTATTGAAGAACCAAAGCCTAAAGAAGAAAAACCATCAAGTAAGTTGGCGTAACAATACAACTTAAATAAGCAAATGTTTTATGATTGATGTTACCAGTTGCGTATGCGCCACATATACTGGAAAGTGTACCAGAAATTGTTACATCTTCTGGATCATTAGCCACCTTACCCTGTTCGGTAAGCGGAGAACCTCAACCAAGTGTAGAGTGGCGCAAATCCACTGGCGTAAGCTTAGATCTGCTAGCGGATAGTTCAAGGTACCGAAGACTGATTGATGGATCACTTCAAATTTTGGAAGTTCAGCCAGATGATGCTGGAAATTACGTCTGCATTGCCACCAATCCATCTGGAACTGCAGAAAAATCAATTAAACTGATCATTCAAGGTACTGTAGGGCACGTTAAATAATTGCATTATGACTATTTAAAATTTAAAAAAACTAACTTAACTTGCACGTTATAAGCATGTGGACTGAAAACATAACTTATAAAATTTAGACCCTGTGCCTGCTCCTGCACAAATAATCGGTGGGGTTAAAGTGGTGCAAGCACCCATTCACGAACCATGCATGTTACACTGTAATGCACAAGGTTGGCCAAGACCGTCTGTTACTTGGTGGCGCGAATCTCTTATGCTCCCTCGCTCGAGTGAGCGTTTCCATCAATATAACAATTACACATTACTTATTCGACAAATAACCATGCAAGACCTCGGACCATACGAGTGCAGAGCCTACAATGGCATCGGCGACGTAGCCATTTGGGAAGTAACCGTGTATCTAGATGGTCCACCTATTTTAGATACCAGCGACGCTAAGCTTAAGTACTTTGGTCCTGAAACTCATGGTCAACACATAATTCCATCACCTACACCAACACTGCAAATATCTCACAACTCAAACGGTCATACTCACAACAATAACCATTTACAAAATGATCCTAACTATCCTAATGTACACTCTCCTATAAACCAACCTTCACATGGTGACAGTAATACTAACACAAACTGGAATGAAATCTCTACTACCACTACTACAACCTCTCAAACTTATATCGAGCATGAAAACCAGCCTGAAATTCCGACGAATGAAGAGCATCGTGTTGACACACCTATTAGTTCTCCCATTCAAGGTGAGAACAACTTTTATACTGTATGGTGAAGGGAAATACTTTCTATAAAATTTACATCGTAAACCAATCACTTTTTTGCCTAACTAGAAATAGAATTAATATTAATTTTCTAAAATATAAAATTATTAGAAAACCCAACAGCGGTAATTCATCGAAATCTGACAAGTTTCCCACCTGATAGTGTAGTTCAAATTGATTGTGAGACGACAAATAGTCAGAGAACCTTGTGGTACAAAGATGACAATTTGGTGCACTCAGATGAACGTGTGTTGGTGTTTGCCAATGGCACAATTCTCATCAAGAAAGCCCTGCCAATGGATTCAGGAACTTACAAATGCGAAGCTGCAAACTATTACAGTCAAGTCCATGATACGATTACCATCACTATAGAAGGTCAATTTAACATCAAATAATTTTGCTATCAATGTAAATCTAATTTACCATCTTTTAATAGGCGTTGGAATCCCTGATGATTGTGTGGACAACAATATATTTGCCAACTGCGCTCTGATTGTTAAGGCCAAATACTGCAACAAAAAATGGTACAGTAAATTCTGCTGTCGTTCCTGCGCTCTTGACGGCCAAATAAATCCAGCGGGGATGACCGGACACGTTACAGACAACCTAGTCGCATAATATAAAATTATGATGTTATTATTATATATTCTGTATTATTATTTTTTCGCACTTCCAAGTGACTTAATTATCAAATTATAAACTGTCCATACGTTGACTTAAACATTTTTTTTCTCTTAACATTCTGTCTTTTGTTTTCTTTTTGATATCACAATATACAATCTCCTAAAAAATGAATGTAAAGCCATCATTTAATTTGTGGGCCCTAAAGTTTTGTATTTTATTTTCTTTAATCAAGTTCATTTTATACATTTGCATATTATATGAATATATTTTTTTTGTAATTGCAAATCTGAATTATTCCAATTTTTTTTTAAAATTTGAAATGCGTACCAGTATATGAATATATATGGAGAAAACGTATTTTTCCGACTACATAAAACTGCCAATTTTTTCTACGGCTTTGTAGCGAATGTGTAAAATCACTTCGTGCAATATAACCCCAATTTTGATGCTTTTTATTTCCACATTTGTTACTATTTTCCATTGTTTTTTTGTGATAAAAAGATTTAGATAATTTAGCCAAACAATAATCATGATTTAGCTGTTTTTTCCCCTTCCAATAGTTCACGTTGTTCTTTATAAAAATGTGAGGATAGCCACTTAAATAAATCAGGGTTCAACAGTTTAACAAATAAACATGAAACAATGTAGTTCGCATGTCATTTTTTTTTCATTTTGCTTGATGGCATTTTCATTAGTTGAAAATACTTTGTACATTGTTATTCTTTTTTTTCTTTTATATAAATGTTGACTGTTTTGTTGTAAAAGAACCAAAATTTGTGCCTTATAAATGTTCTTTATAGGTAAAAGAAATTCCTGTTTTATCGTCAGTTTGAGATACAATTTGTTTTCTTCTTAAAACGATAAAAAAAGTTGTTACGCATTGTAATGTATTTATTGCCATTAATTGACATGGTTTTCCTCCCTCTATCCAATAACTATGCGATTTGTATATTAATTAAAACTCAATAAAAGTCAGCGTCAGTGCCATCTAATATTGTTAATAAACGGTACTTAAATGCATAAAAATATTGCCACTAACATCATTAAATTGTTAATAGATACTGTAATTTGTAAACCCTGCCGTAGTACAGCAAATGACAGAAATACAGGTACAGTTCGTAAAATAACTTAATTACAGCTTATTTTATAACCAACAAGGTTCCACTGATTTTTTCACTAATGGTCCAAAAGTATAACATTATACAGTATTACTAAATAATATTATAACTTATGCAGTACAGTCCTGTTCTTAAAATTAATGTTACAAGGTACCAAAACATACAACAAAATATTACCAAAATCTGTTACGTCTGTTAACTTTAAGTTTGTCCATAACTTAAAATTTTAATACTGTAAATTTATTAAATTTTAAAATTAGTTTGCATAAAGTAACCATAACATTTTATGATTTTTGTTTGATCGAAATTCATAAAATTACATACTGTACATTGATGTTGAAAATATCATTGAAAATAAAAATCGAATGCTCATTTTTAAACGAATAATTAATCAATCTATCAATACTATCCAATAAAATATTTCCTGTTATTTATTAAAATTACATCTATAAATAACTAATAATATCGAATTTGGAAATTTTCAATAACATGTCAATAAAATTACAAATAATTAATATCGAATCTGGATATTTTCTTAATATGTTTTAGCACGCACATTACAGTATATAAACATCTATGATATTTTCCAAACACAATCACAGCATCAAGTCTGTAATCAACAGTTACCAAACTATTTTACTGTAGCAATGTTAACTTTCAAATCAACATTATTCTTGGCATTGTTTGCCGCCACAATGCTGATAGTTTCGGCTGGTAAAAACTGCAAGGTAAATCAAACATTGTTAAAAATATACCTAATTCATATTGTTAGCTTGTAATAAAGTAAAAACTTTTATCATTAAACTAGGAACGCTCAGAATGCTCTGACGAAGATTTGGGGGCTGTAAGAACACACTTTAAATAATCATTTCTTAAAAAAAAGTAAGTAATAAAAAACTGGTGTATTTTACAAAGATGTTGAGTGCAACCATGATTTGCGTTTCTGCGGAGCAAAAACGGCAAGAGAAAAATGGAAAATCTACTGAACCGGTAACAATTGATTAAATTTAATTTACGGATTTTAATTCCAACATAAATACTTTTATTTTAGTCAGATGAAATGAATGAATGCATGCTGGAAGGATTTGCCGTAAAACTGAATTGTCAAAGTTTAATTAAGTAATATCTCAATTTTCATTACATAATTAACATTTCAGACCATGCCGCTCGTAGATGAATTTAAGGGGTGCCCAGGGTGCGATGCCAAAAATTGTTTTGTAAGTGGTTACATTCTTAGCTATTACTATAGTAATTTTTTGATAAAGATTTAAATAATGTTTCGTAATAGGAATGGACGAACGAAAATTTTGGAACTGCGTTTTTACAGGTTAGCATATTCATTCAAATAAATTTTAAATACTTCACATCTAATGAGAATATGCTATATTTTTATTTGACAGTGCACTACTCGATTGACAGAAAAATTGGGCCGTTAAAAATCTGAAAATTTTAATGATCTTCTTCAATAATGTAAAGTCCATAAGAGAGTATTACGCATGAAATAAAACAAAAGTTATAATCTATCAAAATAATGATCTTGTTGCGTTTTAATTTTTTTAGAATAGTCTATTAATAAGAATATGCAAACCAATAACAATAATTGATACAATTCAAGAAAGTTTAAAGCCGTAATTCTTTATAATATTAAGTAGAGTAACTATTGTAGAAAACTAAGCACTGGCTAGGAAATTAGCAATATAGCATCTGCGTAAAATTTGTTTGAAGTTTTTTTTAGATTTTTATACTAACAATATACGGTGTACGTGGTGATTTAAACTTATGCTTATATCTTGCTATTCCATAAAGACTAAACTAATTAAAATGACTTGTGAATTAAATTTTATAGTGTGCAACATGTTAACCAAAATAAAATTACAGTAATGTACAAAAATATTAACTTGATGCTGTATTTTTTATACAAAAATAGTCTTAATTTTTTTTTAATATGAGCACGTGAGTATCGGAAGAAGTTTTAAGATTCATAAATGCACTGATTAACTAAGTTATAATTGATTCCCGTTACATTAATAATATCATAAGCTGTGCATAACAGCTCTTTATAAATGCACGGCTCTTTATTATTTTCCAATCTCAAACAACAACCACATAAGCATTTAAATTATAAATAAACAATTACCGGATTGTATTGTGACTATGTTTTCTTGCAACATAAACGAGCTGTTTTCCCCAACAAGACCAATCATACTCGTTTTGAGATACTGTTCGTAAAACATAATATCATACAGTATAGGATACACAACAACAACAAAATTTCAAAAAATTTAAAATGCAACGATTGATTATTAAGTTAATAGCAAAAGATACAATGTTACCATCTTATTACAGTATTAAATCTAAATTACATTAAATCAATTTGAAATCCAATAGATATAGTTTTACTGATATTGTATAACCGCACAGTATAATACAGCAAAATCTCGTTAATACGAACTCGCTTAATACAAAACAGCATTGCAGTTCCGAACTAATGAATAGAACATGTTCCGCTTAAGACAAAACCCGTTTAATACGAAGAAAAATCTCGGTCCCGAGTGTTTCGTATTAACGGAGTTTCACTGTATATGTAATTATTTAATAATAAATTTTGTCACCAAAGTATTGCATGTATTATAACAAATAGATCATATTTCCGGTTATTTACTACCGCAATAATTCCATTATAATACTTTAAAAAAAAAGTATATAAGCCATCTTTTTGTCAACGTTTGAATCACATTTGTAAATCAGTTACAAAAATACTAACAATGTCAACCATTAAATTTGCTTTGCTATTGGCCATGTTCGCTGTACTATTGACAGTTATATCTGCAGGAAAAGAATGTAAGGTAAATAAAATAATACAACATAAGAAACGAGGCAATATTTTCCCTGAATAAAACTTAGGATTTTCAAAATATTAGGAACTTGAAAAATGCCCTGAAGATGACCCTCCAGCGGTAATGTATTAATGAGTACCAATTATTAAGTATAGTTGTCAATTAGTTGTTTGATACTTTACAAAAGATGTTCGCAGCCGCTACACAATGCGCTTTAGCTGAGCAGCAAAGACTAGAAAAACAAGACAGTAATCGTAATAGATTTGGAAGAAGAAAACGATCCGATTACGACTATGAAGAAAATGTAATCATTATTCTTAATCCACCGGTTCATCAAACAAATAATAATAACCCTATTAATTTCTCATTTATAGGAGAATGAAAATAAAGTTACGAAATGCATTAATGGAGTAATAAACGTAATATAACGCCAATCCCTAATTTATTACAATATCAGTTTAATTAAATAAATATCTTTTATAGGAACTTGAATTCGTTAATAAGTTTAGAGGGTGCGAAGGTTGCACAGACAAAGACTGCACCGTAAGTTGCTTTGTTATCACTTACAGCTAAAATAATATTGATTTCTAAATATACAAATGCCTTTTTCAGAATTGGAATAATGAAGCGTATGAGAACACTATGAATAAAGTAAGTATTACATTACATTTCAAATATCTTCGTAAATATGAAATTGTTTTGTTTCAGTGTGGACAAGAAGTGCAAATGTTACTAATTAAACAAATGCAGAGCATGATGGAAGTAGATTATGAATAATGTTACAATCATATTAAATTTAGAATGCCAATAATCGCATTCAGTATAAAAATTTAGTACTGTAAGCAAAATGAAATAAAACATAATTATACTAGTATTGTAATAACGATTTTATATTTCTACGTTACCCTTGAATATAATATATTGTACAATGATAGTAGTTGTTAAAAGTTTAATGTAAATGATTTGTCAAATCAAATACAGTATACCGCTACTAAATCGCAATAATATGTTATGAATTTTGTTGGCATCAATAAAACATGCACATTGAGACTCATATTAGTTGGTTATGGCGCCGAGAATCACTTCAACATCATTTCTAACGTCTGACAAACTAAAAAATGCGAGGATATACCAATACTTACAAATAGATTTTACTGAATATCCAACAAATCAATGCCTCCGATAGTAAATACTAATAAATTTTGTTACGAATTAAAAAAATTTTATTAGTTATATATAACTAATAAATTTTTTAGTGTTATATTGTTATCAAGGACACTATCGTACATCCAGGTAGTACACTGTACAGTATTAATAATAATTATTCTAAAAAAAAACCTTTATGTTCCTAAACAGCCCTGTAGTTAAATATTGTTCATTTATATTTGAAATCAACATTAATCGTAATTGTCATCAAGTATTCATTGTAACTATCACCAAAAACCACGGTTAATTTTAAAGTAAATTAAATCATGCTTTTATTTTTTTGTTTTATCCACGAACATCGCAGAGAATACACAAGTAGTAATGAAACGTCATTCAAGATCATTCAATTTAAATATCCATACTCAGTTGTCATTGAGAATCCTTACAACTCTTATTAAACTATTATGGTAAACGACAAAAATTTTAAAATAGTGTTACTACTACAGTAGTAGGATATCTTGACGTGTCACAAACAAGTTCAACAATAAAGACAATTTAATTTTTTTTTTTAAATTAAAATCCTTTACAGATTTATAACCAATGGCGATATCTCGATTTATACTGAATAATTCAAAAGAAATGCAAATGTTACAAGAACCGCATATTGAACTCATACTAAGAATTAAAATTTCGGAAATTTCCAAAAGCCATATTGGAAATATTGTGATTTTGAATTGTATTCGGTTTAAATGGTTCATCTGTAATTTAATATAATATGATTAAAATTCAACTGAATACGGTATTCAACGATTTATTATATAACTCATTATATAGCCATTCAAAAAGTTAGAAAAAAAGTAATTACGGTTTTTAAACGAAAAAAATTACAATCCCAATAAAGCTTTATAAAACATTATTTGTGTGTTCTGAATAAAATTTTAGTTATTGTAGTAACACTAATAACTAAAAATTTCCTAATAAAATTACTAATGGATATAATCAAGATTTCCTGTCAATAATAGTTTATTTTAAGGTATAAATGTAAACTGAATTTTGGTTACCAAATCACTCGCAACACGGTTTGTTTCTCACTGAATTGTCTGACCAGTAAAAAATACAGTAATGGCTGCCGTCAAAATCATACTGATCTCAGTTGCGATGGTTGCCGCTTTCAACGCTTGCTTCGCTGATTATTGCGAAGTAAAAATCATTTCTATTTTGATTTAAAAAATAAACTTAAAAATAACCATTTGTAATAGGTTTCCACAACTTGTAACGACGATGACTGTTTGCCGGTAAGCCATTGTAATGCAATATAAATACTGAAATTGGTGGTGTCTGTAATAAACTTTTCCACATAATTAAAGTTTAATGTATACGTTGTAGTGGGTTTGTATATATCTTAGTGATGAATGCAGGATCTGCTTACAAGATAAACAAAAAGAACTATCGGTAATTTGTCAAAACGTATTAATTAATTTTTCGTTTAATTAATTTTTTTATATTAAATTAGGGCGACTGTGAAGATTGCTTAGATAGATTTCTAAACGTAATCGAATCACGATTGCTAAAATATAAAATTAATTTTATAAACCAGTAAATTTTTAGGGCAACAAATATCTGGAAATGCGAAAAACATGTGACCAGTGCGCTACAGTAAGACATTTCACATTAAATCTTATTTAAAATAATACAATGATATTTTAGGACTGTGAAGAATGCAACGATTTGATGAAGAAATCCATGGACCCGGTAAGATTTCAATTGCCAAAATAGTTTAATTGTTAATCATTGTACATTAAAATAATCATTGTCACAGTGTTTCCCGGACAAAGATACGAAAGAAGGACAGCAAAGAATGATGGAAAAAGCTATGGATTATTGCACTAGATTTGAATAATTCATTAATAATTAATTCAAGCTATTAGAAATAACCTAACAAATAGGTTTCCGCTATTACCGTCCAAAATATTAAAAAAAACACAATAATTTAAACCTATATATACTGTAGCTACTGATTTAACATATTACAATGCAACTACTTTATATGCCTCGATTAATTTTATTGGAATAAAAATACCCTCGATTACAATATAAAAATAGTTCAGTCTTGTTCAATAAAATCATTACAAACCAGAATGATTTCTAACAAGTCGTCACGTTAAAGAATTGTGATTTGTATTTCAATGCTCTCTGAATGAATCTAAATTCATACTAACTTAATATAAAATTCTGCATGAGAAAAAAATGTATGTTGAATGACTCATGTATAGTTGTCATAATAATACTGCATTGATATCGAAATAGTTTCTATGTATGGCAATAAGAACTAATCTAACAATAATGTCGTTGATATTTTAAAAGTTCAAATTCTTGTAATTACTGAATTGATATAGTAAGACAGTACATGATTAATAATACAATACGTGACTAATGTCTCACTGGAATGCTTTAAAACAGTTCACATTCGGAATTCTTAATTTGGAACACTGTCAGGTAATTCAAGTAAGGTGGTGTTTATTAATATTCCATGTATAATATCAAGAATAACAATCATATATAATAAAAAATTAAATAAATTAACGTTTAATCATAAAGACATTGATACAATGGGTTTGCACTCTTTAAATTAAAGCGTAGACATCAATTCAAAGCATTCAAACTATTGATTTTTAATAGTAAAAACAGTTTTATTTAAAATTAAATTTTAACCAACCTTGAACATTATAATTTTAGTTAACATTATTATTTTTGTATTAATAAAAAAGTTTATTTAATATACAATAAAAGTGTCCATTAGTTTTGTGATCTACAGTATACCTTTAGTAAAGTAAGCATTAAGAATAACAGACAGTTAAACTAATCGTGTATTTTATTTATTAAATTTAGTTAATCCTATTTGAATTTCTATCAATAGGAAATCACTAATTTTGGCCAACAGAACGGATAATGTAAAACGTCATTATTTGTCAAAATTATATTGTTAGAATTACTGTGATGAAATTTACGAGAAAAATATACGAATTTAAAAGGTATTTGTTGCTAATAAATACAGTTAATAACTTCCGGTGAATCATATATTTTTATTAGAATAAATATCAGAGCTTTTTATAAAAAAGCTACTACCGAAACTTAACTTTTTCACTCGCTACCAATATGCCAACTAAAATGTCTGCCGCCAACGTGATGCTTTACTCGGCTGCGCTTATTGCAGTTTTCGTCGTTTGTACGGCTGATGATTGCACAGTAAGACAAGAATAAAATTGACGCTAATTTGGCTCTTATTTAATTTAATTTAAATCTTGTATAAGCCATGTGAACAATGTGACGAAGACCTTTATTTACCAGTAAAGTATCTCAATTTAATAACATTAAAACCTTATAAACTTACCATCATATTTTAAGTTAAGTTCGTAACATTATAAATCTTTTCACTATAGTTAATATGTGCGACTACATGTTCCGACTATGAAAAATGTAACAAGGCGCCTAAGGAAACCATGAACCAGGGTGTAAGAAAATATCGATTATTATACAGTATACTGTAACTTTAACAAATAGATGATACTGTATCAATTAAAAAGTCATTTACGTTAATTTTTTATGTTTCAGGGAGAATGTGAAGAATATGTCAAGTGTTCACAAAAATACGTTTGGGTAATGGCTACAATTTTAATTTTCAAAATTATTTCTTTTACTAATTAATTTTAAAAAATGTCATTTTTAGAATTCAAAATGGACACAACTAGGAAATTGTGATCAATGTAAAGACAAAGTAAATGATGATAGGAATTTTAAACATGTATTCATTTAATATAAGATTATTACATATTTATTTCTAGAACTCTGAAAAATGCAAGGAAATTATGAATACATGCGTATTAAGTGTAAAAGAATTAACTAATAATACCGTATTCTCATACTAGCAATAGCATATGAAATCAATTCGTTTTTTGTATTAGTGCTTTATGATGAGTGCCACTGAAGAAGGACAAAAAAGAATGGAAGTTTTGAAAGGAGAATGCTACACCATAAGTTAGAAGAACTTTAATTCAAATAACGTAATGTAAGTACAGTACTGTAAATCGAAACATTATTCTACAAAACAGCTCTACTATTAACTCAATAAATTTAAATGAATTGCAAGATCGTGTTTAGACCACCGTATTGGACTCGTACCTGCAAAATTTATTATTATGTCACTTACTGAGTTTAAAATTACCCTCAAAAAAATGCCGAAGATCAATCACAAAAACACACTAGATATGCAGTAACACAATAATTAGATGCAAATGCAATAATTAAAAACTTAATGCTATTCTGATTAAAATTGGTTGATTCAGACAGAATTATAAGAACAAGTGTACAAGCTTGGCCATCCAATGTCAACCAAGGCTTCTTTTCGTGATAAAGAAAAAGTAACATGATATTGACAGTATGTTAATTTTTTTTATCACGAAAATAAGCATTACTAAATCAAGTACTGTATAACGAAATATAGTATAACTTACCAATAATACAGCATAATTCTGTTTTTGAAACTGTCATTCTTCCTCATATACCGGTACTGTAAGTTTTTGCCCTCCATTTATGTACCGCGTCCAATACAAAAAAAAAATCCTTTGTTTTATCGTTTCGAATTTCCCGTCAAATGAGTCAATCACATAATAAGATTTTAGAGAAACTACTCAATAATGATCACACGATTGATGGTATAATAAACTTCTTAGAACGCGCTTTTGGATTCGTAAAAACATTTTAACAAAATCCAGCACAAACACCTAACGCTTCACACATCCGGGTATTCCCTTTCCCGCGAGGTGAACAAACTTATATCACAACATTATATAGTACGGCGAACGCCTTTATATTATTTAATATCCAGTACCTTTCTCCCAAGTACATTTCCTCGTTGCATTTTGAAGGTCTCCGTGCTGTGTTTGAAGGTTAAATCGAGCCAGTTTTAGGTTAACCGAATTTTATTTAGGTCACTTCAGCTAGCCTGATTGCACAGGACCCCTAGCAACTCTCTCGAGTCTATGTCAAGGCCGCATAACGAGGTTTTTGTGCCACAGAAGAAGATTAATGCGCTCTGTACTGAATAAACAGCTGTTCCTAACGTCATTCAATAGGGAAAAGTTTTCACGGTCATAAAAAGTTGCATTCTCAACTGTTTTCACTCCAGCAAATCCTAAAAGCAGTTTATTAATAAATCGCTTCTTTCGTAAATAAAATTATACGTTTTGTTATAGTAATGTTTTTATTGAATATTAGAGGAACCACATTCTTGATGTATGGTTATGGAGTATGGATACAATTAGAATTTTTTATATTAAAAGGAAGTCAAGCCCATTAGGCTACTTATATAAAAATACATGACACAATGTCTATTTAATTGCTAAGTTACAATAGTTATAATTAGTGTTTCAATGGTTATGGCTATAATTCGGCTTGATTACAAATAATTGTGCGATAAGTGACATAACGTTAAGGCTCACCGTTTTGAGTGTTTTGTTTATTAGATTAAAAATTTCCACAATGATTTGTGTTGTAATTTGGTTGTTTATAGTTTGATACATACAGTAACTTGCAATTCCACTCATTATGTAGTTTGGTGCTTAAAATATGTAGTTAATAGTGATGCTTGAAAAGTTTTTAGTCCAAACTATACCGTATTGCCGGTAAGCATACTGTATAGATCATAAATATATCGAAATTGATATTTATACAGGTTTTTAAAAAATATCAATCGGAAATGGGTTGTAAAAATGGCAATGGCGCAAGGTAATTGTTTTAAAAAAAATATTTATAAAACTAGGAGCATAATAAGCTAACTGAGAAAGGAAATAATAACAATAATAAAGTACATAACAGATTCAAGAAGTACAAAAAAATGACATATTGCCAAATACAGTACAGTACTTAAAAAAAATAAATTTGATCAAAGATTTTTATAAGCTTAAACTGGAATTGGCTATTATTCAATGCTAATAAAGATAACAGCTTTATTATTTTACATTTTGAGCCAATTAATCGGATATTGTAGACAGCTTGCTTATACATTAATTTCGTTGGAAGGCTGATTATTTAAAGGTTCAGAAACACCGGCATCTGCTTCGCCTGAGAACGTCACTTCACCGGCGAACGCCGAGTTTCTTTTCTGATTTTTTTTCTGAACGTATCTTTGAATGGCTGGGATGCGGAACAACATAATACCACTCACAGCTATCATGGAACCTGCTACGTAGAAGCCTGGATCGTACGAGTTCAGTCCATCGTACAGCATTCCTGTAAATTATTAAAGGCAAAACGCATAATTAGTGTAAATACTTAGGTAACTTAGTAAAAGAAAATATCCAGTCTCACCTGCAATTGGAGGTCCTATCAACGAAGCTACACCTTGAAACAGCAACAGTAATCCAAAGGCATTGGTCAGCTTCTCCATCCCCAACAGATCCACCAGAATCACAGACGTCAGTCCAACATACGCACCTGTCCCGTGACACCGACCGTTATCGACGGCCAAAACGATGGCCGTACACATTAAGAGCCATGAATCGGGGTTCAGGAATACGTACCAGCAGTTATTCCGAAAATCACAGCGTAGAAAGTCTGCGACGGGTAGTCATAACAGAATGAGCTGAACGCCGTTGACAAGCCACATAATGCCAGGGCGGTGCTGTAGAGTTGAAGACGGTAGCGAGCCACGTAGTTTGTATCGCAGATGTAACCTAAGAAAACCCTGCTCACTGTGTTAGATATACCAATTACAGCCAGAAGAAAACTGCTGTTGTCACTGGAAATTCCCAGAAGTAAAGCTCGATCCTGCTCAAACACAGAATAAAACTCATTTTACCTAAAACATTTTTTACAACAGTAAAGTCTCAGAACGATTTCATAGAATTTACCTTTATGTAAACGTATGGCACATTGAAGCCGATGCTTGTGCAAAAATTTGATACAGCGAAAATCAGGAAAATCGGATCTGCGAGAAGACTCAGATCCATCATTTCCTTAAAGGCATCTCGAGCCTCCATACTGTAACAACATGATTTTTCATCGGATGTTTCATGTGATGGAATGTGAGTTATACTTGCAGTATACATGCTGGGATTGGACCTGTTATATAATTAATACAAGGGGTGTACTAATAGGTATATGAATTAGGTATCGCTTAAATACTCACCTGTATTGTGGTATGTTTAGCAGACTTCCCTTATAAAACACATCTTTCCTATACAGAGGACCTTGCACCGATGATTTATCCGGCGATTTTTCACGCCAAACTAATGACCTACTGCTGCTGACCATATTGGCAACTCCATTAGCGTTTTTCTCGTGCTTTCTCCCCATCTTATCTGCCAAATCTTGTGAAGAGACAGATATTTTTTCCCCGTTTTCACTAATTATGTACATGGTATGTCCCCCACTTCCAACCTTCTCCATTCGTATGCTGATCTGATTATTTTCTTCATCAGTATCAGTGTCTGTACCCGGATTATACACGGTTAATTGTCCGTTGGCAGTCAGCGACCGTTTTATAGCTTGCAATTCCACCTGTTCACGAACGGTGTTTTGCAAACCGTTAACCTCCGCTTTTGATAATGGTTTTGGAGCTTCAGGCGGCCGAAATAAAGCACCAAACACGGCACAGTTAAGAACAAATCCAGCAATGAGCAACATCGCTCCTTTCCATCCATAATATTCCACCAAAAACTCAGTAAGTGGAGCGAAGATAAAAGTTCCTAGAACAAAACAACTCAGTAAATTAATTCAACCAAAAATACGAAATAATAAAACCTAAATCGAAAAGCCTTACCTAGACCTGACCCACAAACAGCGATACCTGTGGCGAATGCCCTCTTCTTTTCAAAAAAGCAAGTGACACTCACGATTGCAGGTAAATAAATAAGGCCAAAACCGAATCCTACAATAAGAAATTCATATTGTAACTAATTATCACAATTTATTAAGTCGTGAGTATGCTTAATTAGCAAATGCACTAACCTACTAAAATTCCAATTGTAAAATACAAAACAATAACGTTTGGTGCAAATATGCTGGCAACAAATCCAATCGTTGCAACAATAGACCCTGCAACAGTCACTGCACGGCAGCCATATTTATTAGTCAAAGCACTTGCTATTGGACCTGAAATCAAATTGAAAATTATAAAAACTATTAAAGCGATTTAAAGTACATTTATACCAGATCCAAGCGTTACTCCAACTAAAATTGAAGCAATCCAAGATGTGGCTCCTTTACTTTCGTTATAATACCTTACTAATTCAACGAAAAAGATTCCAAAAGTATAAGTCACACCATCAGCTATGATATGGATCATAAATGAAGCCCAAACCACAACCCATCCCCAGCCACCATCAGGTGGAGGAACCACTTCCACATCTTCCTCAACGCCGTCCTTCGTCGACTTCTTCTTCGGCAATGGTCCACCCGTCATGTTGATTGCAAGATGAACAAATGATAAAAATCAGTTCATTTCTCCAATAAAAAGGATTAGAAGAAAGCTTCTACAACACATTAGCAGCAGCTTTTATACGTTTTTTTAGATGTGTTAAGTAAAAAGTTCACGGCCGCGATTTTGAAAAAAAAATTAATTTTTTATAGGGCGAAGTAAATATTAATCGACGAATGACTGATTTATAGATTTGCTTGACAGCTCAAATAATCGCCACTTGCCCTGTGATAGGTAATCGATGAATTCACAAGATATGACCCTGGAGTTAATAGTTGGATGGCGAGTGAGGTGCCTTTGCATGACCCTGGAAAAAAATTAACAACAGTTACTATACATAGTAAGTTAAGTTTCAAGTATAATATCATTACTACCGGTATATTCCAATTACAAGATTAAAATACAATACAACACCAGCTTCTATTGTTCCCTTTACCCTATTTCACTTACAATAATATAGCTGACACTTCAATAAGCAGAACCCATTGTGCCAGAATGTCAGCAGAAAACTTTTAAAAATCGACTAATAATACACAAGAAAACAAGAATGCCATTTGCAATGACTAAAGCCCTTTATATGAATATTCATTTCACGTATAACCACAATACTTGTTATGCCAGGTCAATGAAAATAGTTTTCATATTACACTGTGCTTAAAGTAGAAAAAACGAGTTACACCATTAATATTTATACTTTTTAAGGACACACTTTAGAAATAAATAAATAAAATGACAATAAATTTTCTTTAAATTCCTTTTATGCGTATAAAATTTAATATTGCCAATGTATTTCATTAAAAGTTACAAAATTACATACAGTATCTTCATGAATTATTTTAATAAGAATCAATTATGATTTAGGCACCGAATAAGTTAGTTAACATAACATTTGAATAGAGTCTATCAAGCTTAATTACCGGTAATTAACCTTCATAATAATTATGAACTCAACAAGACTACAATTAATTAAGTGCAAACATTGCTGGAAATAATTTATCGAGGTTTATCCATAGCACAAGGCTGCATGCAGAAATTAAAAAATAATGATATGAAATTGTTTCCCTTGTCCAATCTCTTTTTTTAAGCTGACTAACCAACTAACCTCATTATGACATTATCGGCAATGATATAAATCTCATGCGGAAATTAATTTCAAGGCTTAGAGGAAACCGGCTTACAAATCGTACGATTAACTAACTTCAAAGAAAAATAATGACAACATTATAAACATCTATTTTTAAAGTAGCAACACATCAACAATGTAATTTGAAAACTAACAAGTTCCGAGTAGATTTTTAAGTATAACGTTAACGGTTGCACCAAAACTAAATGATCTAATTTAATTTATGTAAGTGATGGCTGAAAACTATATAAACATTCAGTCAACATATCATCATATGATGATGTGATATACACGTGTTGCTAGCTTGCTACATTACAATTTCAGCTGTTAGTTGTGCAATTGGGTTAGGTATACTGGGGGTTGTTATATACAATATATTAAGTGATTGGTTGTTTTGGCTTAAGAGCAAAAGCACTAGCATGGGAAACCTGCCAGATTTTAATGCAAAAAAAAATTAATAATAACTCAAGGTTTGACTCTATGCAAAAATCGACTTGTTCCTAGAAAATTCGAGTGATAACAAAAATACTGACTCATTGTTACATATCAGAGATACAACAAGATAGAAATGATTTTCTACGTGTAAAAAGATTGCAAATACTGTATAGACAGCGAGATGATATTGAGATTTGGACAATAGAAGGGAGAAATCTGGTTGCCATAACAACTGAACCCCTCTCCACCACATGCCAGTCACAAGCCTTCGTGTTATCAGTAGAGTCAACAGTACAAAACCCATAAAAACTGTCAAAACAAACGCATTTCTAAAGAATATAAAATATATTTAGTTACTGACCAAATATAGTACTTTAATGTAAAGTTAAACATTCACTTCTTCAATTTCAGTGATGGAAACCATACATATGATAACCTTGTCATGAACGTTATTTTTGTTAAATAAAACCAGCAAAGTGGGATTGGTACAATGTTATTGAAACTATCGATTTACAGTATACATTATTACAGTCAAAGTTTTCTTGTCACGAAATCAATTGAATTTTCAGAAAATAATCTACTATTGAATTAGGTCAGCTTATTATTTTTTCCTGCCTTAAAAATAGATTTTTTATATTAACAAAACAGTTGGCGTTTTAACGTACTTCAATTATAAAATCAATAAAAAAAAGTATTGTCATTGATCAAAAAATGTTCTCTAAAAAACAGATAAATGAAATTGAATTTTAAATGAAAAAAAAAAAAACAAATTTTCAAGTCAGTGAATAATATGTACAGTATATTAAGAATTAAATTTGAAACTATGCTTTGTTCTTAATTGAAATTTCATGTCATTGAATATTAAACAAGGACATTTAAGATGTAGTTTGATCAGAAATAAGTACCAATTTTAAGCTTAGGAGATGCCAACGCACTGTATGTCACCATTAAAATATGATAATAAAATTATCAATTAATTTCATGACTGCGCCACTCTAATTAATGTCACCCGTTTTCTTAATTAAGTCATTGATTTCTGTACAAAAACATAAAAGCAAATACATCTCAAGCTCATTATTTTCTTTAGCAACACCAATCAAATTGCTTCATTTTTCCATGGCTTAATCCTACTTAACGTGAAAGAACTGTCACTGTCATAATGTGGAAAGCAAAAACCCAGAAAACATCTGCGTTTTAACTTTAAGTTCGTTATACTAGCAATGAATAACCTCCAAAACTAAGAAAAGAGGGCAATATAACAAATTTATTTAGAAAAAAAAGGGTGAAAAAAAATCATTTAAATTTATATCCAATTTGTTCGTAGGAGAGAGTTAAAAATAAACTACGTCGTCCACCAACGATTTTTCACGAATAGGTTGCAACATTTGACTCGATGTAAGTCTATTTTTAAACTACAGTAAGTAAGGTTTGAATTAAAAAGCTGAGAAATGAAAATAAGATGTGTGTTGGCAACAGCTGTTTCGCCATCTCCCACATCGGATATAGCTCTCTTACATCTTTCTGACTTTGAACAAAATTAAAACGAAATCTTGCAATCAGATATTGATGATGATGATGCAATGATCACCCCATGTGCCGTAAAATTCCAATGGCAAATGTGTGGTATATCAAATTATGGCGTCTTAGATATTATCATTAAAATTTGATAGTAGATAAGAACACACATTAAGCTCGTTTGACAGAGTTGTCATGGCAATATCAAATATCTGAAATTTGACCGGTAGAATAATTGAGATTGTACATGCAAATATTGGATCATTCATCTACTTATCATTTGCCAAAATATCATGTCTTTACATGAGAAAAATCGATAACACATTGGAAAAAAAATTCAAAACAAAACTGCAATACAATATGCTCGATTTGATTCTGTGAAAGTTTAACTTAATATAAGGTTTCTCATTCACGATTTTTTAAGTGAATGAATGAACGAAGAATTTTCACTTCATTGTTATTTAAATTTAACTTCGTGTCAAAAATGTTACGCTAAATTTTTCAATGTTTTGAAAATTAAACTGTCAAGTAAAACCGCTTAGTGTTTTCTATGCACAATGAAGCATGCAACAATGTGAACTGATAACTGGATCAGCCTCATTAAATTCTGACTCGTAAATCACCATAAGTGAATGCTGTTTCTTTTTTCATTTTGGCAGATGAATAAAAGTGAAAGTTCAACATTAATCGGTTACATAAACATTATAATATACACAACACTCAATAGAAAAAAAAACTGCAGGAAGCAATGGCGTTGTATGCTCAGCGTTATTTTGCTGCACAATCAAACCGATCGATTTTGTTACTCTCAAAAATAAAACTCGATGAATCCAACAATATTAATATGAGAGAGATAGAATTCAAGGACTTACCAACTAATTTGTCCACACTCTATCAAGCACTTAATTTGACATTCACAACATAAATTGTCGCCTTCCACCGACAACGAATTTCTGATTATCTTCTCCACCATCGCTTTTTATAATGACTGATGACAACTCCCCAACCAACACACTGAGCGTACAAGATTACACAGTACGAGCAATCCCCTTTTGCCATCTGAAAATAACACAAGCTGTTACTACAAATGTTGCTTAGCTAATACAATGAATTTCTAATAAATTATGAAACGCCAAAAAATATTAAAACACACTCGTTGTAATTCCATTATTCGCTAATAAAATAACGAGGCTAAATTGCATTGGTGTCAATGGAAATTTTATCTCGTTTCTTGATTGTTTTTAGATAAACGCGACTAAATTACATCAGTTTTAAAAGAGGTTTATTAATTAACGAATAATGAAGTTATGAGGTTTTCTTAAGAGTCGACGACATGCCTGTTAAAATTGCTTTGAAATAATAATGCTAAGGACAACATTAATGAAAGTGTTAAGTCAATTTTTGACAGTAATGTGATTTTACGTTATGAAATTTCATGGATAATAAACGCAGATTAGCTGTGTGAATCCTGGAAATTTGTTATAATACTTAAAATTGTGATCGTTTATAAAGAATTTATATTTAGAAATTATTATTTCTATTACTGTACTAAATATACATACCGGTATCAAATTAAAAATTGTAACTAAAATTAAGAATGTAAAAGAATGCATTTTAAGTTTAAATTTCTATTAAGAAACTCAAAAGTCATTACAAGTTTTCAATTTGTTAAGAGAATAAGAACTTGTTATTTAATTTCTGATATGATTTTTCAATGTGTAAGAATTTTTCTACTAAAATAATAATATAAAAGTAAAAGTAGAATTTATCAGCTTTAGATAAAGTAGAAAGTGTCTCGTACTGGATAACTTTGTATAAGGAAACAGCTGTTTTAAGCTGATTCAGATCTGATACAGCTTAACATTATACTTTATTCTGTACTGCTTAGGTACTGAGCTTATAGGTTATTGCCCTGAACAAAAATCGACTTAAAAAAGATGTCAATGTTTTTCTTATACTTTATAATCGGGTTTAATTGCTCGTGGAATCACATGTCATATATGAAATAAAATGTAATGAACTCGCAGTTATTATAATAATAAACTGTCTGTCATATAACAATTTTGTGTCATTAAAGTTCATCTTCAGAAAAAAAAAAGGGTACGGTAATTAATTCACAGTAGTATGATACAGCAATAAGTTTCTTCAATTAAAGGGTTGTAGTAAGTTAAAGCCACATAAATAACAGGTGAAACAAAAACAATTACTCAGGACATCCAAGTTCACAAAACATGCTAAAAATATTAAAATATAGATTTGGCGTGATGCCTGTACTCTCCTTTTAGCATTGCAAGTCAAAGACTACACATGGTGATGTAAAGTTTAAAATATTTATGCTGACTAATCAGAAAGACGAGTGTTGTGTTTGTAAATGGCAAGAACCTCGTCGTGGATTGTTTGTACTCGGAGGGAAGAGTTTGTTTGTATTTCTAATCGATGGGTCATTTAGCATGTTTGGTTCCTCCTCAATGCCAATCCTATCCAACCTGAAATAAAAATGATATCTGTGTCGGTTTAATGAATATAAAGGGAGATGTCAAATATTATAACCGTGAGTTGTTAATGCTCAATGACTTCAAAGCAGCTAATCGACGACTTGCCAAATCGATTTGCTGTCCCTTTCGCCTCTGACTGGGTGGCAATGAGAAACGATAATCAAATGTAGACCTGCGCCTGGACGAATGGTTGAGAGGCAAAGAACCCCATCGATTATTAGTCATTTGCTCTCTCCATAGTTTCACTTCCGTTGAATCAACATTATTCGGTTCCAACTGGATGATGCAATCCATACATCGAGCTTTGTCCTGCTCTTGCACTGATTCAACTTCAAATTTCCATCGACCTGTGTTAATTTTAGCAATGGATTCGATGGAGAGTAGCAGATCACGTTTCCCTAACATTTGAGGACGTCTGGTCAACAAATTATCATTTTCAGGTTCAGATGAACGTTTACAACAAGGCAAAAATTTAGTCCACCACTTTTCAGCCCTGCAACGTAAATAGAATTAGGTTTCATTTTTTATCTGAAAGCCATTTCCAAATTTCAAAAGTTTAATAAATAAGCATTTTAGCATGAAAATTTAGAAATGAAAGAATTTAGCATTAAAGAGTATAATCAATTTGAAAATAGAAATCGAAAGGCAAATTTGACCCAAACTAATTGCATAAACGACAAATTAAGATTAGCAATAATCTAAATGCATGGATGCAATGGGTCCTATACTAACTTTGGAGTAACTGATGTGTTTAATTGCCCTGCGGTTGATGGATTGGCCTCGTCGAGAGTCTCTTCTTCCAGCACAGTTGTGCCATTAGAATTGGCTGGAAAATCATTTGGGTCTTTACAACATATTGGCATTTTATCAGGAAGACTTAAGTCATCTACACCAATATATGAAACCTAGAATGAGGATGTTTACAAGCCGACATATTAGTCGGGGAGTACAAATACGTTGAAATAATTCACCTGCAAGTGCCTGTCAATAAGCCAGTTACATTCAATGTCATCATCATCTTCTCCAAATGGATTTATCAATTGCTCTGCTACCTAAAATATAACAATCGTGTTCATTAATACCGGTAATTTACGATAGATCAATAGCAAATAATGAAATAAATTGTTACTTTTAACCATCCCATGTAGAATAAAAACTGTAATACAGCAAAAACAGGAAAATAAAAATCTACTTCATGACCTTCATATTTTCTTTCTGGATTTAGATACTGCCGACTAATTAACGAAATAAGAAAGTAGCAATAACAAGCCAATGTAACCACCTATAAAATAAAAATTGCATTACAATTTACAAATACCATTTCATTTTTAAAAGTGCAGTTAATATAATATTTTTGCATAAAAGTAATAAAATCAGCTTTCATGATTTCTTTTTCTCTGATAAGACATTTTAAAAGGAAGTCTGATTCATCTCAGTTAAATCGTGATAAAAAAAAGTTGCTAAGAAATGTTACTTGAGTGTAAACCAGAGGCAATGTGACCCAGTCATGACACCATAAAAGTCTCAGCTTCCCACGAAAATCGTTCAGCTCCTGCAATTTCAATAATAACATTAACCTACATTTTTATTTAAAAGCATTTTTTGATGTGTTCTAATATACTTGTAAAATATGCCTTAGTGAAATTTCGTCTCTTGTCCTGCCTTCCAGTCGAGCCTGATTTAACAATTTAATAAACCAATTCATTGGAAACCAAAATTTGTTGGCGTTAATCTGCAGACTTGTAAATATCTGCATCTCATCTTCAGTCATATATCCTATAAATGCAGACCAAATTTAATGATTAGTCATATGATATTTGCATCTTTATTAGATAACTGTCACTTGCCTGCTTGAACTAAAGAATCAAGTGTAGGAAATCTTTTTTGAACGGCAGTGCTGACTGTAATCATCATCATAACAAAACTTGCATTCCAATATCTCATTAAATTTCTTCTTATCGTTCTTCCCCTTTCATCAGACCCATCAATGTACATGGTTATGGCATTCATCATTCTAAAACACACAAAATTCATTTTAAGTATTCATTTAATTGAAAAGATTGCCAAAACAGTTTTTTTAATAATTTCTACAAATTGATTTAATTCTTTCTTCCAGAAACTTTTACAGTATTTGTTTAACAGAAGTCATTTTTACAAAAAAATGTCACTTTGCCAAAGTTTATTTATTTTACATCCACCAATATTTGCAATATTTATTATTCTTTTCATATTAAATAAACATTAAAGGAAACTACAGCAATAAATTACGCTATGTACATACAAAACGCATGACATTTACTGTACGTGCTTCATAATTTAGTCATATTTTTCAAAGTCAAATTAAGAGATAAATAAATAACGTTTTTACAAGTTTAAAAAGCAATAACTTACGCGTCTGGAAACGGTATAGTTGTAAATTGCGTCCACCAACGTTGAGCAACAAAAGTAACATAAAATCCCAGCACAAAGACCAGCGGAATTAAATCAATATATTTTGCACAATGTAATGAAACCATCTCAAACATACTACAAAAAATTTAAAAAAAATTATAAAATTAAAAGAAAACAACAAATTAAATGACAAAACTCACTGTTGCTGTTCATCATTGAGTAAGAATTTGTACACAGCTCTGATGGAAAAGTAAACCATAAGATAAACGGCCAACTCCTTATAGACCATATCGTACACACTTCCTTTCCATTTGACAAGCAGTTTACTAAACCCGTTAAAACCATTACTGACATCATGTTGGTAACTGATGGTCATTGTCAACCGTAAAAATATATCGAACGATAAACGTAAATAAAATCCTGTTTAAAATCCGCAAATAAATTCCATTGTGGTGTTATCGGAGTCCACATCAAATAGTGAATAACAAATAAAATGACAAATGAAAAATCCAAAAAAAAATCAAAACGTGCTTAAACGTACTGTAACTGGAAACTTTTCAGTATTTACATGTAGCATGGCGAATTGAGAGCTTCAAAAGACACGTTTTACATTGTGCAACTAAAATCCACAAACCCAATCGTCATCAAATATATGTGTTATCAGCTGTATAGGGCAATATATGTCACATGAAGTTTTCAAAATGTTACATTAACTATAATATACTTTCGGTTCATGTTTTATTCTATTTTTCTTTCCATGTCATTACAAGTTGTACAATGCCGCAAATAGTGCACATATTGCAATAAGTTATTGTGTAAATTGGCGATAAAATACTGTATAAAACACCTGTGCGGATTGTATTAATTGTTTTCAGAACACAACTATAACTTTGCATTATACGTCTATCTACGTAATGCTGAGCTGTTTACACAACGTCGTATTCTGGTATTAAATTAATGTACATAGTTTGTATTGCAAATAGTTCATTTGATTTTTTCTCCTACGCGTATTTTGAGCAATGCAGATAAAACAAACTTGCGACTCTTGTGAGACAAATCAATATCAAGTGGAAAAATTGTACTCCATCAAGTACTACATCATTAATTTACATAATCTGTAATTCAATACTGTAATAAAAAGAAATTAACATCAACTCTTTAAAAATATATATAAGTTACCAAAGCAGTGGAGTACCGGTACTACATTAGCTGCCTTACACCATTATAATACAATTTTATGACTCGTGCAAAATTAGAATGTAAGCCAATGCTGTCCCAGATACCTGCAATAAATTTATATTTTTAGTATACGAATTTGTAGCTAATATTAACATCAAAAAAATCTTTACTGATGTTAAAAATTGCATCTGAATGTCCAGTAAATTCCATCCATTAATAGCTGGCTTATTAAGTTGAAATTGAGCGCTGTATATCTGAAACTGTAAAAACATAAATTAATTAGATGTTTAACTGTATTTGGAAATGATACCTTAGCCATGACGTTAGAATGATAAACCGTATTTTCCGAAATATGAATATTCACCACTTCAGAAAGGACAGACGAAATCTAAAAGCAAAAAAAAATAAATAATTAAAAAATAATAGAAAATAACTTTCACATAGATTACTTTCAAATTAATCGATGAAACCATGACGACTTTTTTTGTAAATATAAGTACTAGTGGTACAAACATGCCAGAAACGTACATGTAATGCTCGAAAGAATTTTTGATTGTTAATCCACGCACCAAAGAAATAGCTGCGCATAATTCCGAAGATAACCATACAAACAACATAAATGAGAAAACTAAATTTATCTCAACTAATAACAGTTGACACTTGTGATGATCTCTGATGAAATTCTCAACTGATGCCCAAACATTCCAGTTTGAATTTCGCATTTTGAATTTCTCGACGATGAGACTTAACTTGAGGTCTAGCAGCCTGATTGATAACCACATTAACATGGTTACCATTAACATGAAAGGCGCAACAAAAAACGCCACCACATCGAAAATGCTAACTAGATAGTAATAGTCTATACAGTCCATAAATTCAATAAAGACAGTTGAAAACTTGTTGCAAAATTCAACGCCAGTTGGGCAGTCATAATATGATAAAGATTTCGTAAGTGGCGTTAACTTCATGGTACATACTAAAGTCATAATTACAGTAAATAATCCCAAACATCTATTTCGAAATCGACGTATACAATCTACGGAAAAGTTAAACAGAACCCTCAACTCTGCTTCAGATTCAAACTCTTTTATGACTTTAGCCATTAAAGTTGATAACAATGTCTGCTTGAAATAACATGTAATTAAAGTAATAACGTTGGCCACCAATAAAAGAAGGCGAGTAATTGTATTGTAGCTTTCTTTAACTCCAATTACTTGAATTGAAACATAAGCTGTCTCCGTATAAATAATTATAATGACTAAAAATATACTCAGCCATAACAGACGAAGAAACCATTGAATTGCAATAAAAGTGAAGGAACGAGGTAAGACATTCTCAGAAAACTGAAGATCAATACCGAAAATTCTTAAATAGATGATCAGGGATTTCCATTGAGACTCAATTGGAGTCATTTCAGAATTCATAAGCTCGCAACAATCGCTTGATGACATTAAATGCACCTAATAAATAGCTTTACTGGTCATAAAATAAAAAGCAATACTTCATCAACTTAATTGCTAATCAACAAATTCAATACTGGTATTAAACAAACATTTAACTTAATACCTGGCAACTTTCTTATTAAAAAAGTTAAAAAATAAACACACCACTTAATTTAATCATATCATAAACATTTTATGACGTTGGTATTGCAAAAATGATTAGTGATAGTACTTAAGAAAAAAATTACTTAAGATTCGTGCAGAATTAATATGTATGCCAATGCTGTTCCTGTGACCTGCAATTATGATTTTATTAACTTTTGATAATTATTCACCATATTTATTTTTAGTAGTAATGCTTACCGTAGTTAAAAATTGCAGCTGAATATCAAATAAATCCCACCCTGTGATCATAGGCCGATTAATCAGAAATCGAGTACTATAAATCTGAAACTATCCACAAAATTAATTTAAAAAAACCTATTATGGTGTAATCCATTATTTTTAAACCTTTGTCATTGCTTCTGTGCGAAAAATATCGCCATCACCAATATGACCATCAACAACTTCATTTAAGACGCTGCAAATCTACAAAATAAGTCTTCATTATTTCTAGCATTTAAGATCAATTTACTTAGTATTAACCGATACTTTACTTTAGTATTGACCGATGAAACGATAAAAACTTTGCTAATAAACATTAGCAGTAAAGGTAAATTCATGCTGACGACATTAATGTAATGCTCAATACGTTCAAGATTAACGGTAATCCCACGAAAAAGTGAGATAATGGCACACAGCTCCAAAGACAGCCAAACAAACAGTAAGAAAGAAAACTGTGCATTAATTTCCACCAGCAATTTATGACATTTATGATGGTTTTTGATAAACGTTTTTGTAGGTAACCAGGCGTCCCAATCAGAGTTCCAATGCTTAAAATTGTCAGTAGCAAAGTTCAACTTTGCTTTGAGCAAATTCACTATGAGTGCCATTAAAAACATCACCGCCATCATTAAAGGAAACGTTAAAAACGCGAGAAAATCCAACAGTCTTACCCAATTATAATTTTTTAAACAATTAAACTGCTTACGTATAATCATTGTAAACTGCTGACAAAATAAGTCAGGAACTGAACACTGACGGACGTTTGAACAGTAAACGATTGCCCGAAATTTCATAGTAAAAATTAAAACATGAATAAAAATAAAAACCGCAAGAGTTATGTTTCGATTCTGAAGAAGTTTTTGACGCTGTATAAGAAATTGCTTTTTATTATTTTTTTCTTCGGAGTGAAACTCGTCTACCAATTTGGCAAATATGACCGAAAGTGATTTCTCCTTGAAATAACAAGTAACTAAAGAAATTAAATTGTTAATTACCGTTAGCAATCGTGTAATAATGTAATAACTATCCCTGACGCCTTTTTCTTTAATAGAAACAATAGCCATGTCCACATACATAACTTCAAATACGAGAAACAAACAAAACCAAAATACCCGAAAAATCCACTGAATTACAATAAATGATGTCGGACGTTTAGATGGGTTTGATTTAAATCTAATATCAATTCCAAATAATTGTAAATAAATTAACAAAAATCTCCATAATAACCCAACAGACTTCATTGCTATATACGGTTCCTTAAATTTAATGCCAGCGATTAACAACAATCATGCAATATTGAAAAGCAGCAAAATGTAGCTAAAAATTGCACCGGCAACCTGTAAATATAATTATTACAAAAGCTTAAATTTAAAACAAACAACTTAATAAAAATATTTACAGTTATGATTAATGGTTTATTAATATCGAAATAGCCCCAACCACTAATCGATGGTCGATCCATGGATATGTACAAACAATATCGATGAAATTCCTCCTCAAACTAACAATAATAAAAAGCCAAATTAAATAAATTGATTTTCGATAAGTGAATTTTATAGTAAATTACTTCAGTTAATAATTCCATTGATTCAGTTTTCATTGTTGATCTAATGGTTAATAAACGCTGATGAATTACACTTAACGATGATGTAATCTAAACAAGTTATCAATTGTTTATGTGAGTAACTAAATTTGTGCATTAAAAACGCTTACTTTGTCATTTACGCTGGCAATAATCAAACATTTAGACATAAACAGCGTAAAATGGCCCAATGCACTTATTGCAATGCCAGCAATTTCAGATTTTTCTGTAATAGAAATCGCACGAAACATAAAAGCGGTTGTGCATACTTCATACCCGATCCATATAAATATCATAGCCGAAAATCCTTCATTTATCTGTCTGATAATTCCTGAAAGTTTGTTGTGCTTAAACAGAAACTTCCTGAACGATTTTACGTTGTAATAAATTGAGTAATCAGTGTCTGGAATTTCATCCATTGCTAATTGTAAGAGGTGATCAATAACGATGACTAAAGAACACATCATATATATAGCAGCAATGCTATTATTTATAGTGAACACCGTCAAACACATTGCTAATTTTAGTATGAAATAAATATGATGACAATTGCTGAGCCAATAACTTAAAAATCCTAAGTAGCCATTGCAATACGTGGATGCTAGCAGTTCCTCGTCTTCATTTAAAACAGAATCAATAACAACATCTGCCAAAGTTATTGCCATAAAAATAGTTGACGATAACCAATAAATGATGGCCACTTTTTTTCTAATTAAAACCCTGCGTTTGCAACGTTGAGCCGCTTCAACACCAGCGCAATTTACGTGAGAATAAAATGTGAAAATAATTTCTTGTGTTGCTGAAGATATAATTTTCCGTTTCTGTATTAATGCCAAAAGTGTAGCAATGTTGTTCAACTGAATTGAACAACCAGCAAAATTTAACAGAGATTCGAAAAAACCAAGCTTTAAAGTGACGTTGTAACAGCCGTCCAAATTCAATAACAAAGCAACAACTGAAATGATTATCCAAAAAGTTTTCAAAATCAACCAAAAATACTTATTCCACAAACTGTAACTATTATTGTCATTGCTAGACAAGGCCAAATTAATGCCAAATAAACAAAAAACCATACTATATGGCCTAAAAAATAGCTTAGAAGTTTTCATGGCGTCAAAAAACCGTGTTCAAAAATTCAATGGCAAAAAAAACACTTTAATAGTCTAGAAATGCAACTTAACTAAGTTACTAACAACACTTACAGTAGATTACACAGTAGTTCACAGTATCGAGATAATTAATTTTTTTCCTAGGATATGTGATGAAGTAAAAGAATGTAACTCACCACGGTTCCACCCATCTGAATAATTGTATCCATTAAAATCGATTCTAATTATTAAATTATAAATCGATTTTAAGTAGCTAAGAATATTTACCGTCACTAAAAGTGGTTTGTTAATGTCAAAATACCCCCAACCATCAATTGCTGGTCGATGCATAGCAACATGCCCAGAATATCGGTCAAATTCAACTTTTAGCTAATTAATTAATACAAAAACGTTTCAAATTACTTTATAACGACTCCATACTGAATATGTATAAATCTACTTTTTCCACATCATCACGATTTTTCTCCAGCTGATCCAGATTCATTATGTGACCATAAATTGTGTCCAGAGAGCTTATAATCTAAAAAAAATATTACAAAGTTGAATTATTCTAACAATTGCCAGAATTTTACTTACATTTTGATTAATGTTTGCTATGCATAAAGATTTGCCAACTACTAAAAATAAGTGCGTTGCCATAACGACAATCAGGTCGTTGGATGTGTTGCACTTAGATACATTTTCAAGAGTTATTGCACGAAAAACAAGAGCAATAGTGAAAACTTCGTTTAATACCCAAATAAACACTAAGAACGAAAAGCTGTCGTTTAAACGTTGTAGCAAGACACAGTATTGTCGGTGGTAAATTAAGAATTTTCTCAGTGATAGTATTGCGTAGGTAGGGTGAGTTTTATTATCAATGACAATGGCTTTCGTGGAGAGATTTAACGCAGAATTAAGCAAAATAATTAAAATTGCAAATGCCATCATAGTAGATAAGCCTAGCAGCAAATCAAAAATAATTACAGTCTCAGACCATTTGAACAACGACAGCGTTGGTATGCACCCGAAAATTTTCTCCAAAAAACCAGCGTATGAATCGCAATACAGAGTACGATTTCCACTGCCAGTAACCAATTCCCGTATAAATTTAATGTTGTCCGTAACAAGAAATTGCAAGTTGTAAAAGAACAGTATCAACCAAATTAAAACGAGAGCAACTTTTAAAATACGAATATAAAGCGTTGAACTACGACCTGCAAAACCAGAACGCCTAATTTGGTCTCTATAAGCAATTATTATGTCTCTGGTTACATTCGCTATGTTAACACGTTTCCAACTTAATCCCACGAAAGTACCAAAATTACTTAATTGAAGAGCGGTAAGTTCAATAGTCATAATTGAATGGTAAAAACCTGAAGTGTTAACTATATCGTAACTATTGTCTATGATTATTACAGTAACAAAAATTAAATTGATAAGCCAGAGAGTTCTCACAAAAATCCAAAAATATTTGCATTTCGATGGAGCTCCTAGCGTAATTTCAGATTTGGAGTTGATGCCAAAAATATAAAGAAATCCTAAAAATGGCTGCATAAAATTCCAAGCATAAAGATTATCGTTATTTTCGATTGGAAAAACTCTCATATTCATGACTTTGAAGTTTAATTGATTGCTTTACATGCAAAGTTATAAGTAATAAGTACTTACAAGTACACGATATCAAAGTTATAATTTTAATACTTGAGCTAAACCTAATTAATGTTGTATAGCAACAAAATGTAACTGAAAATAGCTCCACCTACCTATCAAAGTTTAGTTAAAATTATTAAAATGCATCTTAAGTAAAGTTAAATATTTACGGTTATTATTAATGGCTTGTTTACAGCAAAATAGCCCCAGCCAGTGATGGATGGAGAATGCATAGAAACGTGTACACAATATCGATGAAATTCTTCTTCAAACTGTAATAATTATATAAAGAAAACTATTTAGAAAACTTTTACACAATGATAAAACTATGGCGATTTACTTTAGTTAAATTATCATGTAATTCGTCTGGAAATTCTGCTTTTATTTGCATTATAGCTTGATGAATTGAATCAAGAGATGAAATTATCTAAAATAAGTATGCTTTCATAAATACTTTATATCTTTACAACTTTTCAAATTATTTTACCTTCTCATTAATATTTGCAATTTTAATCGACTTTATCAATAGCACTGCTACATGAGCCATTAGACTAAATGTAATGCTAGCAAAACTGGGATGTGCAACTGTTATTATCGTTAATACACGAAAAACAAATGCAATAACAAACACTTCATTTGCTATCCAAACAAACACAAAATAAGAAAATCCATTGTCTAACTTCCTTAATAAAGCAGCGATTTCAGTGTGGCTTTTTATAAATGACCTCAACGACTTCAACATATCACAACGACTCGGACTATGATTAATATTGACCTCATCAAGTTTTGATTGCAAAGTGTCTTTAAGCACCGCAATTAACAAGAAAAAAACAATCACCAATGCATAGTTATTAGTCATCATAAACAGATCGATCATCAATGATGCTCGGTGCACCAAGTAAATTTGGTGACAGTCAAAAAAACTGTTTAAAAAAGCTGGATAATCACTGCAGTTCTGAGTGTAAGTGTCAGGAGCAGATTCGAGAAAGAAAAATACCAAGATGTTACTGGCCAAATTAACCATTAGAGCTGCAGCTATGATTATCAAAACTAAAATATGAATTTTTCGACGATTATATAATTTAGTTTTTAAGCATTGGTCAGCTTGTCCATTTTTATTTATGTGTGATAAAGCGTAAGCAACGATGTTATGAGTAGCATCTAAAATGCTAAAACGCTTATAAGTTAATCCAATAATTGTTGCAATATTGTTGATTTGAATTGAACACAATACAAACACCATAATACATCCATAAAATCCATTCAGCACTGTGCAACTATAGCACTCATCAATGTTAATTATAAAGCAAATTAACGAGACCAAAATCCAAAACATCCTTAAAATCAGGAAAAATAAATTGCATAATCTATTTTCCTGGTTTATCATCGGATTCATGCCAAACACGTAAAAATTAAGAAAAAAAGGAGCCGAAAACTTTTTAATGATTTTCATTTTGCTGGAAACGTGAAGTTGATTTTCCAATGAAAGGATCTTCATTTAAGGAAGAAAATGAAAAGCAATTACACTTTATTAATATAATAATAATCACCAATAGCAACAATATTGACCTAAGTGTTCATTACATTAATAACACCATACGTATCACAAAACTAAATATTCGCTTAAAGCGGAATATAATTGCTAATGTCAACAACCAAAATTAAAATAGTTTTAATAATGTTTATCAACAAGTTTATAGACCGTGAAATAAAATAGTGACTTATTTTTAATGATGCCTGAAATTTAATTGATAATTTCACAATAGTTTCAGGCAGCAAAACTTTGTTTAATCTTAAAATCAATTAAGATTATAGAGCAACAAAATGTAGCTGAAAATGGCTCCTCCTACCTAAGAAAGTTTAGTCACAATTATTAAATTGCATCTTAAACTAATTAATGTAAATTCAAATATTTACTGTTATAATTAATGGCTTGTCAACTGTAAAAAAGCCCCAACCTGTGATGGATGGAGGATGCATTGAAACGTATAAGCAATATTGATAAAATTCTTCTTTAAACTAGTAAACAATAAAAAAAAGAAATTATATGGAGTACTACACTAGTAAAATTGAATGTATTAAAAAAGAAGTATACTTTAGTTAAATTTTCATCTGAAAATTCTGCATTCATTTGCATGATACCTTGATGAATTGTATCAAGAGATACAATAACCTACAATAACCAAATCATGAGACTTTGCCTAGTTTACTATCCATAACTAATTTTTTTACCTTTTCGTTAACACTTGAAATAATAAGCGCCTTTACCACTGACATCACAACATGAGCAAAAAGACTGACAGTAATGCCTACAAAGTTATTGTAAGAAATTGCCACCATGGTAAATGCTCGAAACACGAATGCAATAGTAAACACTTCATTTGCCAACCAAATAAACACAAAAAACGAAAATCCATCATCCACCTTTTTCAAAAAAGTGGCGACATCATTGTGACATTTAATAAAAGATCGCATAGACTTCAACATCAAAAAAAGTGAGTTCTTCGTATTAATGAAAGTATTATTAACGTCATCAAGTCTGGATTGCAAAATGTCTTTAAGAACTGTAATTAACAAAATAAAGAAAACAACCACTACATAGTTATAAATTACCATTAATAGATTAACTATCATTGCTAATCGATGGAGAAAGTAAATTTCATCGCAATTAAATAAATGATGTAAAAATGCTGGATAATTAGTGCAATTTGCAATGTTAAATTCAGGTGTCGTTTCGAAGTAAAAATACTGCAAAGCGTTGCTGACCATCATGCCTATTAAAGATGCAGTAATAACCGACGAAATAATGATGTGAACTTTTCTACGATGATAAACTTTAACTTTTAACGATTGACCAGATTCTCCGTATTTGCTTGTGCTCAATAAAACATAAGCAACGATGTCACGAGTTACTTGAGATATACTTAGACGTTTCCACATCAAACCAAGGAAAGTCCATATGTTGTTGCATTGAACGAAACATAATACAAACATCATAATAGATGTATAAAAACCGTTGAGATATGTAAAACTGTAGCAATCATCGATGTTAATCAAAAGAACAATCAACGCAAATGAGATCCAAATTACTCGCAAAATCAACAAGAAGTAGTTCTTTAAGCGATTTTGTTGTTTTATATCTGATGTTATAATTTCTATGCCATACATGTAAAAATAAGAGAAAAAAGGCGCTGAAAAATTGCTTATTATCTCCATTTTGCTATAAACCAGAGGATTTTCCAGTGGAGAAGTCTTCATTTTGTGAAAAAATTCAAAAGCAGAAATATTGGTCAAAAACAGTTTAGTTATTGCCGTCAACTAAGTTTAAGGTGTAATACTAAGTTTTCATTACATTAATACACTACCAAAGTAAACAGACCACCCTTAAAAATAGTAATGGATATTAAATGTTATTAGAATATGTTTACTTTTATTTTCAAAGTTGATTAAAGTCAAAACAAGTCAACAACCGATATTATCAACAGATACAAATATATCGATCTGTAATTACCTTAATACTGCTTTCTCAGTAACTAACGACTGATCAAAACAACTACTTTGTTTTCCTAGTCATGTATCTACTGTACATTTGAAATTTCGCTTAAAAGACTTTTAAGTAAGTTAATGATGATAAAACTGTAAATAGGCGGACATTTATTACGTGACAAACAAACGTTGAGTACACTTGGTTTTAACTAATTAATGTTGTAAAGCAGCAACACATAGCTGATTATAGCTCCAAACACCTACATATACCAATTACAGTAATTAAAAGAAAGTTTCTATTATAACTTGTAAGTACCGGTATTGGTATAGTTACAGTTATAATTAATGGTCGATTGATATCAAAGAAACCCCAACCATTAATGGACGGCGTATGCATTGAAACATGCAAACAATATCGATGGAATTCGTCTTCAAACTATATTAAAAATAAACAAAAATATTACTGAATTTCAATTGCTTAAAAACAACACTGGTGTAATCATTGATCAGCACTTTTGATAACTCCGAAGACTCATGAAAGTCCTTCCTCAATTTCACTAAATGTTTACGAACTGACGCTAAGGATGAAATTATCTGTAAATTTGATATTAATAATTTATAATTATTGATATTAAATTTTGATTTTTGCTGTTTTCTTACTTTATCGTTAATGTGCGCTATCAAGAGGCACTTGGATGTAAACAATAAAACATGAAAAATTATGCTCACTAAAATATTAATTAAATCATAACTGAATTTAAATGCTTCAGCAATTCCACGAGCAGTCAGTGCAATAACAATAACTTCATACGCAACCCACATAAAAAGTAAAAATGAGTAGCCATCGTTTAACTGTCTGACAAAGTCTGAAAGTATCTCGTGACGGTAGATAAAAGTTTTTAACGTTTTCACAGTATAAAACACTGAAATATTAACGTCCATTTCGTCAACAATTTGCTGCAAAATGTTTACAATTGTACTTGCTGAAAATAACAGAAGGCCAATTGTTGTCATATTATTTATCATTGTAAACAAAATTAACTGAAAAGTCAATCTACGCCAAACGGCCACGGAATGACAGCTGTTTTCCGAAAAGTTAAAAAAGTCAGTGAATTTTTCACAGTCTTGTATGGCAAAATGATTAAATGAGACACTACCATTGCCCAACACATAGAACTCTACAGTCAAAATGTACATGGCATATACAAAATGGGTAAACCAAATTACCGTAAAAATTACTTTGCAACGTTTAACTTTACGGCGACAATTCTCGTCAGCATGAGATACAAAATACAAGTTAATGTTACGAACTGCGTCCAATATTGTAAGACGATTTTTGGCCAATCCCCATAAAGTTAAAATGCTATTAACGTGAACTGAAGTTCCAACAACGCTCATTATTGAAGGGTAAAATCCGTTGTGATGAATCTGACTGTAAGCATCATCAAAAACAATTATGAGAGCAGCAACCAAAATTGTAGACCAAAATATTCTTAAACTTAGCCATAAGAATTCCATGAAACGACCATGAGAACCAGAGGACACACTCATATTTATTCCAAAAACATGAAAAAATGGTAGAAACGGAAAAAGAATTTTTTTCACTTGTTTTAAACTTTCAGAATCCAACTGATTGTTATCAAGTAATGAAACTTTCATTGTAAATAATAATTAGTTCTGTACAACAACGTTCAACAATGAGTTTTATATTGAGTAATTTTTTTTACTGTGGTCTGGTGCGCTAAAAAGCAAGAAACTAATTGATCTACGGTAATATAACTTAACACGATTCCATTCACTTATATTAATTAATACTTAGTAAAATATACTGGGTTGTCTCGTAAGATAGTTCGATTTTTTTAGCCAATAATATGTTACAAAGGCAGCAACCATGTGTAATGTAAATAAGAAGCTATGCAGTGTAGCTTTTAATTTTACGCCGGCTGCGTTCGTACTTGCCGCGGCATAGTTAAATGAATGCAGCCGGCAAAGGCTAACGCTTGCTTCCCATTGAAATAGCATACGTTTTCTGCTCCTTAAAAATGTCAATAGAGAAAACTGCACTAACACTATCCATAAGTACTGTAAATCATTTTCACATTAAAACCTAAGAAATTAATAATGAAAAAAAGTTTGATCTTCAACTAAAAATACCATAATTAAGTTTAATTGAGTTGTTTGCAGAGATAAAAATACGGTTAATGATTATAATAACTTGTATAAGGTACAGTATATTAATAACTTAGACGTGACTAAATAAATCAAAAGATTTCAACATTTTTGGTTCTTAATTAATGTTGTAAAGCAGCAGAACATAACTGATTATAGCTCCAACCATCTGTAATTAAATATAGTTCAATGAAATTAGTAAAAGTGAGTAAATAAGAAATTAATACAGTATGTAATTACTGTGGAAATCAAAGGTTTGTTTATATCAAAATATCCCCAACCATTAATTGACGGTCTATGCATTGAAACTTGCAAACAATAACGATGAAACTCGTCTTCAAACTATAATTAACAATAATAAAACACCAGTAATAATTAGCCGTTATTAAAAAATACTTTAAAAAACGAAACTTAAATCATTTTACTTTTAATAGCAAGTCTCGAGATTCATCCTTGAAATATTTCCTTGTTTTCACTAAATGTCTATTAACTGAGTCGAGTGAAGATATTATCTGTAAATATTATTTGTTTTTAAATTTAAATAAATTTTAAGAAGAAAAATTATTTTTATGCTCACTTTATCGTTAATATCAGCAAACAAGAGACACTTAAATGAGAAAAACGCAATATTAAAAAATATGCTGACTAAAATGTTGGCAAGATCATAATGATATTCCAAGGCCGCAGTTATTCCACGACAAGTCAAAGCAATAGCGATCACTTCATGAGTAACCCAGATAAAAACCAAAAAAGAAAAGCCCTCATTTAATTGTCTTAGAAAGTTTGAAAGAATATCATGGCGCTCGACGAAATTTCTTAATCTTTTTACAGTGTAAAACACTGAAACGTTAACATCAACTTCATCAACAAATTGCTGCAAAACGCTTTTGATAATCATAACTAAAAAACACACCAAAATGGTGGCAGTCAGATTATTCATTAATATCAATATAATTATTTGCGTAGACAATTTATGCAAAACAAAAATAGAGTAACAATTATCCCAGAAGTTTAAAAAGCCTTTGTATTCTGAACAGTTATATATAGAAAATTGATCAAAAGGAATATCTCCATTATATAACCGGATGGTACTAGCCACTATAAGATGCACAATAAATAGCAAACTGAGTGCCCAAACGACGGTGAAAATTCTTTTGCATTTCTTAATTCTTCGTTGACAATTCTCGTCTGATTGAGATAGAAAATAACATATAATGTTACGAGCAGTTTCGGATATTATGGCCCGTTTCCATGCCAATGCAATTAAAGTGAACAAGTTTGTGACTTGCATTAGAGTGGCCACTACATTAATAGTTGAATAATAAAATCCAAGTTGGTTAATCTGACTATAACTATCGTCAAAACAAATAAAAACAACAATCACAGATATGAGAAACCAAAATATTTTCAAACTTAGCCACAAGCACTCCATTGAACGACTGCGAGAACCAGATGACAAGATCATATTTAAGCCAAAAACACGAAAAAATGGTATAAACGGAAAAGATAGATGTTTTGCTTGTTGCATAATATCAGCATCAAATTGCATCTCATCAATTGAAAAAACTTTCATTTCAATTAATAAATAACCGCAACGAAATGCTCAATTACAACACTGAAATTTACTTTGAACTATTCAGTTAGTTGCAATTGTATTATAAGAAATGAAAAAACCTTATAATAAAATAAACCACGTCATTACAAGTACAAATTATAATTTGTGGTGATAATTATATTAATGACATTAACATTGTTCCACCATCTAGAGTTATTAATGTAATTTAAACACTCAAATTAAACTTAATGCAAATATTTACCAATGTAATACACTCGATCATAGGTTGATCGATTACCAATAAAAATGATTTCATATGTGATGTCAAAACAAAACCAATTTCTATTAAAAATAACACAAAATGTTTACCTACTGAATAGTGGCTTTTCTCATATATTAAAGAGAAATATTTCATCATAATGTGGCAAAGTGCGTGTGAATTCCATTCAAAGTAAAAATAAACAAATGCAAAATTTAATAACTAATTTTACTGTATGTTGTAGAGCAGCAAAACATAGCTGATTATTGTTGCAGTTACCTAAAAGTAGTTTTATTAAATTTACTACATTTATAAATTAGATTATATTGTTGGATATTTACTGTGATGAATAAAGGTTTGTTAATTTCAAAGTAGCCCCAGCCATTAATTGATGGCGGATGCATCGATACGTGTAAACAGTACTGATGAAATTCTTCTTCAAACTACAATAATAATCAATTACTACTTTGAAGTTACTACAGTATTTGCCAGTTATTACTTGATATAGTTTGGGTAATAAATCACAGGGTTCACCTTTAATTTCTCTTCTTAACTTCCTTAACTTGTTATGTGCTGTGTCAAGAGACGTTTTTATCTATAAAATTATATTCATTAATACAAACTCACTAACTTTAAAAAATTCAATGTTTTTTACTTCGTCGTTGATGCTTGCTATCAGAAAACATTTTACTGAAAATGATAGAACATGAGCAAATAAGCTCACCAATATATTGGCAAAATCATAGTGAAACCCCATTGTTTCAGCTGTCCCTCGGCAAATAAGAGCTACCGTAACCACTTCGTTAATAACTGCGATGAAAATCAAAAATGAAAATGCTTCATTTAGTTGCCTTATAAAATTACACAGATCTTCATGTCCGTACATAAAGTTTCTCAAAGATTTTATGGACAGAAACACTGAAATGTTCACGTCAATTTCATCAACAAATTGTTGCAAAACTTTTTTAATTATCGTAATCGAAAAGCACAGAACTATCAGAGCATTTAAATTATTTACCATTACAAGAATCGTAAATATCAGAGATATTCTGTTCAGTAAAAATGCTTGATTACAACTTAACCAATAACCCAAAAATCCACGATAATCTCTGCAATTATTATTGAACTGGTCTACCAAAGGAACATCTCCCGAATGTAACCGAATGATGTCACTTATTATAATATTACATATAAAAGCAACAGTAATGCCCCAAATAACCACAAAAATACGTCGGGCTACAGTGATTCTACGTCGACAACGTTCATCAGATTTTGTTAAATAATAAATAATAATGTTGCGAACAGCACTGGATATTTTAAGACGGTTCCAAGCCACTCCGAATAAAGTCAACACATTGTTAACTTGAATTAAGAAGCAAACAACTGTCAAAACAGCATTGTAAAATCCATACGGAATTATTTTACTGTAACCGCCATCTAAATCAACGATTGCAACAAATACAGAAATCGACATCCAAAATACTCTCAAAATTATCAATAAACAGTCCAATGGTTGACTATGAGAGCCATAGGACAAACTCATGTTTATGCCAAAAAAACGGAAAAAAGGTATAAACGGAGAAGATAGTTGATTAGCTTGCTTTGTAATACCTGAATCCATTTTCATTTTTAAATAACTTGCAAAAACTAACAATAATTATTGCCTAACCGTTTTTAATATCATCAATAACTACCTTATATTTGCTACGTTACATTATGCAGTAGCAAAATATAGCTCAACACAGTTCCACTCACCTATAATAATAAATAAAAAAATTTCTTAATTTAATTTAGTTGTGGCTAATAATGCTAATATTTACCGCCATAAGAAACGGTTTATTAATGTCAAAATATCCCCACCCATCTATAACTGGTCGACATGTGGTAATGTGACATGTGTATTGACTCACATCCGTCTTCAACTGTAAAAACAGATGACTAAATTAATTTCTGTACAAATTTAAATTACAGTAATTAAATTACTTTTACTAGATGTTGCAATAAGTCATCACCAACATTTTGTGATTGGTATAAATCCATTACACGTTGATAAATTACATCCAGACAGCTTACTGTCTAAAATACCAGTAATATTAAATGAAAATTGTAAATTTGTCCGTTTTTAACACAAATTTTAAATTAAAAAAAATGAACAAATCTTAACAACAAAACTTATATTGATTTACATTGCTGTTAATATTAGAAATAAGTAGACTTTTCCCCATCAGCCAAATCAACTCGGTTGTGATGACAACCAGAAGATTAACCGAAAAGACGTTTAGAGTAATACCACGAAACACAAAAGCAATGGTGAAAACTTCATTTATAGTCCATGAAAATAACAGAAATGAAAATCCATCATTAAGTCGCTTTAAGAGCAAACAGTGACGTCTGTGTTGGTCTATAAAATGCCTTAGCAACTTCATGGCGTAATACGTGTTAACAAACGGTTGAGTAGCCAAATTCAGGGATGAATTTAACGAGCAATTTAACAAAATAATCAAAAACACCAATAATAAAATCGTAGCAAAAGTCATCATTAAAAGAAAAAAATCTAACTTAATTGCCCAGTTAAAAAGAATAAGTCTACGATAACAGTCAACGTGATTAAAAATTACAGATTGAAATTCGTTACACGACTGATCGTGATCAATTAAAGCGGAAATCTTATTCATAATGTGTATTCTATCTGTAGAAATAAATTTCAAATCGTAAGCAAACACAACTATCCAAAATATCATTAATCCTTTCATTACCGTTTTAATTTTTCGCATAGTGTTATAACCGGAAAAATCGACGTACCGGTAATTTATGAAATTTAAATCAATGTCACGTACTATTTCTGATATTATTTTTTGGTTCCTGACAAGTACAGCAAACGTCACTAAATTATTAATTCGCTGAGAAGTCATAACAATAGTTAAAATCGCTTCGTTTAAGCCAAATACCCGAATAACAGTGTATGTACTGTCAGTGCCAATTACAAAAGCAGTGAGCATAAGTAAAAGCCATAAACATTTTAACGTAAAGAAAACGTATTTCCATTTGTTTGAGCTATTATCGGTATCTGTAATAATATTTATGTTGATTCCAAATACACGATAAAACCATATAACCGGTCGAATCAAAGGCCATGAATGTTCAGCACTATTTTCACGCTCAATTTCAATTATTGTCATGTTAAATGAGTAATTTTAACTTTGCAAAAACGCCAGCAAATTGTAACATATAACAACACCTTTAGTACAACACAAAACTGACATAAAAATTACGATATCATAACGTATTACGAGTATATTACGCACTCATGACTGACAGAATACAAATATTTACATCTTCCAATGACGCTGTATTTGCTATTGACAAATAGCTTAGTTTCTATAGTTTTATTTCCTGCAAATTTTCAATGTTTTTAGTAACCAGGGTTGGGGAATTCGTAAGAGACAACATAACAGCTGCTTTGAATTACTAATTTTAAGAAATAAAACGTGTTTAATCGATGAATATTATTCCAGAGCTGCAAACTCCACCTTATCACGCTCTCCATATAATTTGCATTAACTTCACATTATTTTTCTTAAACAAATTTGCAGTAATTTCTCAATGCCCCTGAAATACTATGAAAACATGCTGTAAGCATAATAATTACCGTAGTTACACGGTATTATAACCTTAATTTCACAAACAAATAAAAAAAATGCGGAAAATACTTTATGTTGAATCAACAACTTTATTTTTTATTGTTACTACAATAATAATTATTGTATTAATACTACAATTTTTTTTATGTTTTTGTTAGATGCATGAATTGTGTTAAAAAAGCATTCCTTTTCTTTGCTTTTTTTTTACCGTTTCCTTTTGATTTTTATAATCTTTCCTGTCACATTTAATATTTTGCACGGCAATTTCTAATCATAACTTAACAAAAAAAGTTGGCATAACTTTTTTTCTTTAAAAGTTTGATGCTGGTATTATAAATTTTATTTAGGCAATAAATGCTTCAGGGGGCATATCGAGAAAAGCTCCTTTTGTCATATCGAGGAAAACTTCTTGAAATTTCGCTATAATGGCCGGTTTAATATCTTGCAAAATAGCTTGACTATTCTCGTTTAGCATTGCATTTACAGCCTCTCCAACAGAGTCTCCTCCAAGAAGACCATCAAGACGGACGAAAAGATCCTTAATATTAAAATCTAAAGTGATCTTATCAGAAGCAACACCAGTTCCTTTTTGAACTACGTGTAGAGTAGCCACAGCGTTAACATTTCCTAAATTTAAGACAAATTTTCCTTTGCCATCGATTGGGAGCAGCGTAATTTCTCCTTTAATAACGTAGTCACCAGTTGCGTTAAGATTTGCGAAAAATAAGTCAATAGAAACGGTATGAGCGTTCTTGTCAATCTTAATATTCGAGGCTTTAACTTGAGACGCTCCAACAACTGCTATATTCGAAAATGTAGCGTCGGCCTTAACTACCGATCCATGCTCATTAAAGCGCAGATTTTGAATTTTCAAGGGATCCATAACAGGAAGTGCAAGTTCCTTTATTCCTACAAGTGATACAAAAAAACAATTAAGTACAATATTTATACATAGTACAAGTATTTTATAAATTAAGAAAATATTTTCAGAAAAATTATACAGTATTCATACCAGTCTTTAATAAAGGAGCAACTGTTGTCCAAAACTCCAGTAAACATTGAGAAAATTTGGTTTTGTCTTTTTGGTAGCATTCACGAACACGTTGTCCTAAAAAATAATGAACAATGTTAATAAAGTGGACCAATTAAAATAATTTTGTCAAAATTTAATTAGCGCAGATATTTTGTTTAGCATAATTAATATTTAAATAAAATTTTACGTAACTTTTATAATTAAATCGTTGATAAAATATAATGTAGGTTAAATTCGTTATTAAAGCAATCGTGTGTGTTTGTAATAATTAGCACACTTTTACCTTCACACATTGCAATTTGAATACTTAATCAAATAATCAAAATAGTGCTAAAATTGACATCAAAAATAAACATCCGTCTAAAATAAATTAACGAAATAATCGTATTTCAAAATACAATACTAAAATATAATCTAAGATTTATTATTTTAGTCAAAAATATCAAGCGCTATTACTGTACTTATTCATTGAAATATAATTGGAGCAAACTTACCGTATTTATTTCTGGTCAAATCTTGTCCAGTAACGTTTGGTAAACTACCAAATGTTTTCTCTTGTGCTACTTGAGGAAATGCAGCAGCAAAACTTAAGAAAACTAGAAAAACGCAAATACTACTCCATAAAGCCATTGCAGCAGCTCTAATTTGTATGTCAGACCGTAAACAAGCTAACGAGTGAAATGTCAAACAAAGCCAAGAGTTGGCTGTTATTTAAACAATTTTTCAGAATGGTAATAAGAAAAAAAAACCGGCATGAAGGTGATAGGTAAACATCGGTAGTCCTTTAGCAAATTGTGATCACATGAAACGACGTCAACATCAAATCAAAATCCTACGAATTGCCAACGATTGCCCGAGGAAAAGTCGTGGCCTTTCACAGACAACTCGATATTGTTATACACCAATGATTTAACTTCTTAGGTAAAAAAATACAAATGAAGTAAATATTATACAAAATAAATAAAAAAGAAAGAGAAAAACAATTAATTTTATGACCAGGTAAAGTCAAGTGATAATGATGAAAAGAGAATATATTAAAACGTCCCTTAGGTGTTTTCTTAGTGTATTACTGATAGCGAAAAAATAATAAAATATATTAAAAAACAAAAAAAATAAGTTACAGTAAAACTTCTACTGTAAATGTAATATTGCAAGGTCGCCATTGCGAAAGTCTATGACGTTTAACTAAATATTGTGTCTGCGGAGATCTTTCTCTTGTTTGCACCAAAATTACGTAAAAAAAATCAAGGGTAATTAATCAAAGTTAAGGTTTTAGCCATAAAAAAATATCCCTTTTACCGTTAAAAAATGCTTGAGAACTAAAACTACCAGTTTTAAAAGATAAAAACTAATAAAAAAAACTAAGCACCTGGCCCACCCCCAAAAAACACCTCATAATTAAGTAATAAAAAACAAAATTTATTAGTCAAAAAAAAAATTTCATTATTAAAATTTATTATAACTTTTAGTTTCTACTGTTGATCACGATTGACCATGACGTGACACATTTTGTTAGAACCTGTGACGTAAAATAATAAACTTGTTTAAAATTTCAAAAACAGTTTTATTTAATTTGTTAAATAAAAACAGTAAAAAATGTAGTGAAAATATTTTAACAGTGACCTGAATCTACTATAGGTGTATGCCTGACCTTGCCAATCACCCGTAGTCAAGTGACTGGATTTGGGTTTTTTCAAATGTTTATTTTCACCCCAAAAACAGGTTAACTTGATGTATTTAACTTGTGACTTTTACTTTTGCCGTTTTTTTATTTATTTTTTGAATAAAAATTAAATAATCTTAAGAAAATTTCGATCACGTTGCTATGATTCATACAGTCATTCGTTGTAACGTTATGAAATCGTTCAGTTTTGTTTTTAAATTAACCAAAATTAATTATTGGCTGATAATTTAAATGGAAAATTTTTCTCAACTACAAAACAAACTGATAACATTGTCTATGCAGTCATTTTACGTAAACTACTACAAAGGGAAAAACAGACCATTAGTCATCGCATGCATAATACTAATTAAAAATACAAAATATTAATGTTTTTACAAACAATCAAACCAAAAAACAGCAAATACAAAAAACAATCAAACTTTGTACAGTCAATACTATAATTACGTGCAGTAATATTTATTGTATAACTGACATAGCCCAATTTATTGATGTAATAAAACTAATTATAGTTATGAAATTCACACAGAAACTTCAATTAAAAATTGAAACGCTAAAAGCATACTGTAAGTCTAGAAATTTCCTTTCTTCAATAAAATAAAAAACCTAAAAAAAAGTTTCGCATAAGGTTAAAAATTATACAGTAAACTTATACGAGTCCTGCATACTATATTAAAAAGCGTCTAGAAATGTTAAGTTTTGATTATGAATTTTAACATTATGCAGTACATTACCCATGGTCAATGGAATTGTATGACATGTCATGACCTTGATCCAATGTGATTGCACTTAGATAATCGTATTTTAACTTCTAAATAACGAATACCCTGTCAATCACCATTTATTCATTTTTACTTTCAGATCTTGATCGCTACATCCTATGATTATTTGCAAATTAAAACGGTTTAACAACCAAATAAAACTGTTCCTATCTACAATACTATATCTCAACTAGCATATTGATATTGTATACACAGTATTCAAATGATCAATAAAAACTCATAAAACCAACTGAATTTATGGACATGCCACACATGTACTAAAGGTCATAGTTTAAAAATAAACTTACTGTAAGTTTATTAATACAGAATAATAAAATGCAGCTTGAAAAATTACACAGTATAAACTGTATTTGGCACACAAGTGTTGATGGTACTGAACAATACCTACATTTGATCACAATGCCATTATGCCACACATGAAATGAATAATATTAACATCATCTCTACTATAGCTAGAATGTATTATAGTAACCTTAATGTAGAAAGTGTGATGTAAATTATTAAATCAACGATTCAGTGAAATAATCGGAGGTCAACCAGCACCAGATAGCCATAAATTTACCATACTGATACTGCACATTAAATTCGTTATAGAATTTTAATAACATGCAGTATAGTGATATATTTTGGTATAATCAAAGATACTGTAATTTTGGTCTTAATACAGTAGTTCTTTAAAATAAATTTATTATGTCGCTAAATTAAGATTTATTTTTTAATATCCGTGTAAGCGATTTATCAGTTTCATTTCCACGGAAATTTAATTTTAATCATGGCAAAATATCAATTCAAATCTAATTATAGAATTTTTAAATAGGAAATAATAATTAATTAGTTCAAGGTTAAAATTTGCAGGTACAGACCGTTTTAACTAGAAAAATAAACGGATATACTAGTACATTCTATATTAAATATGAGTACTGTAACACCCAAAGGATGTTTGTGTCAATTTATTACGATAAAGCACTAGTATATTTCCGGGGATACTGGTTAATAAATACCACTTGTTATGCGCCTAATGACAAGTTGAGCACCTGTTCAGCAATTAATAAACTTCCTGTAGTCTCTGTATAATTACAGCCTAACATTGAAACACACAAAAAATGTTGACGATTACTGGCTTGTTGATCATTTCGTTTGCTACTGTAAGTAAAAATCAAATTTTGCAAATGAAAAAATTGTTTACTAAGCATTTTAAAAATATAATTTAGATTTCAAAGGCGGATTTTGATAATGACAAAAGATCGTTACTAAGTCCATTACAACTACCATCGCGTACATTAAGTAAGTTCATACTCATATTGTACCATTAAAATAATAATACAGTTTTTCACTTGTTTTTTTAATTTATTTAGACCCGTGCTTTTTGCCAAAAATAGTCGGTCCCTGCAGAGCCGCTATTCCGTCTTATTTCTACAATTATGCGACCGAAAAGTGCGAATATTTTGAGTATGGTGGTTGCCGTGGGAATGCCAATCGCTTTTGGACAATAGAAGCCTGCGAAAATAAATGTGGAGATACTAATGCCGTGGACCTTGAAAAACGTGCCATAATAGGCAAGTTACATAGTTGTTTTTGCTTATTAATAATATATTTGACAACATGATGCCAAATATATCTTTTGATTAATTTTAGATGTGTGTCAGCAACCAAAAGTAGTAGGGATGTGCCTAGCCGCTTTTCGTTCATGGTACTACAATTCTTACACTGGGCAATGCGAATTTTTCATATATGGTGGCTGTGGGGGAAATGACAATCGTTTTCGATCTCAAGAAGCTTGCGAGGCAAGATGCAAAAACAATGATGTTAGAAGTGTAACTGTAAAACGTGCTGTTGCAGGTAAAATTTCAGTATACAGTAATTTCCATTTTTACCTCGTTAACTTTGCCCAATGCAATTCAAAGAGTGCAAACAATTAAGTCACAAATATACAAATCTTCTTGAAAAAGCTAATGAGTACTCTGTATAACTTAATCCATTAACTAATAATGTTTGTCATGTTACAACTTACACTTTACAGATGTATGCTTGCTACCTAAAATAGTAGGAAGATGCGAAGCATACTTTCCATCTTATTTTTACAATTCCCAAACTAAGAAGTGCGAATTTTTTGCGTATGGTGGTTGCGATGGAAATGGCAATCGCTTTCGCACAGTTGATGAATGCAAATCAAAGTGTGGAAATGATGAAGTTGCATATGAACAAACTTTAATCAAAAAACGTTCCATAGCAGGTACAATGACAAAAATGACGAGTAAATGGATTAAGATACAAAATAAGTAATTTTGTATCTAACCATGTCATTTTTTTAATCATTTTCAGACATACCGAAGTGTTTGCAGCCGAAAGAAGTAGGAGTTTGCAAAGCATTTTGGCCATCTTATTTTTATAATTCTCAAACTCAACAATGTGAATATTTTGTTTACGGTGGTTGCGATGGAAATGATAATCGCTTTGATTCTGTCGAGGAATGTGAGTCGCAGTGTGAAAACAATGACATTTCACAGAAATCTGGTAAATGATTTATTTTGAAATTAAATCTAAATATTTACTAACTAAAAATTTATCCATTTTCATTTGAAAATGGCAGATCCTTGTTTTGATACACCAGAGACCGGACCATGTAAAGCGCATTTCAGACGCTGGTATTACAATTCCAAACTAAGACAATGTCAACAATTCATCTATGGGGGATGTAGAGGAAACGAAAATAACTTTAGAAGTCAGGAACTGTGCGAGAAAAAATGCTTGATCTAATTTACTCACTTTAAATGATGTACATAAAAGTCTGAAATCAATGTTAAAACTTTCTGAATCCATATTTAGTGTGTTAATACTCGATAAAATCAATATAACTCAACTATTATAAATTGTATCACCATACGAGATTAAAATCTTGAAATTGCAGAAAACTGTAATTACATTTTATTTCATTAAAAATCCAACATAACATTAAACCTTTTAAAATTCCTGTCATTCTTTTAAAATCTCTGAATTCTATTAATAGAAATTCCTACGCAGTGCTAACCTTACTGTACTTAATTGAAATTCAATAATTATACAAGATGTTTAGTAATTAAAAACCAAAAAAATTATTTCATTAGCTCAAGGTTATTTGACGCTTAGACTCGATGTACAGAATGTTTTACATAGAAAAAATAAGCGGATACAAGTCAAAATACATAAATTTTCCGCGAAGGATGTACGGCATACGTAATATTTTCAGAGCTATAATTAAAAAGCTTGCAAATCTAATTCGTAATTCTAAATAACGACAATACCAACAATAGACAGTATCTATATTATATGCAAAAGCATGTATAAAATTTGCATTTAAAATTACATCCACTTAAATAAAACCCTGAATTATGCTAGTTTTAAAACCATTTAATATTAAGCTATACGGTAAATAGACTTTCCAGTGCTTTGTTAACACGAGTATTGAAACCACAAACGATGTCAAAATCCTCATTAATAAAAAAAAATTGTTGTTTTAACAAAAATAATTTTTAGGTTACCCAAATAATTATCATGCTTGAAATTCCACATTGATGACTCCTCTGTGTGTAATAATGTACTAAACCAGCATTTAAAAATTTCATATCAAACAACACAAACACGACTTTCAGTCACTGTATTCATAGTGCAAGCATTTTAAAATGGGAAATTTTATGACATTTATATTCATGTTGGCAGTAATTATGTCTGTAAGTATCATTAACACTTTAATATAAGTTTCAGTAATTTTTGTTCATTTTAAATAATCGGTTTTAATAGAGCACCTATGCTGAGCCGATTGCTAATAGAAAGCGACAATCCGGTAATTTATAATCAAATGGTATACTTTCTATATGTCATATGTGTTTTGCATATTTTATTAAAGACGTTTGTAAAGAAGAACCAAAATTTGTTGGGATTTGTTATGGTTATTTGTCACGTTGGTCGTTTAATCAAACATCAGGTGAATGTGAAGAGTTTTTCTATGGAGGATGTGGTGGAAATGGAAATTTGTTTCCAGATGAAAACCAATGTAAACAAACGTGTATCAATTTAATCTAACTTAAAAAAAATTAAAATTGTCTTTAAAACTAATAGTTCTAATCATTTATTAACTACGTCACTTAATACTGTAAAATGTTACAGTTACAAATATTCAGTAAAATTTCAAAGTGAAACAACTCACCACAATATAAAAATAATAAACAGGTGTCAGGCACATATGCGTACACTGTAAACTAAATCCATATTAATTAGTTCTAGGTAGCGTAGAAATAAATTATGACGAAACTCGTGCCTAGATCAATCTGATATTAACTGGTGCTAAAAACTCGAGCTTGTCTGCTTTCCAACTTGACAATAACAAACCAATCAAAAATATAGAAAATTTTTCCTAGACTAATTAAGAAATCCCCAGCAATTTCATTTAAAAATTAAAATTCAAAAAATGTACAAGTAGTCTCGTCTAGAAAGCTTATTCCTCAATTTCTTTTCAATGAGAAAATAGTTAGTGCACTGTATCTAAGTTGACTTTCCATTTTATTTCACAATGCATTTTTCTATTTAATTTGTATCCACTTCCGAAATATCCCGCTAGAATATTCCCCTCCAAATAATTTTATCATGAAAAAATCTTACTTGAACAAATGCCAAGATTATCTGGCAATCGCAAAGCTGTAATAAAATCTTTGACATTCAATTAAACATATAAAAGTTGTGAAAAATTTAGTTATGACGGTTGCAATGACAATGACAACTGGTTTTCTGACGAAAAACGTGCATTAGAAACTGTATATTTATCAATTAAATTTGTAAACAGAAATTTAAAATATACGAACATGTCAAACTAAATTTATGATAACGGCTTCATTGGCACCAAACAATGATAGATAAATTGAGTAAAAAATGTGTAACTAAAATAAATTGCAAAATAAATTTCGCACTTTTATGGTATCAGGTCTATTTTCTATGTATCATGTGTCGTCAATGTCGACTTGTAATTATACATTTTTAAAAAGTGCCGTGTCTGTTATGAAAACTCATATTCTTAAATTTCATCTTACTACACAGTATTTTGTGTAGTAGTGTGTATCTAGCATTACATAACAATTTAATGAAACTCTTAAAAATTAAATATTCCCACTCAACTAAAAGTTGCTGTATAAATTTACTGAAAACAATACAAATGTCGCCTGTCTCATTACCAATCATTATTATAATGATAACATTATCGGTGAGTAATAATAATACTGTATTTCATTATTACACATTAGAAATCGTAAGTGGTAACATAAAAATTGACTTAATACCAAAAAATACAGCTAAATCTAAACTTAACAAATAATTATTAGTGTTGTTGCAATAATTACTATATATTTAAATTAACAACTTAAAACAAAATTTTAGTTAAGTTACAACTATTTTTCGATTACATAGCATAATTTATAGTTTAAATTTGTAGGGCATCAGCCAAGGAGCTCATATCGAAGAACCAGGTAACTCTTTAAAATGATCTAATACAAAAAAACACTACAAAACCAATAATTTCTATTTTGATAAGTTTGGAATCAACATCTTTCACCAAAAAGGGAAAGTTCAAATATTTCATTTTCATCACTGGTGTATAGACGAAGCTTAGTTTCGGATATTCCTTTAACTTCTGCCAAGTGTAAAGTATTTATAGCCTATCACCGAAACAAATAAAGTCTATTATTCAGTATATTTACAGTGCTAAATTGCAAATTTACAGTAAATTTACAGTGCTAAATACGGTACACTGTACTACTGTAGATAGAAATTTTAATAATAAAGTGAAATAAAAAATCCCATTATTTTGCTAGTTGTTTCCATATCGTTTACATTATGTAAAAGGGAGTAACGGAACTTAGTTTAGAAATCCCTTATGAAATTATTGGTATATTAAGTTGATAAGCACCAATGAAATGTTTATTGAAAAAATAAAATGCGTGATAAACCGAGTTTTCAATCAAACATATTGTAGTATGTCATTTACTAATAATATTACTGAAACATACCATAAAATGCTTTTACTTATTAGCCAACTCACAAGTTTGTGACACTAGTCTGGAATTTCCAACTAATAATACGCAATACTTTAGTCTCCATAAAAGTTTGCAGTATAAACTATACAGTATTATATTATACTATATGGTATTTCAGGTGAATGGGGAAATGCTACCCAGAATTTCCCATAATTAACAAAACTAGATAAATATATTAGTTTAGATGGCATCTGCACTTTCGAGTGCCGTCATTCTGATGGATTGCAAAATTGAATGCATACTGTAAAGCAAATTTAGTAAAACGCCACTGTCAAACCCAGTACAAACACCATTGTAGTGGTGCCGCTTAACAACATACAGTAAAGTACGCTTACACTGCAAACATTTCAATTTCAGCTTCATAATACTTCGAAAACTGAACTAAAAATGACACAAATGTTGGTTGTGGTTGTGTTGAGCATAATGTTGATGATAATTAATGCACCGGTAAGTCAGCCAATTTAACAACATTTTAAAAACAACTTCTGTAAAATACAATTTTATAATTCATAAACTAATGCATGGCAACACTATACATTGTTTTTTTTTAGCAAACTGTTATTAATCAACCAACTGTTAGTACAGTATCAAACATCGGTAAATAATGATTTTATTTCAAAATTATTATAGAAGCAGTACTAAGTTGAAACGTATTATCTAAAACATGCATGAATTTCCCTTTCGACTAGATAAATGCCAACAAACACCAGGAGTTACTGGAGATGTGTGTAAAGCTCACATACCTTCGTATACATTTAACCAGACCAGTGGAAAATGTGAAAAATTTTACTACACCGGTTGCAATGGAAATGCCAACCGATTTATAAGTGAGCAACTGTGCATAACAGCCTGCATAAATAAAAATTAAACCCCTCGTATTCCCAATGTAATAAAGCACATAATGAAATACACTATCGTTTTCATTTAAATAATAATCAACATTCCAAATCTAACGTGATTAAAGTTGTTAATCATATGTAATGATGTAAACTTTAAGTTTTTAAATATTTTATAGGATACCAAATGCACTGCAATATTACAATATGCAATATCAATCAAACAAAAAATCTAAATAAATGAAAACTTTTTAAAAGCTCAAAATGTAGTATGCTGTATGTTAAACCAATATAAAATTGGAAATAACTATGAAGCGTCATTATATTGTATTTTTAAAACATAATTACAACCATTTCTAGAGTGGAAAATTATTAGAAGCCTTTCTTGGTACTTTACTCCATAACAAAAACAGTCCAGTAGAAAAATAAATAAATCATACAACCCTGCATTTTCACAGATAAAATTCCAGATGAGGTTGATAACAATTTAGGTTAAAGTATGGTATATTTTTCAAGTCACTACTGTTCAAAAGTCAATTATTTTTGCTATAGGACAAAGTTTGGAAAATCAATTTGAAGCTCATACATGCAAAATGATAAGATTCATGACCAAAGTTTACCAATAATTTCACTAAACTACAGTAAATTAAGCTCAACTCAAAATGAAAATATTCACACCTTTACCAGTACCAATGTACTGTATTTTAAAAGTGAAAACTGAAGATACACTACAAAATTCTGTACATAATAAAATAATACAGTCATTTACAGTATTTGTTGAATGTATCAAAACTTGTTTTCAATTTTAATTTCATGAACACTGAGAACTGAAAAAAACAGTAAAATGTATAGTAAATAATTTGATATTTCAGTAAAACTTCGCTTACCCAGCCTAATTTGTCGGTTGACCATGTTGAATAATAAAGATAAAACTAAAATGGAGTTTTACGTATTACATTTTCAAGTAGCTCTAATAAAATTAAAATTTATATGATAATTACTAAAAAATGCATGTTAAAAAATTAAAAATGTACTGTACGTGTATCAACTGTAATTGCAAACATGTGACACTAATCACTTTTCTTTACTACAATTATCTTATGTACTGCACAATAAAATCATGTGAACCTTTGAACAATGTACAGTATGACGGTATGATTCCATTCTTTTTACTAGTCAAGTTTGTTGATAAAAAAGACGCTGTGGAATATTTATTTCGGACTTGCTGTATTGCAGTCGAGTTTTATTTTGCTTATTTCAGACTAAACTTGGATAAAAATTAAGCCAAACAAAAAATGCCTCTGTGTGATTGGTTTCCGTGTTTTCAAAATGAGAGAGACAAAATTCTGGGAGCCTTTCTACCGACATCAACGAAACGTATAACTAAAAACCATTTACAAGCCGGTAAATTTATTTACGTTAAAAATAATAATGCTAAAATGCCACAAATAAGAGATTTTTCAAACAGATGTAAACGAGGAAATTACAGAAGCAATAAATGAGCAATACTCGAGCGCACTAGTTCGTGTATGGATTAAAAACAAGCCATGGATATTTGTAAACCAATCAATCATCATACAGGTGTGTATAAACAAAGTTATCAAAATCTAGTTACTAAACTAATTTTTGATTTTTTAAAAAAATATTAAGCGACTTATGGAAGATCGCACCATTTACGAATTGATGAAGGGAAACCCTGCTGAATTTTACCCCATCACTAAATATTTTCCCAGAGCAACTCTAGCCATGTAAATAATTTTAGCTTTTAATACTAAAGTTATTTAATCAAACTTTTTAATTTGAAAAATAGTGATCGCGATTTATGGAATGACCATTGTCAACTATGTTCAGTTGATGGCCAACGAGCCTATCAAACAGAACCAAAGGAAAATGTCTTTACAAATTCAGATATTTTGTTCAACCCAGCATATGAAGACGAGTTAAAAATTGTTGGAGAAAATGTTAGAACGATGCTTTACATTTTAGGAAAAGCTATTTGGAAAACTGGAAAACCTTTTAATTTTTACCCGTTCATAAAAAAGTGCATGATGGATTCCTTATTAGGCATATATTAATACAATTAATTCTTTTTGCAATGTTCCACTTTCTAAATACATTCTTAAAATAGAAATCTTCATCGGCTGCAGAGAAGACATTCAACTCGGAAAAAACAATGAACTATACGATCACATTGAAAGGTGACCTCAAATTACCCGAAAACCATTAAAAAATCTTGATTATATTTAGATTAATTAAAATTATCATTTCAGACTCGTCGATTATTTTCCCATCGATTACCCCAAAGAAAAATGTTGGTTTGAATCAACTGAAGATGAAAATCGAAGAAATGCAGCTGAAAGTTTAAGGAAATTTGTCCAACAAGTAACCATACTTTTCAGATTTTCAAATATTCATTAACCTGTACATTCATTTTATCTATTTAGAAGATGAATGTTTACAAAAATAATGAAGAATTTCAGAGCATAATAAAAAACAACCCATTTGGCTGCAGTTACAATCGCCAGGTTTTTAAAGCCAAAACCAAGTGCCAATCCTTGTTGGAATTTTTAACTTTTTCAATGATGGCCAGAAATAACATAGAAAAAAACCAACTAAATTCTGACAAAATGCCGACTGGATATGAAGCTCAGATTATTGACCAACTTATCAACTTAATAGTCATAGTAAAATTGTTAAAACCTGTTTAAAACTTTCACAGTAACTCAAATTTATAATGTGTAGGGGTATGGTACTATTACTTCAGCAACATTTTGGACACTTTACAATATAACTGTTAATGAACAGATTCAAGATACCATTCGTGATGAACTTGAACATCGTCTTGGTAAGATTTTAATTACTAAACTTGTAAAAATAACTAAAATGTAAGTTTATAATAAATGGTTTGCAGCGAAAAGATTGTCAAAGTCAACAGCAACAATTGAAAACTCAAGAATCTACTTAATGAAAAAAGCCATCAAAGTTTGATTAAAATTAAATTTATCAATTAAAATATCCAATTTAATTTTCTACTGTAATTATATAGGAAACACTTCGAATTTTCCCTCCAATACCATTTTACACGAGATTGCTGAATGCTAATCTAAAGATTGGTAAATACTGTTAAACAAATCAATACTGAAGTTTTCACTGAGTCTTTACATTAGGCCAATACATAATTCCCAAAGACAATATGTTGGCCATATCCATTCGTCACATCCACACTTCACTGTCGATTTACCAAGACCCATGGCAATTTAAACTGCACCGATTTGAACAAACTAATCCACCGCCAAAAAGTGCGTTTTTACCATTTGGAAATTTTGGTGACGGAGATAGAAACTGCTTAAGTATGTAAAATATCGATTTGTACTTTACACTGTCATGATTACTGATTAACATTTATTTTTTTATCAGATGAAGAATTGGCCAACTCAATTATAAGTGTAGCAATTGCAAACATAATACACAAATTTAAAGTCACTCAATATTTGGAAAAAGATGAAAAACTGCGATTTTCATCACATTTCTTTTTAAAACCAATTGCTGGTCATCGCATGAAATTGACGCCTTTGCGTAAAATTTAATAAAGTTTTTTTTTATCGATATATAAAAATATACGGTATGTACTACTTACTGTTTGCTTTAGAATTGGATAGACTGTATTATTACTGATCGCTGTGCGGTTATAACATCCCAAAATATTCCTGTAAAAATTTGAATTAAAATATTAGTCAACGTCAAAACATAATTTAAATGGCAAACATTACGAATTATAATTTATTAAACAGTTCAAATATTAAAATGAGTTAACTTTGCTACTGGTAAAATGACCTTTATTCCTTAAAATCAGCCTGAAATTTACCTTTGAACTGTATGCTAATTAACAATGCTGTTGTAAAGGTATTCAATAAATTACTTTGCAACCGTTCACTGTAGTTTCATTTCTGTCAGTGCCAAGTGAGCAATTGAATCAGGATGAACTATCAAATCTTATCGTTTGGAAAGATTTCGATATTAAGCGTACTAATATTAGTATTTTGTGCCTTTTTAGGCTGTAATGAAGAATTAACAGTCTACAGAAGAAAAAAAAGAACTGTATGTTTTGGAGGACTTGGTCCAACAGGTATAGTAACATTTTGCAGTTAAAAAGTTTATTAAAATTTAATTTCTTCTTTTAACTCCTGCGCCAAGAATTTTATCAAACGCTTTGGAGAAATTTGAATAGTGCAAAAAATGGATTTCAACGATGTAAAATTGATAAAGAAGACTGGGTATTCATTACCGATACAAAGCTTCTAAATGTAATTATAATCTCCTTTAATAACCATTTGAAAATTAAAATAGCAAATGAAATTCAATATAGAAACTAGTTGAAAGAAATATTTTGAAAGGAAATCCATATGAATTTGAGGCTCTAAAACCGAAATGTGCACGTTCAATATTATTTTGGTACGTGTTTTAATTCGTGTAATTGAATTTAGTTTTAAATTTTGTGTATATTCTGACTTTAGTGATGATATCGATGATTTGAAGCAACATCGTTTATTAGCTGCTCTCAGTTTAAATGCCGAGAACATTAAACGTTTTGAAAGTGACATAATAGCAAGTGCAGAAAGAATGTTGACCAGTATGACGGACAAAATTAGCAGTAATGACGATTCTGAAAATGGAACTGTAATAGATATTCGGCCATTCATTAGTACATGTGTTTTGGAAATCCTGCTAAGTATTTTAAACATTTCGGTTTTGCAAGATTGATTTAAACTATAAATTTTTCTTCAATTTAGAAATTCTTTACGGTCTAGATGTTGAGCAGATTGAAGAAAAAGAATATTGTAAATTTAGAAGATCATTAGACATGTAAATGAAATAGAAAATCAAACGCTAATTCGTATTCATTTCTTAATTTTGATTTCAGCGTATACAAGTATCTTCCTGAAGCGCATTTTACGAATATATTTTCTTTCATTAATAATTATACCTTTGGGAACAAACTTAAAAATTTGCACACCTTTACTGATAACGTAAATTTTTTTCTTTACAAACTAATGAACATTCTCATAATTTAATTTCCTTTTTAGAAATGCGCTACTATGATTAACTCTAGAAAATCCAAAAGCAACAACTGCAAGAATGGCAATGACGCTAATACTGATCCGTTACCATTAATGAGATGTTTGATTGATGAAATGCTGAAACAGTGTCAAAATAATCCTGATCCTAGCAGTGAACTAAACGTCTCTGTACCAAATTCCATTTTCAGACGTTTATTAAATTCATTGTGTAAACGATCAAATAGAGTTCGTCCAGGGGATGAAAATAGAACAAATCCAAATGTAAGAAGTATATTGGAAGACGATCCTGATAATCCTTCTCCAACACCCAAGAAGAAAAAACGTAGTAGATATGAAAGCCCTACAAACACACAGAGTTCAGATCCATCTAGTAGTTTACATGATTCAAAACATTTACCAAGGACAAATATTTCAGTAAATGCTACTAAGTCCAGCGAAAATAAAGCTCAAACATCACTTCTTGTTGCAGCTGAGGTTCACAAGCAACAGGATACCACACCGAGTTCACCAAATCAAAATACTACACCAGGTTCACCAAATCGGAATACCACACCGAGTTCACCAAATCGGAATACCACACAGAGTTCACCTCATCGGAATACCACACCGAGTTCACCTCATCGGAATACCACACAGAGTTCACCACATCGGAATACCACACCGAGTTCACCACATCGGAATACCACATCTGATTCATTATCTAGAACAGAATACAGTACGGCACAGGACTGTTCATCCATTTCTAATAATTCAGACGACATTAATTTCACTCAATGCTCATCAGGTGGGCCTGATACAGAATCAAAATCCTTCGCAACTCCAAGTAGATCAGCAACTACAACCAGTAGTTACTCCAATGAAGCCAAAGAATCTTTTACCATTGAAAATGCACCGGAAACTCAGCCTTCAGCAACTTCTTCCAGCAATACAGAGGCCGAAACCATCGAAAGTTGCCAATCAGAAAACCTTGTATCATCACAAGAAATAACTCCAGAACCCGAAGAAAAACCTACAAAAGCAAATAATTCCATTAAAATGAAAGTACATCGAGATATGATCCCTGATGAAGTGTTGGCTTTTTTCTTAATGGTAACGACTTAATTAAATCGATGACACATTAGTTTGTCGCTGTTCTCTAATATGGCGTTATGGTGTACTTTATACTTTCTTCATCTTGTCTATGATGCATTACAATATATTTGTAATAAGATCATACTGTATTGGCATGGTTCCTAGTATAAATACATAATTCCATTAGAAAAAACAATGAAACAGTGATTGAATATTTACCATTTTAACATTTACTATTGTAGGGACATGTGAGCACTGCTATGGCAGTTTACTGGAGTGTGGAAGCGATCGCTTGTTCAGTTGACTTGGGAAGTAGAGTTGTAGAGGAAGTTCAAGGTGAGTAATTGAAAAATGGTATACAAAAAAAATTTAAATTTTTTGTGTAATATAAAGGGATTAAAGAAATGGAACAAGCTCAACTGATAGAAGTTCAAAGTGCAATAAATGTAAATTTGTTAATCATTTTTATAGGATTATAAATAGGTTTTTTCAACTTAATTTTTCTTGTATTTTCAGGAGGGAATGAGAGTTCACCCACCCATTCCTTTTATTTTGAGAAAGTTGACAATTCCAGAGAGTATTGATGTTTCTGGTATGCCGACTTGATTTGCTTCTTCAAAATGCTTGTATTTTATTACATTGCATCTTTAATATTTTTGTAGATAATAATACTAATCCATTGGTATTTAGTGCGGGCACCATTGTCGCGGTGGCAATTCCATCTATTCATTCGAAAATAACCCCCTATCCTTATCCCCCAGATACAGTCTACGCCTTTGATGAACGGAACGTCGAAAATGCACGCCAACAACAAATTAATGAGCTAAGATCGTTTTCATTAGGAAACAGACCATGTCCGGGTAATAAATAAATTTCTCTTTATAGACTTAAGAATTTAAATTGGCCATGTTTTACTGTAGGTAAAGAACTTGCTATGACAATTGCGAAATTGTTGACCGCACATATAGTGAAAAGATTTGAAATAATTCCTAAAGAGCCAAAAGAAAACTATGAAGGTGTTTGTAGTGACATTTTTACAACTCCCATCGAAAATAACCGACACCCAAGGAATCATACGTTTCGCTTAAAAATGAGAGGCCATTCATCAATATCAGCCTCGCCAAAAAAGTCAGATGATACCTTGACCGTTAAATCGTCAGAAGAGTCGGAGAATACCTTGACTGCTGTATCGCCGAAAAAGTCAGTGGATACCTCGCCGAGAAAATCAGTTGGTAAATTGTCGGGAAAATCAACTGATACCTCGGCGGATACAGCGACAGAAATGTGGGCTGCTACCACGGGTGATGCATCGTCAGGAATTTCAGCTGGTAGTTCGGCCACTACCAAATTGTAATAAAATATTTCTAAATTTAAACGTCGCTACTGTAAAAATATATTTAAAACTTTTGCTAATTAGGTATGTTTATATTTTTTCAAATTTTTATGAAATCCCTATATTGTAAATTAATTGATATCGTGATAACTAATTCCTTTTTAATATTGCATTTTAATGCCATTTCTCGCTTGAACTACTAAATATTTTGTTAATTTCGTTTCAGTACTCGTTTTACTTGTCAAAAATTAAGACACTAATGTTAAATGAACTTTTTCTTGATTAATATTGCCTCATTAAATAACGTTGAATTGTTAAAACTTGTTTGTTTGCAAGTCATTGTGAATTATGAAATAAAAGATTGTTGAACTGATTTTCGTATGACATTCGGACTTCGATTGTCAGCTGTGTTAATCCTGTTATGTGCATGACAAAATATGAGATCAACATTTTTTTTAACTGATAAATTTTATAGTTTAAATTGATTGCAATATCAAGGCTAAACAATTTGATATTTTATCTGGCAGCATTTCAGTAGCTAAAGTAAGCTGTATTTCTCCCGTTTGAATCAAAGTTTCTGGTGTTTTCTTTTAAGACATTGAGAATAAGCACACATAAAAAAAACTGTTATTAAAAATGTCTGCAGTAATAGAGCTACTATGTTTTGTTATTGCAATTTTTGCAGCCATTTACATTAAAGTAACGTATTTCAAGTCAAGAAAAGAGAGAATGATGCTAAAATTGCCTGGCCCATCTTATCACCCACTATTTGGAAATACGTCCGCACTTTTATCCAGCAGAAAAGGTAACTATTTTCGTATTTTGCAGTTACTACATGCAACTAAGAATACGCTTTTAAAATATTTTTAGACCGATTACCGAGAATACTTAAAATCGTTGATGAATTTCCTAATCAACCAATAGTTCGTATTTGGTGGGGTAACGACCCGCGAATATTCATAACAAAAGCAAGTGTAGCTGAGGTAAATAATTGAATCTCAAAATAATCAATGAATAAGGAAAAAATAATCATCTCTGTTGTAATAAGAGTCAGTTTTTCGTGAATGTTTTAGACAACGACAGTCAAAATTTAAATACAAGATAATAATCATGCGGATGCCAACATGTTAAACAAGGCCACAATGGTCATTCTATCGTGTTATTATTTTATTTTTTTTTTTGATGGGGCAAAGGCTGGGTGATCTGACGCCAGCTAAATGATCACGACGTTAATTTTAATATTTTTTATTAGGAAATTCTATCTAGTAATAAAATATTAGATAAAGGAGCAAGATATGACGCTCTGATTCCGTGGTTAGGGGAAGGGCTGCTCATAAGGTAAATCAAAACTTCAAATACAAATAAAATTTACAGCGACTTTATCAAATTACAGTCATGGTAGCAAATGGAAATCTCGTCGACGTTTGCTAACTCCAACATTCCATTTCGGGATTTTAGAGAAATTTTTAATAACTATGAATGAGCATGCTGTGCTGTTTATTGAAACCCTTAATAAACTTTGCAATGAGAAAAAATCTTTTGACTTTTATCCTTTGTCTACAAAATGCACATTGAACATAATATGCGGCAAGTAATTTCTTATTTTTGGTATTGTAATTATTAATAACTGCTTATTAAATGCAATTTTATATTAAAAAGAAACGGCAATGGGAGTAAGACTCAGTTCCTCAGATAATACAAATTACATCAACGCTGTTTGTTCGTAAGTAAAAATTAACCAACAAAACATAAATCCAGCTCTTAAAAAAAAAATGTAGATTAGCTGAAATTATTATATTCCGCAATCAACGTCCCTGGCTGATACCAAACTTTTCATTTAATTTAACTAAGATGGGAAAAGAATACAAAAAACATCTCACAACCGTGCACAATTTCACATCCAAAGTAAATCAAGTTATTGGTGCCAATTTGTTCATGAAATTCAATAAAAAATAATTTATAATTAAGGTCATACGGCTAAGAAAAACTGAGTACATTGAGAGAAAGAAAAACAAAGACGATGCTAATAAAGATAACGATTTGGGAATTAAACGTCGAACAGCATTTTTGGATCTGTTAATTGAGACAAACATGGAAAGTGGAGATATTGATGATGAAGGAATTCAAGAGGAAGTAGATACTTTCATGTTTGAGGTTTACCAGAAAAATACCACATTTTCAAGTACATGTCATTAACATTTATGTGCAATTGCTAGGGTCACGATACCACCGCAAGTGCACTGTCTTGGATCATTTACAACGTTGGAAGGTTCCCAGAAATTCAGAGAAAAATTCAAGAAGAACTTGACTCTGTATTGGGTCAAACTAAAATTGAAGCTCTGTCGACTTCACAGCTGAACGAGTTGAAATACTTGGAATGCGTTATAAAAGTTAGTAATTGATCAAGTGTCAAGATTTGCCATTAGTCTGCATTTCATTGATATCACTATGGTGCTCTTATAGTCAATTACATTTTATCTACAGTATTGTCAATAACTATTATTAACCTAATTATTAATTTCTCACAACAGGAATCTATGAGACTATTTCCGCCAGTACCATTTTACTCTAGACAAACTACAGAAGAGACTAAAATAGGTACCAATTTCTAAAATTTATGAAAATAATAAAATAAATCAACTTAAATCTCATTAAATGTTATTATTTTAGCTGGATATACGATTCCTGCTGATTGTGGGCTTGTCATAATAAGCCCTAAAATCCATGTAGATCCCGAATACTATGAAGATCCTTTTAAATTTAATCCAGACCGATTTCTGGCTGCTAACAGCAGTGGTCGTCATCCTTTCGCATTTGTGCCTTTTTCAGCTGGCCCTCGAAATTGCATTGGTAAAATAACTTAATTTAACTGTTTATTAAATTGCATCGTTATTTGATGACATTTGTTTTATACTGAAGGTCAACGTTTCGCAATGACTGAATTAAAAACTGTGATTGCCCATGTTTTGCATCAGTTCAACGTTCACTCTGTGTACAATGGTCCAGACGACCTTGAAGCATATGCCGAACTTATTCTCAGACCAATCAAAGGTCACTGGATTTCTTTAGAAAAACGATAAACGACATTTCTGTAATATACTGTATTGTCATGCCATTATAATGAAGAAATCCAGCAATAACGACTATTATTTTTAAGATATATTGGAAGCAAATAAAATATTAGCAATTAACCCCATGTAAAAAATTGCCTAAAGCGTAGAAATTAACATTTTCAATACATGTTTTGTAATTTTCGTGATTGCAATAGTACTGTATTTACACAAAAACAACAATGTTTACAGTATATCAAAATTACATTGTACCTAAGTATATAGTTGTTAATTATAGTTGTCATTAAAATTACAATTATAATGAAAATTACTCTTGAAACTATCGTAAATTAATTAGAAATGACAATGAAAAATACACGATAATTGAAAATATTGAATTATACAGTCGAACCGTAACAATTCATTTAAAAAACTATTATTGTTAATTACTAAACAATTAAAGAAATTGATTAACCTTTGATCAACGTAGGTATTTCAATCATATATTATCAACATATCATTGCACACTTCGTACACATTTGTGCTGTAACTTCTGGGCGTCAATCATTAAAATTGTGGGAGTGCTGGCCAAGTAACTGAATGTTGCATAAAGATAAATGCATCAGGAAGAAGCGACGAATGATACGTTAACAATCATATTTTCATTGATACTTATAATCCTAGCAATTATTGGTCTAGCTATTTGTAAACTTAATTCAACGAAATGGACGAGAAAATAGCAGTTAAAAAAGATTACCATGATATACCGAAACCGAATAATCCTATAAAGAATAAATCAAATAGTTTAGAAGAAACAGTTGGTATGTATTTTATATAATTTAAATACTTGTAATTCTTAAAAAAAAAACAGCACATTAAATATTTTTAAAAATTGCAGATTTTTACAATTTCCTCTTTAATGATTTGAGGGGCGTACAAGCACGGGGCAAGGATTGCCTTAATAAAATTAAAATGGATAAGGAAAAATGGGTTTTCTTAGCAGATTTAAAAACTTTTGAGGTATTTCAAAGTCAATAAACCAGTTTCAATAATTTCTTAATTCTAAAATAATTAGGATCTGGAAAAGTCAGAAACATTTCTGGGTTGCCCAATGCAGTTTGATCAATACAAGAAACATTGTGAAAACTCGTTTATATTCAGGTAAGCACTGTTAATTGCATGTACAGTCGTAGCTCAATAACAAAATATTTGCCAATCAATTGTATTTTGCTTTTAGCGAAGAGAAAAATATTCGGGATGAACGGCGAATGTTGTACAACGATTTGCTGAAGTTGACTAATTTTTCCAAGTTTTTCCCATATTTAAATAACTATTGTTTAGAAATGATTAACGAAATTGACCAAAAAATCGCATTTAATAACCCAATTGACATTCATCCCATTGTGTCTAAATACGTCTTTGCCATCCTGATCGGTACAGTATTTAAACTACATTTTCCCTGCCAGTTTAGTTTTCAAAGCAATATGTATCATAATCGAGTTTTGCATTTGACGTTTAGAAATAATTTATGGAAAAATTGAAGAAGCAGCAAATCAGACAAGCTTAGAAACATTAAAAAGATTACACGAGTCGATAACGACGTAAGTCTATTAATTCGAGTTAACATCGTTAATAACTTTGCTAAAAGTACTATAACTTCAGAATACATCAACTCGAAACACAGATCTGGAGAACGTATCCATTATCGGACCCCGAAAAATCTAAAAAAACAACCTTGGTGAAAAAAAAAGTTTCTGAATTGACTGAGTTTACTCGCCAGGTAAATTAATGACGCATGCAAATATTTTTAAGGATTTGGTCTTAAATAAACATTTTATAGAAATATGAAGATACAATGGAGAATTTAAGAAGACATGTAACTGCCAACCCAGATAAAACTTTGGAAGAACTTCGTGATAGTGCTCCAACTCCTCTTTTATCGGTGTTAATTTTTAAACAATTAAAAAATCATTTTAGAAGTGAACAAAATATCATAGAACGCCTTATATCACCCAGTTGTGTTGGCGATAATCTATGTAAAAAGTCTGATGAACCCGATAACCCATCAAAGCCATTAATATCTGATATAAATCCAGATAAAGTTGAAAGTAGTTCTATTACTTCGACAGAGCCTAAACCATTTGAAAGTACAGGTTCAGCCATCGACAACCAAGCTTACATGGTTGACGAGCCAATGGAAGTAGAACTTTCTGTAGAGGAACAAAGTAAAGAACGTGTGGCTACTGATAAACTTGATAATACTGCCGACCTATCTACAGACCCTATTGTAGATCAACCTGATAAAACCGTAAATAAAGATGAAAACGAAAGCACACTAGAAGATGCGACAGTCGGTAGTAGCAAGACTGAAAAAGAAACTGGCGTCAAACACCGAAAACGTAGACAGTCTGATAAATCATCTGATAATTATGAAGTCGCTAAATTGTTAAAAACTTCAACTCCAATTACAATTATAATTGACAACCAAAGCGCCGGGGATAATGAGCTTGTATCTGGCGGCGGTTCTACTGGCCAACAGTTGCACCAACGTAAATCACCTGTAGATAAAATTTATACTGATGAGCCACCAAAATCCTATATCACTCCTCCACCAACTAGTTCCGTACTAAATATTGAGAATCCAGAACAAAATCAACCTTCATTAACTCCGCCGACGAGTTTATCGGTTTTGATCCCAATAAACACGTCTAATACAGATATCGCTTCTGGTCATTCGCCTAAAATCGGTCCTGTTTTTATGATAACTGAACCTGAAAATACACAGCAAGCAGACATTGAAATCTCGACAAACGCAATAGATTCTCAACCCGGATGCAGTGGTTGGTACAAAAATAAATTCCAAACAAAATCCAAATCTATTAATGCAGCGAATATTGCAGGAGCAAAACGTAAACCAAACCGTGAAGACCGCTTTTCTGCTCGGCCATATAGCGATGAAATCAAAATCAATTTTAATGAATTGATAACAGAGAACCAACAAACCAGATCAAGTGGCTATCAGATTGGTGATAGGCGTTCGTCTCTATATTCATCTGATCCCGACATGATGAATACGGTTATCAAACATGTTCCTAATGTAACTGCAAATGCGATATCGAATATGTCTACAGTTCTAGAAGAATCCACACCAACTGAGCAAAATGAATCTGAAACATGTAGTGACATTGATGATTATCAAAACGATGAAAATTTTGAAACCAAACCAAGTAAACCACCCAAGAAAGTAAAACTCGGTGAAAAGTTAATGCAAGATGATCTTTTATCAATCTTATTAAAGGTACCTTATTTCACTTGTTTAACTAGATTTGCTTATCTAATTGTGTCGTTAACATAGAGCCATTTAAGCACTTCTCTGGCAGTTACATGGACTTTATATCATTTAAGTTTTGACAATGACCAACGTGAAATTGTAATTGAGTCCGTGTTGAATCATATTCGTAAATACAATAGTTGCTATTTATAATTATGTATTTAAACTTTTAATATCAAATCTTTTCTAGAAAAATCTGAATTGGCAAATCTCACACTTGATAAACTCAACATGGAAGAGTTAAAACCGCTTGAAAGTGGAATTAAGGTAAACTTGAAATTTCTAATTTAATTGCTACTGTTCCATTTATTTGGGATCGTTATTACTGTTTAGGAGTCGCTAAGATTGCACCCACCAATTCCATTTCTTGTAAGACATTCAAAATTATATATGTGTGGCAAGCTTAAAATATGTAATTATTTCCTATAATGAAATCGGATAAAAATACTTTATTTATATGGCACTGAAAATTAACATATAAAAAAACCATTTAAATTTAGCTGGTTACAATATTCCGGATAACAAGATGATAGCCGCTTCAGTGGCAACAATACAACGCGGTCGCGTTTTTCATGAACCAGACAAGTTTATATCACAGCGTTTCAACGAAATTGAAAAAGTACCAAAAGACTATTTACCATTTTCAACGAAGCCACGAGAATGTTTAGGTAAACTTTTTAAAATTTAAAGATTCTAAAAAGCATTTTAAATTTTCTTAATTTTTTTTTAATTAGGAACTGATATTGCCATGATGATTGTAAAATATTTAGTTATACATTTGTTAAGTTGTTACAAGATTGACATTGGAAGTGATACGGTTGCAAAGTTCACTGCAGACACTTATTCCATCCCGGTAGAAGGACATGAGATGTGGTTCAGACGTAGAGATCAAGACTAATACTAAATTGTCGTTTTTAATAATTATTTACTTTTTTACAAACTCGTCAATTTGTTTCAATAAAGCTGACTTAAGATTTTTATAATCTAAAAAAAATCTATCTTATTTAAACGTAAATAGATGTCTGATTTAATTTTTAAATGCTATTGCCTTGCCATCGTTAAATTCGTTCATTACTAAATCAAAATTACTGTATGTACTTTGGTACTAAAAACAGAAAATAAATCAGTTTATGCGCAACTCAAAATTTTAATTTTTTACAAAAAAACTGACTAATCTATAACTAAAATTTGATTTTAACTTCAATCGTTTAATTGCTCGTTCGATTTTTCTACAAATTTTTAAAAATCAGTCCAAAAACCACTCTTACCCTTGAGATTCTTCAAATTTAAAAATTCAAACTATACAAGTTAAGCACAAAACGTCCTATAATGAATAAACTATGACCAAGGGAAAATATTAACCACCATATACGATACCGGTAATTCAACTGCTACCTAAACGACACCAAGCAGCTACAGTATATATCGCTTTTACGCATAATTAAGAACATTTTATCTTGCTGTCTAGGGCACAAAAGTTTCAATTGTTCCTTGTCAGCAACATGCAGCTAACTATTTTTAAAGGAATAAATACCAATAATGTACTAACATTTAAACGCTCACTAGCTCTACTAGCATTTTTCATTGGAATTGGTTCTGTTACTGTTTATCGCTATTGCCGTAAAACTATAAAGAAACTATTTAGCCGGGATGGTGAGTTTTATCTGAACATACACAATAACAAGAATACTGTAGTGCTACAAATGAACTTGTAATAATTATACAACATTTTTTCAATAACTTTCAGAAACATATTATACCGAATTGTACTCTAATTTGGAAGCAAATATAAGAGATGGAGTTGTGCAAATGATGATTAATAACGAACAATGGAGCTTTATTGTCGATAAAGCATCATTTGATGTAAGCTTATTAACAAATAAAACTATATTTAAGATAATATTTAAATATTTAGATGTTATTAAAAACAAATGAAATGGATAGCACTCCACTAGAATTTGAATTGTTTTCAAGTTGTTGTCCAAAGTCTTTCGTATTTAGGTACCAGCTCCGTTAAGTATCTCGCTGTAATAATGTTAAAAAAACTAAAGTATTGAAAACCCAATTTTAGAAAAACCCTTATAAGGGAAAAAATAAAAGAAGACGTTTCTAAACTCCTGAATGATTCCTACGACCGTTTATCACCCCATGTATACCAGCATATTGATCGAATGTTTAACTTAATGAGAGTTAAAAGCAAACTCAAGGATATGGATGTTCATTATTATGTCAGCATTTGTGTCTTGGAATTATTAATCGGTATAGCTTGTATAATTTAACTAAGGTATTGCTGCGTAACTAACAATATTTTTTAGAAATTATCTACGATATCTGTCCTGCCAAAATGCCTCAAGACTTACTCAAGGAATTGTTTGATACGGTTTATACGTAAGTAAACGTGCACAACTTATTGTATGCTTGTACGAATATAAAACTTAAAAGAAATTTTTTCCATTTAAACTTGGTTCTTTCAGATTAAACGGGTTGGTTCATGACGACAGTTCCGATAAGGCAAAAAAATTAACTAATGCAAATTTGTTCTTGCAGGCGTTTACAGAAGAGGTACCATATAGTCCATATTTAATTACTCTAAATGATTAAGTTTATATAATCATTATTACAGGTGATAAAACAAAAAGTAGAAAGCTGCAAGACCTATCTGAGAAATAATTCAACTGAAACGTTAGATACTGTTGCAAATAAGATGTCTTGTTCCACAATGAAAGAACCCGTTATGAAACTTCTTGAATATAAATTAAATCGTGAAACAGCTCAACCCATACAATACTTAACCGTACCTTTACCTGCACATAAAAAAAATCGACGTTCGGGGGAACCAGTTACCAATAAAACCGCATTGACAACCCAACCAAACTCCACATTAAGCCAATCCGGACCTTCCAAGAACAACCAACGGCCGGACTCTATAAACTGGGATAATTTTGACATTTCAAATCTAATTTCTTCTATGGATAAAAATAGTCATGAACTTAATCTTTTATCTAAAATGAAAGATGATTTGATATCCTTGTTATTAACGGTATGAGAATCATTTTACGTATTTCTAGCATCGTTAATACCAATACACTTTTTTTTAAACCCGTAGGGTCATTTGAGTACCGTTTTATCGGTGACTTGGACTTTAATCAATCTCAGCACTCGTGCTGATGATCAAAAATCACTGAAGAAACTTGTGAATGATAATATTGGTAAAGTATTATTGTATTGGTTTTAAAAACATTATCACATTTGGTTTATTCATGTTAGCAAGCCCGATGACTACAACCACAAATTTAAATACCGTCGAGGTTCAGTCTTACATAAACGTAAATAGCCTTTAAAGTTAATTTTAATTTTTTTTTTATGAATTGTCATTAATTTAGGAGTCTATGAGACTGTTTCCACCAATTCCATTTTACATCAGAAGATCAACATCAGACATTAAAATTGGTACGGTACTTTTATTTGGAAATGAAAATATAACACATTTTAATTCTAATAAATTTGGTTTTTAGGCAAGAATATAATTCCCAGAGGAACCAAATTTGCGGTTGCAGCAGCAACAATTCATAGAGATGATAGAATTTTTGTAAATCCATTAACGTTAGATCGTAATAGATTTATCAATTCAGAAAGTTCCACCATGCCAGACAGTTTCATACCATTTTCCCTAGGTTCACGACAATGTCCCGGTAAATGATGATTCAAATGAAAAATTCGATAGATGCAATCATTTTAATACTGTACAACAATTTTTATTTGCTAGGCAGGAATTTAGGAATGAAGATAGCCGAACGAATTGTTACATATACTCTGTTAAACTTTAAAATAACCAGTGCTATAAATGGACCACCGTTGTCCGAAGGAGACCGTTTTACAGTTCCAACATACGGCCATAACATGAGCTTTTCAGTTAGAAAAAATTTCGTTAATTTTTAGTTAGATATTTGTAATAATAGTTAAAATCTAACAAAATAAAATAATTGGTTTGCAAATACTAAAATGAAATGAAATTTTTATTCTTTTCTACTGTTGGGCAATTTACTAAATTGTTATGTTATCGAGTATAATGGCTGCATTAACTACTGTTGACCTATTTTGAAATAAACTGATAATAAATTACTAATAAAAATAAGCTACAGATTTTTCGTGATAACAATTCTTCAAAATTACTCAAATTTACGTTAACTGCAACTATAAGCAGACCTTGAAATCTTGACAAAATCATTTTTAATAATGTTTAAAGGTCAAAACCTACTTAATACATTTTTTTAGAACTGAGTACATAACGCTCTATATTAATGTTAACTAATACAAGTTTTGTCAAAAATATTAATGCAATACCGATCATAAAAAGTTTTCATCTTTGATACCACACCGTTAACAATTCCGCTACATAGTTTGCTGGAATTTGAATAAAGAACGTCGTGTTTGTGTGAATACATACTGTGTTTTGAATCATCACTAGTGATTCTGTCATTGGAATGATAGACTCCTAACAGTCAAGTCGAAAGATTTGGGCCTCATTAAGTTCTTAACATGGACCGATTCACGACTTTAGCTTATCTATTATTTTGCGTGGTTGCTTGTACGGCAGAAGTCGTTTCAGTATGGCACGTACCACAAATGCGACTAAGATACTACCGACGAAGACGTCTTTTATTCAATCGTTATGATCCTGTTGGTAAGCCTCAATTTGAAAATAAATTTCGTAGCTTTTATCCAAATAGTTTTAACCGGTTAATGTAAACCTGCAGCATTTCACAAACGATTGTGTCATATATTTCTTACTAACACTGGAGATAACGACTGGGATCACTTTTTGCGTATATATATAGACGATAAACCATTCGTGTTTATGTTAACATTTGGATCGGCAAAGGTTGTTGATTTAAATTTGAATGAAAATTGGTAATTTTGAATTTTAATTGCTACTCAATGTAGTTTTACTTTGCGTCTCCAGAATCTCACTTTCATCCTGTAGAGTTTGAGCCATTTAAAAGTTGCTGTAAAGGTGGATTCTTGTTCAAGTAATGCCAAGTGGTCTTCTCAAAAACAAAATCAATTAAATCGGTGATTAATTTGCAGAGAGGGTGATGACTGGCGTCGTCATAGAGCTTTAGTTATAAATTCTTTTACCGAAATCACCGCTAGAAAGTTTTTACCCGAACTAAATACCCATATAGAGAATATGTTTGATAAGATTATGATGGATCCAGCGATCGCAGAAGGGATCGACATTGTTCCATACATCAGCAAATGTGTGTGCGATATCTTGTTCGGTATGGCATTCATTGTTATTTGTCATACATCACAGTAACTATAAACTTATTTTTAGAAATGTTGTTGGGAACATCATTTACAGGTGACAAGTCTGATGTTGGATATCGCGTTTTTAACGCAATCACCACGTAAGTAAATATATTTTTCGAATTCCACCTTTTTAAACTTGCAACTTTTTAATATAGATTAAATGAGCTTCTTCCATTGAGACTTCATCGCCCCTGGTACTCTGTAATGTTCCACTTAGTAAACGAAGTGCGATGGAGAAATGCTTCAGCAACAGTTGAAAACTTTATCATACGAGTATTAGTTGAAAATCTAATTTTCTTTAAATATAAAGTTTTAATTCGCAATTTTTGCGTTGCAGACAACGATGGCAAAATATAGAGAAATTAGAAGCTATAGGAACCTTAAAAGCTATTCTGATTATAAAAATTCCCGTATGACTTTACTAGAAGCGTTAATTTATAGAATGATGAAACAAGAAAGACGTAAAAAAATTGATAAAAAGCGAAGTGAATCTACAGGTACTTTTATAATAAAATCGAGCTAACAATGAAAAGCTTTATCCTAAACTTATTTACAGAAGATGAACCTCTCTTGTTTAATTCAATACCTAGTTCAAGACCCACGACAAGAGAACTTTTAAACGCTTCGCATTCGAGATTCTCCATTCCAAGCATTTTGAGACGCTTCATTCCAAGCACTTCAAGGCGCTCCATCCCAAGCCCTTCGAGAGGCGCAATTCAAAGCACTTCGAGACACTCTATTCCAAGCACTTCGAGACCCTCCATTCCAAGCACTTCGAGACACTCCATTCCAAGCACTTCCAGAGGCGCCATGCCAAGCACTTCGAAAGACTCCATTCCAAGCACTTCCAGAGACTCCATTCCAAGCACTTCCA
>JAAFCF010006680.1:28994480-29271184 GCA_013389785.1 Helicorthomorpha holstii
CTCCATGCCAAGCACTTCGAGAGACTCCATGCCAAGCACTTCGAGAGGCGCCATGCCAAGCACTTCGAGAGGTGCCATTCCAAGCCCTTCCAAAAGCGCCATCCCAAGCACTTCGAGATACTCCATTTCAAGCCCTTCAAGAAGCGCATTTCCAAGCACTTTGAGACACTCCATTCCAAGCACTTCGAGAGGTTTTGGCCTAAGTAGTTCAAGACAAGCTAGTGCAGGAACTTCAGGAAGAGTTTGCATTGAAAATCCCATCAACATTGATGACATACAAATTACACTCAAAATTATCAAGGAAGAAGTAATGTCTTACTTATTGGCCGTAAGTGAATTTAAAAAAACTCAACTCAACTTAATATTAATGATATAAATTTAGGGACACATGAGCACCGTTTTAGCAATTTCGTGGACCTTACTACACATGAGTAGTGATGTCGACACACAAGATCGTGTCCGTGATGACATATTTGACTTTGGTAATAACGCAAATTCCAACAAGATAGAAGATGTAACAGTAACAGTTTCTTTCATACAGTGTCGGATCCAAAGTCACTTGATATCGTACAACTTAAAACTATCCCACAATTAAATAACGCCATAAAAGTAAGTTGAAACTGTTTCAAATTGAATTCTTGTTTAATAAACATTTTTGTTAAAGGAAGCGTTGAGAATAACTCCTCCAATTCCTTTTCCCATGCGAAGATTGAAGAAAGACAATTTTTGTAAGAACGTTTAGTTCTACTCGACAGATACTTAAATAGGATAATGTTTGACTTTGTTATTTATTTATTGATGTGTAGGCAAGATGAAAATTCCAGCTGGCCAATGTATTGCAGTGGCGTCACCAACTATGCATAATCACTGGCTTTTTGCAACGCCAGAAGATTACGATATAGATCATCTTGCACTTACTACGAAAGATGAGCAATATACACATGACCATATAAATGTTCCACCCAATTTAGAAGCCTTTTTTATGCCATTTGCGAAAGGACAGAGAGATTGTCCAGGTATGAAACAATAAACCTTTTTATGTAGTAATCTTGTATTTAAAATAGTAAACAAATGTAATCTAAAACAGGGAAAGATTTAGGAATGATGATTACTCGAGTGATTGTCACTCGCTTTTTATATCAATTTTTTGTTGAGAGACACTATCCAGAGCCAATTCAATCGACTGGTGAGGTATTTACAATTCCTGTCAACAACCATAGAGTTGTATTATATTCAACACAACTATAATTATTTTGCAAAAATTGTTACCTTAGTTTTTGTCAGTTATAATTGAGTTTTGAACCTCTAAAAAGTAATGTTTAAAAAATAAAACGTTTTGCTGGAGTCTAATGAAACAAATTGGTTATTTTCTCCAGTCAACTAAGTCGCACTTGCACTAAAAATACATAAATTTGTGAAGATTAGTTTTGTAACCATAAAAATCGCTTTAGCTTTTCCCCACAACTATTGTGTGTGGTCAGGCAATTTTAGCAAACAGATCAAACAAACCGATCCAATAACATCAGTTATTTTTGCCAATAGTATTTTACCTTTTAATAACATGATTATGATAAATACTGACTATGTAGATTTAATTATGACAACTTTACTTACGCATAATGATTTCCCAATTTTTTGTTTGGTTAAGCATTGTATGTTCAGTGGAGTCCAGTGTGGTGATCCGTGTTTTCTTATTGAATTTTTGATTTGCACCTGTATTCGCGTACACAAACTTTTATCACAATATTTGCAATTGATCGTAATAACGTTCATTGTATTGTTTTTGTAATTGTCACACTAATAATTTAATCACTATTTAGCTTTGTACTGTATATTCTTACAGTACCTGTAGTTCACAATGTTCACCGATTTAACCGTTAAAATACATTTGCCTATTCACAATAGAAAACATAGCGTCAGTAGTTATAGTCCACGATTCCTCCTACAGCTTCATTTTTTTCTCAATAAGTGAAGTTCCGTACTTACTTACGATGAATCATAATTCTTTTCCACAAAACAAAAAACAAATGTATTTTAAAAATAACTGAATTGGCTTTGTTTTCAAACTTGAAAGTCAGCCAGGCAGGGGGACGCTTCGGTTAAAAAAAAAAAAAAAATTTCACGCGCCAACCAAGGACTGCTGCTATAGATACAGTAACAACTGCACACTTTCAAAGTTTATTGAAATTTTACGCCTTAAGTCATTTTAATAGCACCCTCTGTGAGCCTTTGAATACATTAATGTGTTAAATGTATATAGACGTAGTAACTCAAAGAGGGCGTTCATAAAGAATCGTAAATTGATTTTGTGGAAAGTATTTTTGAAAACTTTGAAAGTGTGCATTACTTCCTATAGTAGAATTCTACGCGCCAACAGACATTTATACTTCTTGGTGTTCGCTAGATGGCGTTAAATAACCGTGGCGATAGGTAGTAGAGCTATAATGTATAGAAATGTACATGCTACATTAAATTACAATTTAACTCTTAACAAATAAAATGTGAATTTATAAATGCGACATAAATCGGAAGTTACAGTATTACTCTTATATTGCACTAGCAATCTAGGACTCTACCGGTACATTGCTACTGTATAAGCTAGAACTATAGATTTCAGATTGCTACTATGCATCATAATTTCTTCTATGGAATTTCTATTACTGGTGATTTGTTTTATTAAATCACCAGTAATAGTAATTAAATACCTGTAATTAATAATAAAAAGTAAAGTGACATTTAACACAACCTTAATGTTTGACATTCTTTTTTATTATCTACATTACTTTTACTGACAACCATTCTAAGGGACTAAGATGTTGCACAGTAATCAAAAGCCAAATTTATTATAATTTAACTTGATAATTTTAGCAAATTAACCTAATATTACTCCAATCAATTTGTTTTTAACGCTATTAGTTTTAATTGGTCGACAATTATTAAGATCCTCTGGTGGTGTACATGTCTTTATCTTCTGGGTTACTCTGTCCATAATCCTTCTCAATTGAAATTGATTTCTTTTGTTCTGGAACTGGCTGTTTAACTGGAGCAGGCGGCTTCACAATTGGCTGAAATCCATTCGTTATTGTTTCAAAATAAACGAAAACCATAATAATTCACATCACTAACTTGTTCCCCAACTTTATCGATGACTGCTTTAGGTTCTAATTTAGCCGGTTTCTCGGATTTGGGCTTTTCTGCGCTATTCATCACCGGTTTTTTACTGCTTAATTCATCTAAATACAAGAAAAAATAATTTATAAACAAAACTCGGATACTGTATTTAAAAGCGAAAGTTTCGGTACAACATTTTTTCATTAGAAACCAAATTTGAGTCATTGAAAGTGTTATATCCTATAAAAATAACTATGAAATAGCTAATTTAAAATGTATACCTTGGACTTTGTTATAACCAATAATAGCATAATATTTAGCTATTGTATAACTGCTTTTGAAGAATTGCTGAGCTTCGTTGGGATAACAAAGCGAAGCAACAGCTCCAGCACCGACAGTTCCATAAACAAATCGTTTAAAAAATTTTCCTATAAATATTACATTAATGAATATTATATTAAGTAAACTTATACCAACTTTCACTTAATTAAACTACCTCTTATCCCAAGTAATGATCCAAACAAAGCACCAAATGCGATGGCTCCAATCCGAGGTAACAAATTGTCTTCCTCCCTTAAATAATAAATTGCACCTGAAATATTTGATAAGTCTATTGTTTAATGATATATAATTGGTAAGTTACAAGCAGTTTAATTAATTAAATTACCGATTGTATGTGCTTTTCCTGTGGCAACAACATGAGAGATTTTAGCAGTAGAGCCAGCTAATGAGCCCAATGACTGTAAAGTCATCAATCGAGCCGTTTTCACATGTTCCTGCAAGAAATTTGGCTCTTCTTCTAATTTCTGATTAGCAATTGCATGACAGGACTTGCACTTATCATATATTGGTAGCTGTAATGTCAAAACAAAATTGTTAGCTTGCAAATTTTATGAGAAAATTTCGTAAAACAGTAAACATTTACTGGGAGACAGAGTTAGCGATATTATCGATCGAGAAACGATCGACTTCTCTAAATTAATTTTCAACGCATTCTATTGAATAAAATCAGCTATTTATTATAAGTATATCGATTAATTGAAAACTGCCCAATATACTAGGCTCTTATAACTTACTTCGCTTGGTCTCACTAATTTGGGGGAACTCGATTTCGTACACGACATTGTAGCTGAATTTCGCCTATAAATTAATTTAATCAAAAATATTTATAGCATCTTTTAAAAATGATAACATTAAAAACAACTCGTAATATTTTAGAAAAACTAACTCACCTGGCCTGGAAAATTTGAAGGAGAAAGCAAAAACTTTACTCCAACTTCAAGAAGCAGACGCCGTCATCGGATTTAAAATTCTTCATAGAAAAAGTGAGACGAGTGAAGACCTACGTTATGATTGTCAGTAGTTCGGCATAAAGTTCTATTTAATTATTTTATATGTTAATTTAAAAAATATATACAGTATATAATTAATTCAGTAAATTGGCCATCGGTAATTTTATGCAAAAATTTCTCGTTTGGCAACAATTTCGCAATCAGCTGTTCAATAGTAACGTATGGGAGGAGGAGCCTTATTAGATTGGAATGTTTATTGTAGTGTCAAATCTGTTTGAGCCTGTTAAATGATTATTAAATTTATATCTTGATTGGAAGGTAAGATATTGCCGGTACCGGTAATTCATAAAAATTTAATTTGATATAACAATAGTTATTAATGTAAACAAATTTCAAACGCATGCGCGAAGATTTCGATTGCCAACTTTAAACGGGAATGTGCGTGTTTGCATGACTGTTGTTGTGTCATATTTTTAATTTATTCATCGGCATTCGGGAGCCGATGAACATTATGTCGTAATTATTGTTCTTTTATTAATTATAGTGATTAACATTGTTAGGAGCTGAGTTACAAATTACAAACGTTTGATATTGTACTAAAATAGTCATGGAGGAAACCGAAAAATGGACTATTCATCGCACTAGAAATGCCATCATACTAGATTTACAACCTAAATATATCCTTACGGAATTGATCGATTTAGGTTCTATTACGAGCAAGCAGGGAAAGGAAATATTGAGCCATGTAAGCATCGAGTTTATTACTTTTATTACTTGTATTATAGCCGCTTATTTTAGGAGAATGAAGAAACTCAAGCCGAGGTTTTATTAGAGTATATTGAAAACGGAGGAAAAGAGGCATATAATAACTTTAAAAAATGTCTTAATACTGATGAAAAGTATCCATGGTTGGCCAGCTTGATGGACACTAACTATAAGGAATTGACCAGCACTAATTTTTGTAATCTGAGCAACGTTCTGATTCGTGGTGGAGTTCCAAATTTGGTTCCTAATACGATTCAGCGTACAAATCTACTGAAAGAACTTAAAGATAGGTTATTGGATCTAGGAAAAAAAGATTGTGGTTGGGTCACGGTTCACGGAATGGGTGGATATGGAAAAACGATGCTGTCAGCAGCTGCAGTGCGAGATTTGTTACTTGTACATCACGCCTTTCCTCACGGAGTCTTCTGGATTAAAATTGGGCGAAATATAAGTGAAGATGTTTTAATGAATAAAATGCATTATTTATGCGAAAAGTTGGATCCCGCAGCGTTTTGTGGAAAACTTCCATGCGATGTTGAGATGGCAGCTGAACGCCTGAGGTCCTTATTTGGTTCCGATAATTATAACCGTTGTCTTATTGTTCTGGATGATGTCTGGTCCGATTTGGCTATCCGAAATTTTGATTTGGGTTGTCGTGTTTTGGTGACTACAAGAGATAGGAGTGTGATGGATGTAGCAACTAATGATGTTTTATACGTCGAGTTAAGAGATGGTTTTTCGTTAGCTGAAACGAAACAACTCTTTGCAAAATCTCATAAGATGACAGTGGATGAATTACCAGTTTGTGTATCGGAAATTTGGCAGGCAGCACAAGGTTTGATACTTCATGCAAGTCATATTGACATCTTTAATTAAATCTCTAACTTATTTTTATTTAGGATACCCATTCGTTATGGCAATCATAAACTCCAAAGTTGGTGAGCATTCTAACTCTACAAATATTGACGAAGCCTTTAAAATGTGCCTTCGAAAATTGCAAAATCGGTCATTAATTAATACTACCAATCGTATGCCTTATAACAGCGAGTACAAATGCGTGACACAAGCATTAGAAATGAGTGTAGAGACTTTAGATAACCTAAAGGAACATTACTTTGATTTAGCGATATTTCCAGATGATTGTTACATTGGCAGAGAGGTATTTTTTTTTCTAATCAAACTTAAAATTTATTAGAAATGACTCGATGTTCTTTAATTATCAGATTTTGGGAGTGTTATGGCGAATGGAAAAGTGGGATGTCGAAGAAATTATGAATAGTTTTACAGCCAAGGCTTTAGCTATGCAAGTACCAAATGGTCATCATACAATTTACTATACCATTCATGATATGTACCTGTTCTATATGCAAGATACACTTGGTGATAAATTACCGGTACGTACTTCACACAATTTTATATCAACTTTAATAGAGCATAAAAAATACTTTGCTGTTAAAGTGGCCTTGGTTCTATTATTTATTTAAACTTGAAAAAAGCATGATGCTGCACTTTTTCTGATTCAGTGTGTTGAATTTATTTGCACATGTGTTTCATTTATTCTGTAGTATTTATATTTACTTCTTGTTTCTAAGAACTTGGTTTATTTATTTAAAAAATGTTATAACTAGTCAAAGAATGTGCTAGAAATGAACGAATTATGCATAAATGTTAATAATACTGTACCTATTATTTTATGTTATTAATGAGTATTTGTGAATTTTAATTTATTCAGTTTTTAAATTTATGTTATGATTACAGTTTAATGATTATGGTTTGGTTCATAGGAACGTCATAAACGGCTCATTAATACATATCTGGAAAAGTATGATGGTCAATTTTACAAATTTCCAGCTGATGGTTACATTTTGCTTTATTTGGGATATCATCTGCTTCATGGAGAAATGTTTGACAAGTTTCCAGAAATCTTCTTAGATTTAAAGTTTGTTTTAACAAAACTTTCAGCGACTGGTCCAGCTGATCTTTTGGGCGACTATTATCGATATAGGAAGCATATCATTCAAGAAGTATAAATCGAGGTAAAAATTTAGGTATACATATTTATATTTGTATGTTTTAGGGAAAATTTGCGAAAGAATTGAACGATTTCGAAGAATTTGTTCGAAGTTCCAGCCACTTGCTGACCAATCCGGCTTATGACATATTGCAAATAGCACTTAGTCAGTCTCCTTCCTCAGAAGTCTTCCAACAAGCAGTTGATATATGTCAAGAAAATCCTGAAAAATATTATTTTATTTGGTGGTAAGTAAACTTGTGATTACATATTTGAGCGTGTGATCTATATACTTTTGATGTTTATTTAGCAATCGAGATAAGTCGAATAATCCGTGCATTTTAAGCACTAGACTTCATCCTTATGACACGGTCTGCATTGACATTTTACCAGACCAACAACGTTTAGTTTCAGGAGGATCAGACGGCAACATTAAAGTTTGTTTTACAACTTTAAATTAATTTCATTGTAGTTTAAATGTAATACTTTAGGTTTGGGACCGACGCTCAGGAAAAGTGAAACTTGTTTTAAAAGGTCATAATCAGCGAATTTCTTGTCTTAAAAGCTACAAAATCAACAGGGATATAGTAATCGTGTCAAGTTCTGAAGATCGCACCGTCCGAGTTTGGCAAATTACTCCTCAAGATTTCCAAAAAAAGAGGAAAAGTAAAGGTAAACATTTAATGATTGAATCTTGTCTTTAACACTACGTGTTTAAACTTGCTTTATATTTCTAGTCAACACGATGAATTCGTGTCTAACTGTGTTTAAAGATCACAAAGCTAAGGTTAAAAGTTGCTCTGTTTATTCACCTGGCGGCCAGGTGGCTTCGTGTGATGATGAGGGAATTTTACAGGTAAAAAGTAGTACATTTATTTTAATTTTTTTGAGTTTACTTATCACTTGCTCGAATTGTTATTAAAATAATTTAAATGTTTAGATTTGGAAGGCTGAAAGTGGTGACGTTTTGTCTACATGGGAGATCGCACAAAGTATCAGCTTTAGTTGTGACTGTGAATTCTCGCTGGATGGTAATAGGATTATTACTGTTACCGATTCAGTGTTAAGCTTGTGGGACATTAAAAAACAGATTCAAGTCTGGGAGCTACGAATGCAGTCGGGATATTACACTTCGTGTTGCTTATCTCCTCGTGGCATTGAAGTTTTAGCCACATATAATTCAAACGTCGAAATTTATGATGTTGAAACTGGAAGAAATCTCAGTATCTTAACAGAACCTCGAGGAAAATTTTTGAGAAGTTGTTGTATATCATCTGACGGTGAATACATATCTGCAGGGAATACAGAAAATGCTGTTGTTGTTTGGGATAAAAAACAAAGAAAAGCCATCGATTACCTTCACGGACACAAAGAGTAACAGTATTTTATTGAGTGTTTTATTTGACATTAAAATGTTTGAATGTTTTTAGAGGTGTACAAGATGTGTTATTTATGCCTTTTGGCTCAAGTGGATATTTCAGCAGCGATGGAATTCAGTTGGTTTCCTCAGCCGATGATGGCACTGTCATGATTTGGAAAACAGCATTTCCAACGAAAAAATTTGATTCAATACTGAAAGAAATTTATTTCGTTCGGTATGATGACGAAAATCAACCAATCATTGCAGTTTCAGATATGAATAATCAAATTCAGGTAATTATATTTATTGGTTAACTTACGTTTCATTACAGTTTAATATAATTTAATATATTGTATTAGGTAACAGATGTCTACCAAGAAATCATCTCAGGAGAAGTGATCTCGCCAAAGCCAAACTTTTCAATTACTTGCTGCGTTTTATCTCATAAACTTGACAAAGTTTTATTTGGAAGCACAACTGGTCATATTCAGGTTTCGATTGTATTTTGAAATGTATAGTTTTCGGATTATAAAACCTTGTTTATGTAGATATTTTATGTCAACTGTGGGACAACAAATAAGATTGGGAAATTACAGAAAGAAGTGACTTGTTGTGTTTTCAGTGCTAACGACGAAGAAATGGCTGCTGGAACTATTGATGGAACAATTATAGTAAAAAAAAAATTGGAATCTTAGAATTAACGTTTGTATAAAAGTTATTGTCTTGCATTTGCTCGTAATAGATATTTTCGATGGAAGGGGGAGAAAGAAGTACTTGTGGTCAGCTGGACTTTATCAGCAATATCTCATTTTTCTGTGATGATCTCAGGCTTTTATCTTGCTCTCACGATGGAAAGCTTGTTGTAAGTTTAAAAAGTTATTTAGTTTACAATTTTATTTAATTTTAATGTGTTTTTAGGCATGGAATGTTAAAGATGGAAGTCTGGCATTTAAGTGCCATGGTCATATCGATTCAGTAGTTAACAGCGATGTGAATGGACGAATCATCGTTTCTGCTTCAACGGATAAAACATTTCGAGTATGAAAATTTTATCAGTTTCTTTATGCGTGTCTTTTAAATACATTTTTGTTATTTTAAATCAGATATGGAGCGGAGAAAATGGAGAATGTCTGTACAGCTCTTTATCTCACGCTGCCTGTGTTAGATGCGTCCGATTTAATAATGATGGAGATCTTTTGCTCTCTGGTGATGATTCTGGAACGGTTAGAGTAAGTTAACGAACTTTAATTATTTATACTTTCTGTATTTAATTTCTTGTTTGTTTTAATTAAACAGCTATGGTCAATTTCTAAGAATTTATTAAATAGAGTGAATGGAATTCAAAATGGGTCTGCTGGAGGCGAATTGATAAATATGTTGAGAGTGGTAACCGTTTGTTCCACTGAGAGTTGGATCTGCGACATTCAATTTTCAGTAGATAGTCGTCGATTTGTTGTTTGTTCAGACTCAATCGATTGGTGGTCAACCGATCAAGTTAAGAATGAAGAAGATCTCAAACCTCTTCAAACTTTTCCAATAAGAGGGCGTAAAACAGGTAAAATGTTTTGTTCAGACGATTTTAAAACATTTATAACGGTCGATGATACTGGTGTGCTTTATTGCCTACGTTTACTGAATACTTGTAATGAAGACTAAAACCAGCATTTTTATTTTTTATAGTATCCATTATATTGAAATTATTTTATGTATGTGAAATTATACGTAAAATGTGCACTTGTTATTAATAAACGAATTTTCAAGTTTTTTTAAGTGGACTGATTTCTTCTAGCTTGTTCGTGCACAGTGAAGGACCAAATGGTTCTTAGATTTTACGATGTAATTTGAGTCCAGCAGGTTTTAAAAACTTTAAAGTAATTTGAATTATCAATCCAAGTAGCATTGCAATTATTAGGTCCTGATTTATGAATTCTAGCAAAATCTACACAGTCGATTATACCGTCTGCATTGCAGTCCTGTCCATATCTGGCCATGTAGTTGCGAACGGTCGTATTAGCGCATGTTATGTTCCTTAAACATGTCTCGAAAGCTTAAAAGGGCAAATAATTACTAAGTGAAACGAAAAAAAGTGAAATAATATACGAGTATTTACCGAAAGGGTTACTTTCGTTGGCGTTTGGTTTCCCAGCGTCTGCCCAATAGGCCCATGAAATTAAATAAGGTCCACAATAATATTGACCTTCTTTAATTAAATGGCAAGCTGTATTTTGACATCTGCTACTAGCCTAAACTTGAAATTGATTTAGCTTAAAATATCAACCAAAAGGTTTATAATTAAATCACTAACTTCACACATGCAATGAAGACAGGCGTTGGTGACATTTGGAATCGGTGCCGATTGACTTGGTGCAACTGTTTCAGCCATTTCTAGAAAAACCAATGATAAGTTGAATTTAACTTTAATAACTAGATATATTCTTGACTTCGGAAGCAATAATGATTAATTACTTAGAAGGGAGCGATGTAAAACAGATGTAATGCAGTTATTATAAATATTTACACCATTAAAAAGATTTAATGTAGCAATAAGCAGTCTCATTTATCAAGTTGTATTGTATCTATCAACTAGAGCAAAGATGTTATTCATTTAGTCATGCAAACCGAAAATTAAATTGACATTAATGTTTGGATTTTGTAATACAGTATATTAGTCATTTATTTCAAAGGTTGTTTTAGAAAAGTTGCTAAAAAAAAAAAGGTTTATGAAAGTTTTTTTTAGTTGTTTTTGAAGCAATGCATGTTTGTATAATGTAATAAGGATATGTGAGTCTTGATTTATGTTTTATGGAAATTATGTGCTGCAATCAAAACGAATTTGTTTGTTGTTATTACCAATGTCGACATGGGTAATAACGCAATTCTACTGCCACTGTGTTGATGGCAGCATCAAATTATTTATTCACTGATGTATAACATAATATTAAATTAGTTTCTTTATTGTGTATATGTCCTCATATCAAACAATTTTTTTTTTCATTTTGACATAGAATAAAACTTTTCACAGCTATGAAATACCTATAAATAAATGTTTAGTTAAAATACAGTACATATAATGACGATTTGGCTTCGTTTCAAACATATACTGTAGTTAACTAATAACCTATAATCTTTTAATTATTTTTTACCTTGAATATCACGTTTTATCGTATTTACCACTACTGTGGATATTACATTGAAATTTATTTAAAAAGTCAAAGTTACCTGCTGTTGTATTTGTGGTCTCAAGTGTAATTTGACAATTAGCAAAATTCCAAAGAAAAAATGCTGATAAAATCACGAAAACTGCGATTTTTTTATTCATTTTCCTTTAAAAAAAAAAGCAAACCGAAAATAACAGGGAAAGCAATGTTTATGAACTGCTTTTAAAAGTTAAAAGAAGCGAATGAGATTATAAATTTGAAGGGGTCAAGTGAATAAAAAAAAAAATACGCTGTCAAACTCCGGGTTACTAGTTCTCAAATCCACCAATGAAGATTGAGTAGGAATGAAAGGAAGAAGGGAATCAACACCAATAATTGATGCAAAAAAAATTCATTCAATACTCTATAGAGTGTGAAGCATCGTGTGAGGACGTTTAACCACTTGGTCACCTTGAACCTGCTTTTTATTTATTTATTTACTCATTTTTTATTTTAATTGGCGTCCAAGTTATTAAGTTTCTTGGAAGAAAAAAACCAGCAAATAAATAATATGCATTTTTATGTGAAAAGTTAGACAAATAAAAATAACTTTTGGTCGCTAACAATTGTGAATTGGCGAAAAGAAAAAAAGCCAGTAGGAAATCAATAACCGTGTCTGTTTCATGTCAAATTATAGAAATGATAAGATGATTGGGTACTTAAGTATTTTTTATATCCTTTATCAATATCATAATGCGAAATGCCAAAGTTTGATTCGGAGGTGACGTGATTTTGTTCGCTTAATCACAGCTGACATGTCGTCATGGAAACGAAAATGTAAACTATTCCATTTACATAATAATCGCACATGTTCGTAAGCACTTACAAATCAGTTGTTTAACGTTGCACACGAATGCGCCTGTCTAGAGTTAATAAAAATGAATTATTTTAAAGTTTATTGACGTACTGTAATAATTGTATTAAACTTATAAATGATTTGGAAATGGATGACGAGGCGGTGGATCGAATTTTTTGTGGAAAATTGTATAGTTTGCCCAACGTCAGCTCGAAAATTGTCAGAATTTTTACAAGTTCAACGTTTACTGGTGAGCAGATCCAATTATTTTCATCAAGTTGTCTTAAATGTTATTAAAGTAATTATTGGAATAGATACGTCGAATGAGAGAAATACTTTGATGGAAGAGGTGTACCCAAAACTGAAAGAATTTTGCAGAGAAAAACATGGACTTGAATTTCAAGTAAGTTTATTTAATTACAAAATGAGAAAATTGCTGTCTTATTAAATTATTATTTAGGTAGTAGATATGAGATGGGGTGTAAGAGATGAAGCAACTGATGACCACATGACTACTGACCTTTGCATGAATGAAATTAAAAATTGTCAGCGCTTATCAGTAGGCCCTAATTTTGTTGTAAGTTAAATTAAAATTCCCTTTAAATTCTCTAAATTTGTTTTAATTTTTTTATTGAATTTCAAAGGTATTTTTGGGACAAAAGTATGGATATCGTCCAATCCCTACATTTATTTTAGCTTCTGAGCTTGCTATGATGCGTGAGGCACTTTTAGCAACCAATAATGATGTCTCTTTGCTGGATAAATGGTATAAAAAGGACTCTAATGCAGTGCCACCGGTCTGCATTCTTCAACCAATTAGCTCCATCTTAGTCAACTTTAATAATAAAGTGTGTAATAATACATTGAGTGTTTTTTAATGCTAATTTTAATATTTTATAGAGAGTTCCCAAGCTTCAAGCGCAAGACCAGGCAACTTGGTGGGAAACTTTAGGAAAAATGCAGAAATTATTAAGAAAAGCGGCTGCAATTTTATTTAATGAAAATAAATTGGATAAAGATGCTACTCATAATTATTTTATGTCTGGTAACATCAATTTGTCACTGGTTTTTTTTGTTATAGTGGAATTGACATTAATTTAGTTCTTGTAATCGTGTAGTGACTGAACGTGAAGTTATTAACGGAATTTTGAATGTTAAAAATACAAAAAACCACTGCTTTGCTTACATACGTTACATCAATAACATCAACTTGTCCAACGTTAAAGCAGCGTCAAAATTCATTGATCTAATCAATAGAAATGTTGACACCGAAGCCGTGGAACTGCTAGCTGATTTAAGAGACAATCGACTTCAAGCAAAGATTGAAGCATCAAATCTGACAAAGTTAGATAAAAGTCATTAATTTTCACAAAAGAAAGAAAAAAGCACAGTTTGAAATGTAAATGCACATAATGACGCACACTTGGATTTCTACACTTAGATAATAGCTTAAAATATTATCAACAAAAACAAATTTAACTCGATGCATGCATGCAGTGAAACATTAAGTTTTCCTTTTTATTCATTAGTTAATTTACGGTTGTAAATTTTAAGGTCAAATCTCGCCATGAAACCTTGATTATGTCCTATTTAAATAGCTTGTTACTTGGTTAATTTCTTTTTTCTTCTTTTTTGTTTGCAACAATGTGAAAATTAAGTCATTTGCATTTTGCCCTGACATTTAAACATTAGTGTTAACACCTGGTCACAATTTTCTTGAAGTTACTGTAATTAGCAACAATTAAGTTAAATGTGGAAATCATTGGTATTTTTTAAATATAGTAATTACTGATTGTCTTGAGTACAATGTTGCTTTAATTTTTTAGATATACAGTCGAATGGATTGGAAAAGAGGGAATCGACGTTGAGACTCATAAAGAATACATCCAGCAATTTATAACTCATTTCTATAAAAGTATCACCAGGCTTGTCGATCGAGCAATGAGGAAAGAAGATTCCAGTCCTCAAGGGCAAATTGTTACTGAAATTCTTCAGCATTTACACGCTTGTAACAATTCAGTTCAAGTATTTCATGGTCGAGATGAAGAACTTCAGCGAGTTCAAGACTATCTAACTGGACCTTCTGATAAGCCGTTTTTACTTTACGGAACTGGAGGCTGTGGAAAGACTTCATTAGTAGCCAAAACCGCTGCTATGGTTACCACTTGGTTTCCACCACCGACAAAGCCAGTTTTAATAATTCGATTTGTTGGGACAACGCCTGATAGCTCCATTTTGCTACCACTGCTGACCAGTCTTAGTAAACAAATTGCTTACAATTTTATACTGCCATTGGAAGGATTTCCTGAAGATCTCGTACCACTTACAGTTCACTTTAAGAACTTGTTAGCACACGCCACACCTGACCAACCGCTCATGATCTTTCTCGATTCAGTAGATCAAATTTCAGGGGTAGAAGACTCAAATAAGTTGTCGTGGATCCCGTTAAGTTTACCGACAAATGTCAAACTGGTTCTGTCCTGTAACGATTATGGAGATCCAAATGTTAATAAAGATCTGATGACTTTAGAGAAAATGATAGACTCGAACGACCACTACTTACAAGTATATTATCAAATTGTTGAAACCTTTAAATAATTTGAGTTAGTTGATTAAATGTTACTAAAATTTTATTTTTGCAGTTGAGTCCACTTGGTGAAGAATTGGCTATGGAGGTTATTAAACGTTGGCTAGACAGTTCCCATCGTAACCTCAACAATTACCAGTTGCGATTGGTGCAAAATGCAATCAATAAGTGCACATTACCCATTTTTGTCAAGCTGGTTTTTGCTGAAATTTGTCGTTGGAAATCATATTCTCGTCCACAGGAGACCCAGCTGGCTTCAAATGTAACCGATTCAATCATGAAGCTTTTTGATCGAATAGAACTTCAGCATGGAAAACTGTTAGTATTTCACGCTTTGGCTTACATAACAGCAGCTAAAAGTGGTCTCAGCGAGTCAGAGCTTGAAGATTTAATCAGCTTGGATGATAAGGTATTAGACGACGTTTACCAGTACCATCTTCCACCAGTCAGGAGAATTCCACCGCTACTGTGGACACGTATACGAAATGATTTGCCGAATTATTTGTCCGAAAGAGAAGCTGACGGCGTCAGTGTTATGAATTGGTATCACCGACAATTCAAAGAAGCGGCTACTGAACGTTATTTTAAAAATCTAAACATGGCCATCTATTTTCATTCTATGATAGCCGATTACTACTCAGGAATTTGGGGTGGTGGAAATCCAAAACCCTTTCGCTACACCGAAATTCAACGTCACCGGTTTGGTTTGACCGAAAAAGAGGGAACTGCCGACCGAAAAGTTCCACAGCAACCGTTGGTATTTCATGGGAAAGATGGTAAAGTTGCCAGGTACAATTTAAGAAAATTCGGAGAGTTACCGTTCCACCTGGTTCGCTCTCGTCGTTTCGATGACCTTTTCAACGACGTTTTATTTAACTACGAGTGGTTACACGCTAAAGTTTCTAGTTGTCCTCTGCAAGCAGTACTGCAAGACTTTGAAGATGCCTATCAACATAACGAAGATCCTGAAGCTAGAAGAGAAATCCTTTTAATATCAGACGCCATGAGATTGGGTGGCTCTATAATCAATGAATATCCACACATGTTAGCTCCACAGCTAATTGGGCGTTTACTTCCTGAAAAGGAGCATAATAAAAATATTAAAAGGCTGCTGGAACAATGCGATGATTTAGGTCCTTATCATTGCGCTTTAATTCCAATACATCATGCTCTTCATACGCCTGGTGGGCCAATGAAATACTCGCTAGAAGGGCATAACTTTGCTGTTTTTGCTTTTGACATTACAAGAGACAAAAGGTACATCGTTTCAGTGTCAAATCGACTAGTGATGTGGGATCTGTCAACCAGTGACATAACTAGAAATATTAACCCAGAAGTTGAGGGCATCATGCAGGCGGTCACAATTAGCCCACAAAACAGACGAGCTGTCAGTTTTACCAATAATAATCAGATAATTATATTTAACATTTTAACAGGAGAAGTTTTCTTAGTTGATACGGATATTGATGAGTTGGAAATCAATGTCACTGAAGACATTATCGATGTTGATATGAATGAAACTCACTTTGTAGTGTGGAGGAAAAGTGAGTGGACATTGTGGGATGTTTATGGAAAATTAATCAACCGTTTTCCAGCAAATATTAACGCCACTATAGTTCATATTGATTTTATCAACGTTAATAATTACGATATTATTTACAACGACTCGTCTGTTGAAGAAAATTACTATTTGGAAAGCCATGTCGAGTCAAATTTGTTTAAAGTTTTAAACTTTGTTCATATTTACGTCAAAAATTCAGCCGGTGACATTTTCTATACGTGTGCTTACGACGACAACAAAAACCTAGCTTTAAAAATGTACAAAAAAACCGAAACATGTTGGGAATTTGAGCGCAATATCGACAAAAATGTTGCAGATCGAATTTACCAGCTAAAACTGTGGCAGGAATTTCTAATTGCAACACTGATGGCTTGTTTTAAGATATGGAAAGTTGATGGAAGCCATGAGCAGGAGTACCATTTGCCTCATGGTGTCAGAAACATCTCCATCAAGCCATTCCAGTCTAACACAATGGCAATCAGCAGAGGGAACTCCTACGTTATTGCTGGAGTGAGAAAAATCTTGTACGTTTGGCGATTTGATGATGGACAGCTGATAAAATACTTAGACGCTCATTTTGCCAGGATCATTCAGCTGCTTCCACTGGTCAGTGACATGTGGAACAGCGTTGTCACGTCGTCTATTGACAGAACAGTTAAAGTATGGAACATCGATAACATATTTGAAAAAGTTCATGTAATTGACCGTCACGAAATGCAGATTGATCACTTGACGCTGTCATCGCGCAGCAATCGCGTAGTAACAGTAACACGAAGTTGCGTGGGTGTCTGGAACATTCGCACAGGAAAACTGATGACTAAATTAGCCGATAGTCCACTTGGAGCCATTATAACTCACGCATGTATCACCCGAAACGGCCGCTACATTGTAGCAATTGAATGTGAAAACTTTCTGCTATGGGACATCAACGATGACGACGTTTTGCTTCATAAATCTGAGCAGAAAAACGTCAAGCAATTGGCACTTTTTGATGACGATACTAAAGCTTTAACGGTGTCTCGAGACGTGGATGGAAAATGTCGCTGTACAGTTCGAAATATCGATGATGGGAACGTCAACGTGATCTACCAAATTGAGTATACACCCAAAACATTTCGTCCTATTGTAGTAACCACCGATGGAATTTACCTAGTCGCTTTAAGTTGTGAAAAATCCAAAGATACGATCCTGGTTTTTCAGTCGTCAAATGGAAATTTGCTCCATAAAATCAATCCTCGTTACCCTAACATGAAAGAAATAACACAGATTGTTAGTCTGCCACATAAAATGACTCAAATCGCGTTAATAGACCCAGACAAGGCCAATATTCTGGATATTAAAAGTAAGAAATTTATCAGATCAGTTCCCAGATGGAATGGTAAATGTACTCGTGATGGTCGTTATGGTCTTTATGCCCCAAATAGAGGTGGTTTGGAGCTTATTGAACTTCGGTATGGTAACACCGTTAAAACTTTTATCCCTCGAGTTGCTGAGGGTGTTTTTAGTGTTAATGTTATGTTTACAACAAATGACGATTATATTCTTTATTACCATAGTGGAAGGCAAACTGTACGTGTTTTCAGAGCCTGTGACGCAGCGATGATTGCTAATTATAGAGTGACAGCTGAATTAAGTGGAATTCAATGTGCTGATGATGGCTTGTCGGTTGTGTTGGGAACTGTTGATGGCTGTGTGACTGCGCTAATGATTGTGGATCCAATGAGACCAGAAACGAAGAGAATGCTATCGATGACTCCAAGTAGAATGGGCAGACTCAACAGGAAAGTAGATGAACCAACTATCAAATTCAAAACCGCTGTTCATTTGGCTACAATGGCAGCAAAAAGAGTTAACAGAGGAAGGCAATCTGGTGTTTGTTCAATTCAGTAACATTTTAGTACTTCAAATAACTTACGGTAGATTAATTTACAACTGCAGTATTGCAATGTTATTGTACATAGTCATTAACAATACAATAAATTTCGTTAAATTATCAAATAATTTGAGCATTTAATTTTTTAACAAACAACAATGGCATACATTTCTAATTAAGTCAATTATCTGGACATTTTAATGCTGCTTTATCAATGACATCAATTGCAATACATATTATGTACAGTATGTAGTATTTTACAGCTTACCTAGAATTTCTATCAACGAAGTTTCCAACTCTGTATACAAAAAAAGCAGGAAACTTTATCGAAACAGGCCAGACACAAATTGTGATTGCTTTGCTTATTCTAAATAAACGAAACACTGGTTTTCAATCCCATCTAGAGCCTCTGGTCCTTAAAACCTTACTGCCATCGTCATTTATGCCTTCGTAAACTCCCTGTTTTTCATTTTTAACGTTTAAATATGCTAAAAATCCAGCACAAAATGAGATCGCTGCGATTCCAAAAGCCATTACGTATTTGTTCTACAATGTAATTAAAACGTAACCTTAACTTTTCAACCATTTAACGCAAATAATTATAAACGCCTAATTAAATTACAATAAAAAAAGATACTTACTGGTTTAACAAATAACTCAAAATTTACAAGTCGAAATAGAGATGTTGTCCTTGCACTTCTTAGTCCAGGACTTTCATATACTTTTTCCACTATTTTTCTGTCTGAAGAATTGCTCATCGTTAAATGCACACTAATGAATGTAAAAATTTTATAGATTATCATTATAGCTTAATAATTAGATCATTCCTACCCCGTAATTTACAAAATTAGAAGCATTTCATCTCATAATTTTATGACTAAAGTATAATACAGTGCAGTAATATACCGGGTACATAATATAGAGACGAGCGAGTCGACTCTCTCAATGACGTCACGTGACATAAGTCATATGACTTATAAATGACGTCACATAAAGTGTCAACTCTATGTACAAAGTCGACTCGACTTTGGTACAATTGACTCTTTTTTGTTGAGTCGACTCTCAAAAAAGGCAGAGTCGCCCATCTCTAATTATAATTTTAATTTTGCCACCACAACCACTGATATAATTTTATCTTCAAATCAGCAGCATAATAACCTAATAAAAAATTAATAATTTAAATTAAACATTTTTGCTATAAATAAATTTAATCGTTAATGAATTAAATTAATTGATTATAAGTACCGGTACAAGTTAATTTGAGTGATCACACTGAGTTGGTGATAAAGAAGGCGGAGTTTTGTTTGTTTACATTTTACGTCATCATGGCTGTCTTGTTACGTCGAATTTCAATTATGGGGATGTTGGGTACTTGGATATGGACTTTCCTATGTTAAAAGTGATGGGAAATTTTCAATGCGTGAGTGGAAAATCGCCCCATCACTTTTACGGTACAAGTCTAAGCACGGGAATTGTGAAAGCGCGCCAAACTTTCTGCCGAAGAAAGTGACTTTTTTTCGGCTATAAGGTTTACCGTCGTTTTAAAAGTTTAAATAAACTAATTAAATCGACATTAATCAATAATCCAATTGCATGGATGACTTTAATTTAGTGTTAGGAATAAGTAGTAGTCAGTTAAGTCGCTTTAATTTGTCAATTTTTTTATTTTGAAATTTATTTTGGCGTTAAAATTAAAAACATGTTCAGACGCATACACCCAATGTTAAACTTTTTTACTCAAATTCAGTAAAAAAATTAAAAATTTTTAATTACACGTCTAAACTACTAATAACTAATCAATAACATCATAAAAACACTCAATCAGTCAGTTTAAACGCTTAAAATTAGCAAAATATTATTTTATTTAATAAAAACAATATTTTTCATATATTTAATATTACGTCATAAGCGTCACGCCGATCATTCCTATGACATCATTTGGTCAACTCAAATTCGTAACTCGCACTCTGATTGGTTATTTATGTTGCTAAGAGCAATTCTGCTTTCTGATTGGCAAATATGACGTAATGATGACAAAATTGCAAAAAAAAAAAAAAGATTGCCCGCCAATTTTGGGTGATACTTTTTTATGGCGGGAATTGTTTCGCAAAGAAGCCGATCAAAACGTTAACGAGCAATACGTTTCTTTTACGTTAAATTAATTAATTTTAATAATTACTAATTATCGATTAAGTATTGTAAAATGTATTTGTTACAACTGAGCTCTTTATAATTATGGCAATGAGAGCAGCTGGAATGACTGCAGCAGGGTAAGTAAACTTCTACGTTAAACGTTTTTGGTTGACGCTTAGAACGTCTTAATATCTTCATCATTTTCTTTAATTTGTAATGATAATATAAGAAATCATTTACAAGAGTATTAATTAAACATCGATGTATATTTTTTATTAGCTTATTAGTGACCGTAACATGTGGTTAATGATGCGTCGGTATTAGCCGAAAGATATATTGTAGCGGCAAAAGACGAGGTAATGACGGCGATGAAAAAAGGCAGAGTCGCCCATCTCTAGGTACATGTACATAATATTTCACGCTGAAGTTGAATAGAAATTCCATCATGCTGAAGTTTTTGGAAAAAAAATTTCCGATACTTAACTAATATCGATAGATTTTCGCCGAAGATTTGGCGCGTAAACAACATATTCATTCATTTACCACGTGGATTTATTTTGGATCAGTCGTTTTCGGAGAGGTCTGTAATTTATTGTGTTTTGTGTTTATAATCGCGTGTGAGTGGCTGTGTTAAAGATTTCTACTTATGAAAATGGAAGATCAATAGTAAGTACAATAATTATTTTATTGATATTTTTTAAAACTAAAATGTTTGGATTTATATCCAGTGAGCGACTGTTGAATACGCTGATTCAGGAGATTAAAAAGGAGTTGAAAAACGACGAGCAGTATATCCTGGATTACTACAACGTTTTTGGTACCGACAAACAGGTCATGATGGAATTTACAAAACGAATTATCGAAGAAAGCCATCAGAAAATTATCGATGAGGGGAAATTGCTGGCGAAAAAGCTGCTAAAACTGGGAAAGAAATTTATGAATCTGAAAGAAAATTTAGGAAGCATGGTGCCAGATGTAAGTTATATAACGAACACGTGATCTTATAATTTAAACAAAATCTTTTAATTTTATAGCCAGATAAACAGCTTTCCCTATTAGAGACGAAAAGTTATTTACAGGAGAAGATCAGCTATTTATGCCAATTAAGAGACCAAAAGTTGGCTGAATACGACGTTTTAAAAAACGAAGAAGATGCCGTTTCCAAATCATTAGGCTGTGCGTCTAAAGGACTTGATTACAAAGTAGCTCCTTCAGAGAAACAGTTACAAGAATATAAAGACTTTATTGATTCTCAAAGAATCGAAATAGTAAGCGTTAATTTTTGCATCTGTAAAGTTTATTATGTTTACGTTAACTTGAATTTGTTATTTAGACCAAACGTCAAGCTATTGTGGATAAAGTAAAGGTGCCGTTGTTGACTTTACTGACTGATCTCGACTTCACTTTACAAAACGAGTTTCAGCAAGAATTGCTATTTGGGGAATTCATCCTAAGCGATGCAAACATGGAAGAATTGCATACATTTAAAGAGCAAGCAGAATCTCTAGCTGAAAAATGTAAAAGAGAAGCTGTTATTCTTAAGAATAAGTTAGTTAACATATGGAATTTATTACGAGTTAGCGAAGACGAACAAGAAGGATTTTGGTCCACTTTGAACGGTGCTCGCACGGCCGCTCTTATTTCGATGGTAATATTACTAACGAATTTTATTTTATATCTGACAATTTGATGTTTGACAATAATTTTACAGTTGAAGAAAGAAATAGCACGGTGCCGAGAACTGAAGCTTGCCAACATCGAAAAATATGTCTCAAACTTTAGGGAAGAAATTGTTAAACACTGGGATTTATTGTTTTACAGTGATGAACAAAGGAAGTATTTTGAAGCTCACTATTCCTGCAACGTTTTTAGCGAAGAACTATTAGACTTGCACGAAAAAGAGCTCAATGTATTGAAGATAAAGTACGTGGCAGGTCAAGAGATTTTTACAGCTTTTAAACATAGAATGGAACTATGGGATAAAATGATGGAAATGGAGGTAATGTTTTATTTGAGTATTGTTACTTCAGTCTATTAATGTAATCTATTTTTATACAGAGTAAAGCGAATGATCCAAATCGATTTAATAACCGTGGAGGCAAACTTTTAGCTGAAGAAAAGGAGCGCGCAAAATTAATGAACAAACTTCCGAAAGTATGTTTGTGTTTTTTTTATTTAGTGTAAGTGTTATTGAAAACTTTTCTGCTCTAGGTCGAGAAAGAGTTGATGGACATGACTGAAAGCTGGGAGTCTAAAACTGGGAACCACATCAGTGTTTTTGGCCAAAGTTTGTCGGATTATATAAAGCAGCAGTGGGAGAATCGTACAGCTGAAAAGGAAAACGAAAAACTAGAAAGGGTGAGTTTTTTTAAGTTGTTATTTATAGTTAACAGTTTCTAATTCTGTAAGTTTTTTTTTTGAATTTATAATAGCGGGCGAAGAATCAACAGATGATGGACGATATGTTGAATGGTTTTGGAAGTCCCAAGACTCCTAAAAAAGCAGGGTCTGTTAAAAGATCTCGTACACCTTTACGTTTTGGTTCAGCAAAAATTATGAAGGTATTTTTCGCTATTTAAACTGATAAGATTTAGTCTCTTTTATTAACTGGCACTGTAAAAACTATTCTCATTTATAACATTTTTTTATTATGTTTCTTTTTACTAAATTGTTCGTGTTTCTTAGACTAATTCTAAAACACCAACTAACTGCAAAACGAAATATCGTGTTGTGTCATCTAGTGCTAAACTGCCACCTACTTCTACTAATAAGGTAATTAATTTTAATTACTCTACTTTAACAATATTAACAGAACTGAAAAATTGTATAATATAAATATGTTTATGTGGGACTAATTCTTATTAACAAATTTGAAGGTTCTGCTAGCGTCGCCAGGAAAAAAGTTACCACCAAAACGACACCTTTTTAAAAAATTAAATGAAGTCGGGGAAAATGAAGATAACGGACGGGTAAAAGTAGACGAAAGTAATCCCTTTAATGTATCAATTGAGCCAAATGTTATGGAGTTTAAGGTAAAGCACAAACTAAATCCCTATATATTAAGTCTTAAACTGCGTGTATTCCAGTATTTAACCGCGTAAAAGTTAAACGTGAATACCGAAGACTTTCAGCTGATTCACAACGTTGGAAGCTAATTATTTTTATATACTGAAAATGTTCTTTATTCAAATTATAAATTGGCGCTAATAACATTAATTTTACAATTCATAGAATAATGTTCGTGCTCGGTATCAGCGAGATAAACATTGCCGAAGTTCAGCTGCTCCATCACCTCCAGCACCGGTCAGGACACCAAACGAACAATAAGGCTGTCAAGACACGCTATTTATACGGGTAAACAAATATTCAGATCTAAATTCTGTAAACTGTGATAGTTTTGATTCCTAATGGACAGGAACTGGCGAACCATTTGTATATTTATTAGGTACCGTATTTGTAACGGTATTTGAGACTGCGTAATATTTTATTTAGCGTAGATAATTAAATATTTGTATAATATCTTGTTGGGGTTCTTGAGTGTTGAGAGTTTGCGAGTAGATGACAAAATTAGCTACATGAAGTTATTTTTTAATGAAAAGTAAACAAACTATGTCGTGGTCAGTTACTTAAAACGATTGACGTGAGAGATTTTTTAATGCAAGATTATGATTTTAACGTTTTTATATGTGAATATGAAGTGAAATTCTTGTCACTATCTATTATTGTAAGTTACTGCAATATTTCGCCAAACTGATTTTGTTTTAATCCATAACTTTTCCAACAATGTGAATCTGTTTTTGCTGTTGTTTACATCGCCGAAAATATATGGGCATGGTCTTGCATTGTATCGATGGCTTGGTTCCCATAACCAGTTGATTAAATTATTAGAATCGTAAGTAGTTCTTAGATTTAACGCGTGATGACGTAAAGTCGAAACTTTTTCGGCTAAAATTCCCGTCACATACAAATCATCAATCCAAAAAAATGGCACATAATTTGAAACATTGAGTAGCTGTAACGCAGCTGAAGGAGACACAACATAAGCTAATCCACCACAGTAAGCCGGGTAAATGTTCCTAGAATATTCTTTGAGACTCACAGTCCATTTATGATTTGGCTGTCTCTGTGGAGCTGAACCAACTGGCCATACACTGCAGGCTAACACTTGGGGCATTTTGAAAGGTTTTGATAAGTCTGTCATGTACATTTTATTCAGTAACAGAAACAACTGCACCACATCTATAAATGCATCGTCGTCCGCTTTCACAATGAATCTAACATCAGGGCAATTACTTAAAATCCATTTGTAGCCCATCAAATGTTTGTAGCTGAGATTACGGTAACTATCGATAAAGTTCCCTTGAACAATATCGTCGTATTGATCATGTTCAATTAAAATTTTCTGCTGTAGATTTTCAGTTGTTAAACCAACCAGAAAAACGACGTGGACAGTCCAATTTGTGATTGAATCCACGGAACCCCATGTTGAACGAATCGTTTCACGTTCCTAGAAAATAACAAACAAATTGTTAAAACTGCCTTCCATTGGTTAAACATTAAAGGAACTAAATTTAATACCTGAAAATGATGAGGCGCTGAGTGGACGTAAATGACGAAATAAGTTTGATGTTTTTGACGTTGGTGATTGCATATTTGCTTTGGTTTTAAAAGGTAGTTGAAATCCGTTTGGTCAATTAGGCGTGAGTCGTCAGGGTCAATGTTTTGATTCCATAAAGTGTCCGAAGGGAATGATGAACTCAGATGGTGTTTAACATCCGAGTTGACATTTACGTTAACATGGATGAACAGCATCGTGTAAAGACATATGAGAACCGTACCAACAGATAACAGACGATAACATTTCCATTTGTAACTGTTTGCCAGTTGGGCATGGAAATTCGGGAAGCGATTCATAGTCGATTTATTTGACAAGCAGCAACATTTTTACTTTCTTTTCTTCATTTTATCTATTGTTGGTACCCAAAACTCCTTTTTCTTTTGCCAGCTATAAATATGAAACCAGAAATAAATATTATGAATATATTATGAACGTGATTGGTATTTTTAAAAAAAGGAAATACGAAAAATTTCCTCAATAAATCAGCAAACAACAAAAACATTTCCTATTTCTAAACATATTTTTTTTTCGATTTTTGCAAAATAAAAGTAAAACGCTATTGGCGAAATTTATCTTTACTTGTCTTCAGAAAATTACTTGCGCATGCTTCTGTGATGAGTTTTTTTTGTTGTTGTTTGGAAAATTAGCAAAACAAAGTTTGTTGACTTGAAATTACAGTATTTTATTGTGTGTGTATAATCAACGAGTGTTATCCGCTAAATGGCTTACGGTCTATTGGGATTTGCGAATAGGCGTGGTAGTGACTGACTAGGGAGCTCTATTTACATTGGCAACAACAAAAATTAAATTGCAATTGCGTCACTCAATAGGGGGCTTTCCTCAAGGCTAACAACCAACTGAAAGTTTCAGGAAACATTAAAAAAATTACATAAAAGAAGTACATTTAAAGTTTCTAGCTGTTTTCCTATTGTTTTGTACTGTTTGTACTGTTTTAATGATAGTTGGCGGTATGTGAACAAAAAATAAATAAAAGAAAAGTTGTAGGTGGGCTGTTAAACTATGTTTAAGCTGGGAAGTTGTACTTTTTTATTTTAAAAGATAGAAAACAACTTTAGAAAAAAATTTGTATGAAAAAAGAAAAGATTAAGGTCGATATGAGCAAACAACTTAGTTTATATCAATCGAGAAACACAAGGAAATTAGATTTTTTTTCTTCTTTATTTTACATTTCCTCGTATCTTGTATTTATGTATCATGGTAGCAAGTAAAAAGATTGAACCATAAATTGTCGTAAATTAACGCCCACATTGCCGGTTTTTTTTAAGCATTCAACATGTAACGACATAAAACTCAAAGCAAATTCGATGGAGAATTTGGCTGATTTATAATGAATTTTTGTTTAATGAAAATAATATACAGTTACTTAACGTAGAAATTGAGGTTAACGTTCTGGCTTTACTGTAAAAGGTCGTTTTAACTTTTTATACTTCATTTAAATGCAAAATGACTAAAATAACTAAAAATTGTACTTTGTGTATGATATACCGGTATAAGCAATTTTTATAATGTTGTTTATAATAGTTGGCCCACCTTGACCTACTCACTCCCATCGTTAAATAAGGCGTGACTCATAAAACTGGATGCATAATTCTTTTATTTATCTATTTTTTTTTGTTATAAAAATGAAAATCTTGTTAAGAACTCTTTCCCTTTCTAAAAAATGATTTTTTAACGATAACTTAAGTTTACATTAACATTTTACCCATTGAATTTTAACAATACAAAAACATAAATTTTTCATTTTGTTTCTTTAACATTTTCTCATGCACTTTGAAAACGTTTATAAAGTTGAAAATGTGGTTATGCGGTGTCTATACTGTGTCAGGTCTACAGGAAATAATACGATGGTCATTGTGGTCAGCGAGGCCACATGTACAGTATAAGGTTTTTTTTCAAATATTTCTAGTGTTGTTTATGGGTATTTGAGAAGTACTACATGCATTATGTTTATCTTTTGTTGGGGTATAATTTTGCGAGGTCAAGATGTATAATAATGCACTTATTGTTAGGAGAAAAAAATAATAAATCCGTTATCTCGTTGGGTAAAGATGATAACATCTTAATTGTAAGATTGTTATGTTGTTTATGGTCTTTTGTTGTAAACCGAAAAAAATTACATTTAAATTTGAAAGCAATTTCGACAGCTAATTCAATACAATATAAACAAATCGTCTGTTTTTAGTTGAATTTAAAGGTTCAATTAGCTGAAGCCTGAAACTAAAAATTTTTTCTCTTTAGTGAGTTTTCTCAAAATAACTCATGCTAAAACAAATTTTTTTTTTATCAAAGTTATATAATTTTGTTGTTGTTTTATATTAGTATTTTTAAAAGTTGTTTATGGCTTTGATTGTAAACTTTTAAAAGGGGTTTATTGCTAAGATTGCCAGCTGTTTAATAAGAATGCTATTGCATTAAGTCACTAAATTTTAAATTATCTTATACGTAAACATTGTAGATGTAAGTTAGAGTTGATAGACAAGTCAATTATTCGCACGTAGTGTTACTTTTTACTTTTAGTAATTGATGTCTGGCCTCGGAAACTTTTCACAGATTAAACTGACATTTGCGATATATTTCAATCAATTTATTATTAAATTTTCAATCATCAATTTTTTTATTCTTAATGGTTTCTAACGTGACAAACTTCCAAGAATTTTATAATTAATGATAGAAAGAGCAACAAAAAAACTTTAATGATTGTTGACGTAATTATTTATTATAACGCAATAATTGCTTTGATTATTATTATAACAATTCATTCGTAATAATTACACTGCTGAAAACTATTATCATAAAACAATATACAAATTTGATGGGGTTTTTTTATGTTTTTGAATTAGTATTTTTTATGGTATCAAATATTTTTCAAGTGCATTTATTTACGATAAATAAATTCAAGGAAGCTATTTATGAGGCATTTCCGGCTCCTCCTACTTTCACCTCACATATTAATGAAAGGTGGTATATTCTTTATAAACATTTTACTCACACATATAGTAATACATATTGCTAAGAGTCGTCGCCAGCTTTTATTACAAACGACGGTGAAACAGACGATAACCGATTATAAGTTAGAAGGCTATATATTTAGGCAGCAGGTTATTATTTCAAACCATTTTTCTCAGCCTTCATTTTACACTTTAGGGAAAAGGTCATCCAACCATAATAATGAAACTTACATACATACACACATAAATATTATATTATAAAACTTTTGGTACTACTTTTGCACACATTAAACTTCTTTGGAGGTTGTAAATATATTGCGTGATACAACGCAATCTTTAACTACAAAACTAATTATTTTCATGTTGGGAGTTCATTTTTTTTACCGGGTGTAATGTTAACAAGTGAAAGCGTATTTATCTCAAAAACAGTAATCAATGGAGAAAAATTTAAAACGAATTATTTTGATGAGTGCTTTACTCGTTTATTTATGTTAATTTTTTTAATTTTTTTAAAAATCGTCAAATAAAATATCATTAACTTGAGCATTTAATCATCGTAATTCACTTTCAACTGGTGCAACATTTGTTTTTAAAATTGTTTTTATTCAATACTGTTTGGAAAAGTGCGTTTTTCCTTGTGAATTTTACACCCGGGATATTATAATGATAACCCATTTGATGTTGAGTAGAAGTTTTATTATTCAAAACACATCACTCATGGCATTACAAATTAATTGGGACAATATTTAATGAAAAGATTTAGGTGTAAGTTAGTGTTTAAATCAGCTTAATATTAGCAAGTAGAACCCCAGTCAATGTATAAGTTCAAAGCAAATGGGCTATTTTATATGGGTTTTTAACATATGATTGCTCGATTTTAAATATGATAACCAACTTAATAACTTTTAGAAAAGACACATTTCTTCTTATAATGTTGAGAGAAATAACTCATAAGTTTTTTTTTATTATAATTATGTCAGGAGGTTATTTTAATTAAAAGGTGGATATCATTTAGCTGAAAATCATCATAAATGCACTTTGGCACATGACGTGAATATAGATGGCGATAAAATTTATATGACTATGTAAAACTAATTTAATTGGCTTTTAAGCATGAAAAAGCGACTGAGATTTACAGCACGTAATCTATGCTACAAAGAAAAAACCAGTGTAGTAATTACTGGAGTAAGTTGCTTTAAATTAAAAAATTTTTAATTACATTATCCGTCTTAATGTTTTAATTTGATATATCTTACGAAATATTTTCAAAATTCATTTGATTTTTTTAAGAAGCTAAAAAATGTTTTATGGGTGGCAGTTTCCTTAAACTAAATTAGGGAAACATGTCAATTTTTCATCTCGAGTAATTTTACTTTGATTCGGTTTTAAACACTTCACATTTTCACCATTAGAAGTGATGAATGATCACGTGCCTCTTCACATTAGTCACATCTTCTTGACTTTCACGTACTGTAAAGATAGATTGTGTGTGTTCTTTGTGGGGACTTTGTAAGAAAAAATAGGGGTTGAACCGTTGAGACTTGAAAGCTTTAGGTGATAGTCTGATAGAATAAAAATTTTACAGTGATAGTTATTTAGCTTTCGCATTCATTTCTTAAAGTTATTTGTCATTGTCAAAAATAGTAGGAAAGGCGGCAACGCTAAGTGTCAATGTGACAACTGCAGAGAGATTGCTATCTCCATGTGTCAACTTCAAGTTTTTTAAGCTAAGACAGATTGGATAAGTTTTTTTTAATTGCATTTACATTTTATTATGATAATTAAGTTGAATGGAATCTTATTTTTTTATTTTTTAAATTCTGTTGAAGTTCAAGATGAAGGTCTGTTTTGGGACGCCTTAAAAAAGTGTTTTTCTTATTTTGAATTTTTTTTGTAAATGTTGTGTAAGTTAGCCAATTACTAATTGTTCAGTGGTTTTTTTTTAGTTTATCAATTTTATTTTTATTGGTCGGCTGTCGTTTTAAACAAATAATTTATGGACTCAATTTGAGCAACTTTTATAGTGCTTTTTTCGGGGGGTGGAAGAAAAGTTGTGTTTTTAACGAAAGGACTTTATAAAGTTGACAATAACAATTGGACAACTTTTTTTTTTAATTTATCACTTTTTATATTTAATTGTAAACGCCTTAATAATAATGACCGCTTCTGCTGAAGTTTACATGCTCATCTGAAACTGTTGAATTTTATTTTTAAAGATTAAGAAAAGATTTTAAAACAGCACTTTAAACTTTTATAAACTTCTGAGGCTTAATGGGTTAACGTTTTCTATCTATCAACCAACTACTCTTTGTTTTTTCAACTTGAATTTTTTTCTTATTTTGACACTTAACAACCTGTTCCTGTATCCTGTAAGTGTAAGCGGAAGGTAAAGGTGTTATTTTTATGTTATTTAAGTGTTTTCCAATTAAGGTTATGTAACCATAAAAGGCAAAAAAAATGATATTTTTTATAAATGTCAACAGAAATACTTTCAATGTTATGCATAGGAAGTGATAACATGTAACAGAAACAATGAAATATAAAATGATTTTTAGCTGTGATAATAAACTAAATGTTAGCGCATGCGTGGAAAATGTGTGTTTGAAATATTTTGTTTGGCTCTGTAGGGGAGCTTCTAGTCGTTTTCTAGAAAAATACAAACACCCAATTGCTCTTTAACACAAAAGACAGGCAAATGAATCGCATATTTTATCATTAGCTATATCAATTGGTTAATTATCTACATGCCATAAACTAATTCAGGAAACTACAAATTGAGCATTGAAAATTGTACTGGAGGAGTCTCCAGCTGTTACAGACATGTTTTGTCACGATTGAACAACATACAGTATTTTTGAAAACAAAAACTAGGAACTATCGACAGCACATTGTTAGCAATGTTATTCGTATAAATTTGAAGAATGCAATTTTAGAGTTTGGTCTGACTAAACTTTCATGGAACACTATTTACACTGATCCAGAAACCACTTCTATGACATGGATCTCTTGTTATTATTGAGAATCACTGTTGTCAGTTTAATTTGGGATAAGAAACGTTTAACTAAGGTGAAATTTAACGTCATGTTTGGATGTATTAGCCATTACTTATCTTACTTTAAGCTGTGATGTACGGCACGCAATATGTTAAGCACGCGCACTGACTATCAGAACCGGCTGTAAGATGATTAAACACGTTAAAATCGCTTTTGCCACATTTTGTAGACTTTGAAAGCTTTTGCTGCTGATTAAGATTGTATGATAAGTTTTTTGAGTAATGGTGCTATTTTTCGTATATAAAATATTGAAAACATGAAGTTTTATATGAGAGATAATTATAGAATAATGTTGGACTAACGTTGGTTTTAAAATTTAAACATAAAGTTCTGTAATGCGTAGGCGCCACAAACATTACTTCGTATTTTTACTACTTTTCTCAATTCAAAATATTAGACACCCATTCATAATGTCGATTGTCTAGACATAGGCAATTTTTTGTTTTATTTTTTTTGATTGTTTCAAAAATGGTTTTGAGTCCATAATTTTGTATTGAAGCCGTTGGAATAACATTTCTGACATATCGTCATTTAGACATAACGATTTTTTTTGCACTTGTTGAAAAATTCCGTTGCTAATACGGTATTATTATCATGGTCAATCTTACTGTAGAAATGAGCTGAATCTGCTATAAGTTTATAGATAAGCTTATTATAAAAATACAGTCTTAACATAATAACCCTCATTCGTCTAGTAAAAGTTAACCGAAATGTTTTTTTTATCTAACTATTTTTTTTAGAATTAAAATCTAAAAAGAACTAAAGCTATTTCGAAATCATAAAATTGTTAATGGAAAGATAATTTGATAGGTTGAAAGTTTAGTGTTTTACAAGCAAAGTTACTTTTGTAAGATAAAATATTTTTATTTTTGATTTATTTATTTTTTTAGGGAAGAAAGAGAGAGTTTGGGGTGACTTTAAGTTTAAGGCACTTTATTTATAAGGTGTTGTCTTCATATTTGGGGTGTCTGTACAAGCTAAAATGCCCATAAATAAAAACAAAACCCTGGGGGTTATACTTGTAAATTGTTAACTGCTCAAAAACTTTTAAACTTTGTTGTTCTGTCAAAAAAAATGCAACAAGTAATAAGACTGCAAAATTTTTAAATTGCTGCAGTTAATTTTACTTACTGGTACATATGTTTATGCCATTTTGTAAAAATTACATCACCGTTACTTGCATGTTTTGTTTATTGTTGCTAATTTTATGTAAATAATGAAACAATGACGTTGTCAATTTTTTTTTGGTAAAGTTTAAAAGTCCCATTTACCTTATAACCTTAAATATTTTGATTGACAGGAAGAAATTTATTTAATTATGATGATAGTACAGCTGGCACAGTAAGTCAGCACCAAGCAGTGCCTTGTTGAGAATTTTGATTGGATAATTGTTTAATTTTGAAATTCCTCTTATTGTAAAATGGTTAGTCCGAAATAAAAGTAAGAGTGGATCCTGCTGAGTTTCTACGTAGTGAAAAACATTTTGAAGTTGCTTATCGGATTGCATTATCTTAAGATGTGCTTAATCATTTTAATTCTTAAAGACAAAACGAAAAATACAATGGAAAATTTGCAATTAATTCGTGGATTTAATTTGTGGCTTTTCGTGCACAAAATTGACTTGTAAAGCAAATCTTTTAGTCGATATAAATCGGATACTCTGACTAGTATTGTATTTTTTTTTATCTTGATACTGAACTTATCGAAAACTTTATCAGAGTTTCGTTTTACACAATGCCGGTATTTTAGTCAATTTTTGGCGGTGTTTAGCAAAGATTTTACAACTTGTGACGTAGCATTATGTGCAGACAGGTCAATGTGAATTTTACAACACCTTTTTTTCTGTTTAATGTTTTGAAGTTTTTTTTGCTTTGCAAAAACAATCTACTCGTATATTTTGTAATTAACCTCTTAAAGTTTAAATCGAGATCTAATGTGCATTTTAACGTTAAAAACAACTGTATCAGTTGTTTTGGTTAGTGTCAATGACTTTTTTAATTTCTATTGGTTTTGACTGACACGTTTGCATAAGTTATTATGGATTTTGTTAATATTTGTATGAAAACGATTTTTTCCACTTCATTTCACTTTCACTTTTTCAATCTCTCCTCGTCATAGTATAATTTTTAAAGCTATATTTTTTTTTATTTTCATGTGAGAGGGGGAGAATTTTTTCTTTTTTTAAGAAAAAAGTGAGGTAGATCCGAGTAATTTATGAGACAACTTAAAGAAATATTTTTAACTAAAAGCTCAAAGGCATATCAAACCATCATTTGAAAGTTATATGTCGAATTTTAGTGCTGAGGGAAAAAAAAAGAAAACAATTTTTTAGGTTGAAATTTATTTATACTGAATTTAATAAACTACATTTTTGAAAAGTTTAAAAAAAAATGATATAGTTTGTTGGTTGTAATAAAGTATTTCTATAGGCCAGCAGTTTTGAATAGCTAATTAATGAAGTAATAAAAATTTTGTGGAGAATTTTTATTAAAGGGGGAAAACTTTTACTTAATGTTATCATTACATAATCTCTGTGAAACTATTTTTTTTCGTCTTCATGTTAATAGTTAATGCATTTTAGTTGGTCAATGAACCATCCATTCTTCAATAAGTTAAGTGTGGCAATTTCATAATATCATTTTATATTAAAAAAACGAGTTAATTAACTATGAAGTGAAAGTTAATCATATTTTTTATTGAATTCTTTTTAAAATATATTATAGAAAATATGGACAGTACATGCAGCAATTTTTCATTAAACTTTTACATTTCAAAGCGTCGATAATCAGAAATAATACAAGGAATGATTGTCGTTTTAGTTTCCATTTTTATGTTTTTAATTATACAGTATATTCACTCTAATTTTTATTATTTTTTTAAATAAAATTTTATGCATGAATTTTATACAATTTATTTTTAATAGTTTATTTCATTTAAATTTTAAAATAGTAGTTTTCAATGCAATATGAATATTTTAAAAAACCGACAACACTTACAATGTTTTGGTATTTACTTTACTTAAAAATGATAATCGGAAAATATCATTTAGTTAAAAAATAATTTTAAATAATGCTATAAATTTTTATCACACTGTTTACTGCTTTACACTTCATGTATATTTATCCTATTATTGAAATGGCTTGATTTTAATTTTATGTACGTGTAATTTAATTAATAAATAGTTGAATGCAAAATGTTGCGATGAAATAGCAATTTATTTTTTTTATTACTTATTTGAATATCGTTAAATTTTTGGTTGCGCCAACCTGTTTTTCTTAACTTTACAATAGAATTTAACACTTTGAGGTGATTTTAATATAAAATGATGTTTGAAAAATTCTATTTAATAATACACTAAATTTTATATTGTCTGAAACTTAGCTAAAGTATATGCGGGAACCCTTTACTTTTACCATTATAATTATTATGGCTTTTCTCACTAGCTCAAGTGCTATATCATATTAATATCCAAAACCATAATGTTTATATGCTCTATAAAATAGTTCACGACCTTCGTGGTTAATATATTTTTGACGGTAACATTTATTCATAGATATTCATACACTGTAATTTTCTCATTAATTTTTTTCTACCCCTTCACATACTCAATATAAGAGTAAGTGTGATTTTTTTTCCTCCAAATTTTTACACTGCCAACTTTTTCTAACCATACAACAAAAAACAACAACAACCTAGTAAATAGTTGTACGTGTTATGCTATGTGTCTTAGTAAATAATAAAAAAATACGTATTCAAACAAAAAGAGTAAAAAAGGCAGTGATTGATTAAAGTTGGACATGTGAAAGTGTTATTGTTAATTTGGCAGTTGAAAAAGGAAATTTTTGGACAGATTCAACTTTACAAATTGTAAGAAAAAAAAAAAAAAGAAAGAAAGGAAAACAAAAATACCAGGAAGTGAGAAAGAAATATACCGTTTTTATTTATTTTATTATCTTCACACTTTAATTACATTACATTAAAGAATGTGATTTACGTCTCAGCTTTTTTTTACACGGATAAATAACTTGTATAAATATTATTTTATTACTGGTACAAACTTGAATCTTGGCATATTCACGGATTGCATGTAAAAAACCGTTCAAATTTATTATTGTTATTATTATTACTTAATAATATTTTTTTTTGGAAGAGAAAGGTCGTTTTTAATTAAAATCTTAGTAGGAATAAAAGTTAGTTAAAGGAGTGGATAATTAAAAAATAACAATATTTGCTTAAGAATTCGAACTTTATAAACCCGGAAGACTAAAGTATAAATGAAATAATAAAAATCATTATAAAGATGGTTATTATTTTTATGGAAATACGTTTATAATATCATTTTTGAATTTTTTTAAAATCGGTTTCCAGCTTTTATTATTATTACCGTAAAAAATGCGTTTTAAAATTATTATTCATACGGGTTTAATTCCTAATTTGCTAGTGTTTTGCCATGGAAATGGTGATAAATGACTAAAGCAAAATAGTCAAACCGACTCCCCACTGTGAGCATTGCTTAATGTCACAAACTTAAAAGAGTGTATGGCTGAAATTTATAACCCAAAATTTACATAAATGTCAACGAAATTTTTGTTTTCAGTAAATTTAGCATGTTTTTTTACTAAAGCTAAAAAAACTAAATGACAAATTAACAATATTACGTCCATCCTTACCTTAATTTATACTGTCCTCTCTTTTGATAGTTTTCTGATCCATCTCGTTGCAGTGATCGATTGATGAATAGTTTTTTATCTGTTGAAATGTACCGATAATTTTCACATTGTGTAGAATATTATTGTAGTGTCGGTGTAGTATTATAAGAGCCAGATGGTTGGTTGGTGTATTTGTGAGTGACTGAGAAGTAATACTATGCTTTATACACAAGTTAAGTTGTGAAGCATTTTTTTCTTGTTGGTTTTTTTTTCTTCTACTTTTGGTTATATAGTTTGAGTGGCCAATAGGAAATAGGAGCAGATGAAGTAGGCAGATAAACCTCCTCTCAACTTTTTTTTTTAAAGAATGTAATGTCTAAGTAACACGATAAATACAGACAGTAAGCAGGAAACACCAATAACCAAAACTAATGACCAATTATTACGTCAATAGATTGATATAATACAGTAATAAAAATGAAATGATGATTTTATCAATAATTTTATGATTTTTAGACAAAAAAATCTTTTACCTCGCCACACTTATGTTGGCGAGCTTTAAAATTAAATATTTTTTTTTGAAAGAAGGATTCATAATCGCTGTACTTCAAAAGAAATCCATTTTCAAAACATCTTAAACTTGCATAAAAGTGAATTTTATTATGGCTATTGAAAGGTAGTGTTATACATTATAATATTACATAAGTTTTTATTACTTATGTTAACGTGCTACAACTTTATAAATACATCAAATAACATTTGAAATAGAGTTTATATTATTATTTAATTAGAGTGGTCAAGAAGATATGCACTAACTTTGTGGATGCATTCAATAACTGATCGATTTAACTTTTTCATTGATTCGTATATTTCCTTGCATTTGCCCTCGAAGTGAGAAGTACATTCTCCAGTAGTTTCATTGCATGCATGTCCCTTACTGCATTTTGGTACGCAACCCACAAATGGTTTACATATAGAACACTTGGTACATTTAGCTCTTGTACAAATGTCATCTTTATCACATTTGCCTGACTCTGGGTTGCAGAATTCACCATCTGGACATGGTCGATCAACACATTGATCATCTTTACAGCGTTGACATGGTGGGCAATCGATATCCTTGCAAGTTGGTTTGGGAGGCACACAGGTGTTATTTGATAAATGATTACATTTGGTGCCAGCTTTGCATTCAATAGGTCTACAAACGCCATCAGCGTGGCAAACATGGCAAGGTTTACATCTAACTATACTGCACCTGTTATTTACATATAAATAAAATCAAAATTATTATTAATGCAATTCCTGTTGAACAAAGTTTATACTTACATGTGCACACACTTCTTTAATTTTGGATTATAAATGTCACCATGTTTACAAGCAATTTTCACACATTCATCTTTATGACAAGTGAAACCCTCAGTGCAATTCTTTCTACATCGGTGAATGGGAAGGCAGACATCTCTTTCGTGGACACATTCCCAGTCTTTCTGGTCACATTTTAGTTTAACGCATCCATGCTGTGGATGACACTTTTGGCAAGTTCCACAACGCTTAAGACGACAAGAGGACACACACTGCTTAAGGTTTGGATCACAATGATACCCAGGATTACATTTAACATCAACGCATCCTAACACAGTACATTTCTGGCATGGTTTGCATTCATCAGGAGTGCATCTAGTTAAAAAATATATGTTACGTTGTTTAAGTGAAAATACATTCATGTAGAAATTTTACCTTGGTACGCATTTATGCAAGTTGGTATCATACATTTCTCCATATTTACATCTGATACGTACACAGTCTCCTTTATGACAGATGAAGCCTTCGTCACATAGTTTTTTGCAAGTTTCTATCGGGGTACATGCACCTAATCTAGAATCACATCTCCATCCTTCGTCACATTCACGTGGTACACATTTTCCCTCAGAGCATTTTTGACATTTATCGCATTTAATTCCATGACACAAAGACACACACTGGTTAAGCTTCGGTAGGCAATGGTGGCCAGACTTGCATTCCATTTCGACACAGCCTTTTTCCATGTCACAAATGTGACAAGCTGGGCAACCAATATGTGACAAACACCTATTATAAAAGCATAAATCGTTAGTATACTATATGATATGAATGTAATGTCTACAATTAATATTACTTTGGTATACACTGGTTAAGCTTATGGCTAAAAATTTCACCATTTTTACAAGTGATTGGTACGCAGTCGTCTTTATGGCATACGTGTCCTTTCTCACAATGTTTAGGACATTTACGAATTGGTGTACATGCCCTTAGTTTAGAATCACATCTGTATCCTTCTTTACATTCAAGTGGAACACATTTTCCTTCAAAACATTTTTCACATCCTCCACAGGTCTTTAAACTACATTTTGATACACATTTGTCAAGCTTTGGAAGACATACATGTCCAGATTTACATGGCAAATTAACACAGCCTTTTCGTGGGTCACATACTTGACAAGGAGGACAATCTTTGCATCTGATGGATATATATGTAAATAAATGATTGGTCAATTCATTAATAACAGAAATATGATATATTTTTTAAGACTTACTTTGCTACACATTGATCGAGCTCATGGTCATAAACCTCACCATTTTTACAAGTGACAGGCACACAATCGTTGTTGTGGCATACATGTCCTTTTTTACAGTGTTTGTCACATTTATGGATTGGTGTGCATGTATTTTGATCCGAGTTGCATTTCCATCCTTCCTGGCATTTAAGAGGAATGCATCTGTTTTCATGACAAATTTCACATCTTCCACAGGGTTTAATACTGCATGTTGGGACACATTGATCTGAACCTTCTCGACATTGGTAACCACTTCTGCATTTGATTTTTACACAGCCTTTCTCATGGTGACATACATGGCAAGCAGGACATTTTTTGCATCTGATTGATAAATTTAGAGTTAGTAAAATAGTTTGAAGTAAACCTGAAACATTTAAAATTTACATTGGAACACATCGTTTAAGTTTAGTATCAAATCTTTCTCCATATTTGCACTCGAGTGGAACACATTGGCTTCCATGGCAAATAAATCCATCGTCACATTTTTTCTTGCATTGTTTGATTGGGACGCAAAAATCATTATCAGCATCACATCTCCAGTCATCTTTGCACTTAATTGGCACGCAGCCCTTTGTTTCGTGACAAATATGACAAGGTCCGCAGTTATTTTTCACTTTACATTCTCGTACGCATTGGTTTAAAGTTTCACTGCATTGATAACCACGCTTGCAATTTAATTTCACGCAGCCCTTCTCATGGTCACATACATGGCAAGCTGGACATTCTCTGGGGCATCTGATATTTTACCATAAAAATAATTATAATCATATAATTTATATAAAATGTTTTAATATAAAATAAGATCTTACTTTGACACACACTTATGGGCATGATCATCATATATTCCGCCATTATGACACACAACAGGGACGCACCCACGTTTGTGACAAACATGACCCTTTTTGCATGGTGTTTTGCATTTATCTTCAGGTGGTGGAAGACATACATTTTTATGTTCATTACATTTCCATCCTTTCTGGGGACACTTTACTTTCACACAACCCTTGGTATGATGACAAGTTTCGCAAATACCACATCGATGTTTATTCATACTACAAGATGGTACACATTGCTGTAACAAATCATGGCATTCAAAACCACGGGCACATGGCATTTTAATGCATCCTTTAATGTTGTCACATATATGACACTCTTTACATCGCTTCATGCTACAGCTATTATTGTATAAATACAAAACAAAAAAGTTAGTTTTAACTACAAAAACAATTTCATTTTTTTTACCTTGAAACACATTTTTTAAGTTCAAAATTGAACATTTCGCCTTTTCTGCATGAAATTGGTACGCATGCATCTTTGTGGCATATATGGCCTGGTTCACATTGCTTCTTGCAAGGTTGATTAGAAACGCAGTGATTTCTATCAGGATCACATCTTAAATCTTCTGGGCAGTTACGTGGTACACACTGACCAGTAAGTTGTAGGCAAGTCTTACAGCTTCCACAGTCTTTATTGAAACAGTTAGACACACACTTATTTAAAGTTGCGCTGCAATGATGGCCTTTTGCACATCGGCGTTTGACACAACCATTTTTGCTGCATACGTGGCAAGGATCGCAACTGAATTCTGTGCACCTAAAAATAACAAAATGTCAGTTTAGTAAATTTACTTTGACTGTAGATTAAATTCAAATCTTGAAACCTACACTGGAATACATTTGTCAAGTTTGTCATCATATATTTCTCCTTCTTTGCATGTAATACGTACGCAACGGCCATGATGACATACAAAACCTCTTTTACAATTGCATGTTTCTTGTGAAACACATGCATTTTTGTCTTCATCACATCTCCAGCCTTTCTGACATTGTACAGATTCGCATTGGCCTGTGACTTGGTTGCATATCTTACATGGTCTGCATCGAATCTTATCGCATTTTGATACCGTTTCACAATCGTTGGTTTCTTTATTGCAAATTTGTCCTTTCTGACAGGTAATAGAGACACAGCCATTCTTGGTGCATCGTTGACAACGTGGACAGCCTGACCATAAGCATCTGTGTAAGGCTTTGCATTTGTTGTCCGCTGGGTCGCAACTATGGTGTTCCGGACAATTTAGTTTCTGACACTTAGAATTTGCGCAAAATTCACAGGGCTTGCATCGTTTTGTTTTGCATGTATCTATATGGACATCGACACACTTTCCTAGGTGACGGTGACATATGGTTCCTTTTGGACAAAGTGATTGGCAACCAACATGCGGTATACAATGTTCGCATGGACTGCACTTGCTCTTGTCACAGATGTCAGTGTGGGGTCGTTCGCAGTGACCAGTTAAATCATTGCAGCGTCGTCCAGAGGGGCAAGACTTTTTCACGCAACCAACATTTGGAACACAATATTCGCAAATTTTGCATTGTGCTGTTAAGCAAATATCAGGTTTGTCTTCACATGTATTGGTATACTTATTACAGATTTTATGTGGTGGACATGACCCAACGCAACCTCGGAAAGGTTCACAGTGTTGACAAGGCCCGCATTTTAATGTTCGGCAGATATCTACTGTTTCTTTATGACATTTTCCTGTTTTGCTACTGCATTTATATCCTTGTGGACATCTGATTGGTCGACATCCTTTAAATGAAATACATTCATGGCATACGTCACATTTAGTTGTTGGTTTCTTGCATTCATCTTCAATAATACGTATACATTGTCCAGATTCGGCATCACAGTGTCTTCCTTCAGAACAGCGTATTTTGCGGCATCCATGATATGGTTCGCAGTAATTGCATGGACCACACTTTGATGTCAAACAAATATCAATTTCACCTTCACATCCGTTCAATTTAGGACTGCAAGTTTTTCCTGATTTACAAGTAATTGGTTGGCAGCCATGGAAGGGGACGCAGTGGTGACACGGTGGGCATGTAGTTGAGTCACACTGGTGTTTAAACAGCACCACACAAGTGTTTGCTCTCTTGTCACAGATGGCACCAGGCGTTACTGCATTGCAATCAAGAGCAGCACAGCCTTGAAAGGGTACACAACGATGACATGTCGGACATTTCTGTTCATCGCAAGAGTGAGCAATTTCGCTAGTGCAAAATCCAGTCTTTTTATTACAGAAGTGGTTGTGTGGACACTTTACGTTAGTGCATCCTTCATAAGGTTTACAATACTGACATTCACTACATGATGCAGTGTCGGATTGACAGACATCTTGTACTTCATCAATACATTTATTGGAACTTAGATCACATGTTTGGGTAAGTGGACAAACTACTTTACGGCATCCAACATATGGTATACAATGATGGCAACTACCACAACGAATTCTCAAGCAGATATCTTCCACTTTTTCAATACATGTGCCAGTATTTGAATCGCATTCATCATTATTGGGGCATCTCAGTTTTTCACAGCCTTTGTAAGGTACGCAGTGGTGGCAAGTAGGGCAGGTTTTAATTTTAGTTTGACAAACATCTTTTATAATGCTTATGCATGCTCCAGTTGATAAATCACAGTGTTTTCCTTGAGGACACTCCAGATCAACACATCCATGATATGGCTTGCAAAATTGGCACTTGTTACAGGAAACTTTTGATGTTTGGCAAACATCAACCAATTTTCTCTTACAACGACCATAAAAGATATCACATTCGCTTCCATGGGGGCAATCAATTTGTCTACATCCTCGATGTGGTTCACAGTATGAACATGGATGACATGTTTTATGAATGCAGATATCGTCTTTGGACGACAAACATGTTCCAGTTTTGTGATCAATCTCTTCACCATGTGGACATTGGATATTTTTACAGCCTTTATGTGGTACACAAAATTGCCAAGGAGCACATACAGTATCACTGTGCGTACATACGTCATCTTCAATCTCAATATGTGGATGTTTTCTATGGGCAACATGCTCTAGGTGTATTAAATATTTTTTGAAATTGTCGTTGTATAATTCTCGTGTGTGCGTTTTGTTATATCTATGGGTTAAATAATCTAAAGGTAAATCTTTGCCATAGTGATAATGGTAATGCATTGGAGAATCTTCATCACTGTCATCTGAATCTTGCTCAGGAAAAGTTTCTTCATCATGGTCTTCTGGAAAATTGTCGTTATCATAAAACATGGAGGATCTATGGTCATTATGGTGGTAAAGTGGATGGTGAATTTGAGGATTGTAATCATCAAAATCATTATCTGGCTCATTAAAATGGTGAATAGGTATATCAGTTTCCTCAAAATGATTGGGTCTTTTATGTTCATATTGGTTATCCTCAAATTCTTCATTTGGTTTAATATAGTGATGGTGTACATGTGAATGATGGAAATCTGGACTTTCGTCATCGTCATCGCCGTCTTCTACTGACGTATGAAATTCATGTACAATTGGGTAATGTTTGAAATCATCATCATCTACTTGCTCATCATCTTCACTATCTTCTGGCACTTCTTCGTGAGTTTTGTCAATAACTTCATTGTCATGTTCATCTGAATCAGTACTATTTTGGTCACCATCATTTTCAACATCATCCGGGTGGCTTTCAATATATTCCGTTTCTTTAAATACTGGTTTTTTCTCAGCATCTTCATCATCAGAAGATTCGGAATCCTCATCTTCGTTGTTGTTGATTTCATCGGAGTTTTCATCCTTTGTTTCTGTTGCAGAGTTATTTTCACCTTCAGTGGATTCTTCGGTTTGTTTTTCATGTCTAGATGATTCTTCGGGAGAACTTTCATCTTGATTTTCACTTTCAGTTTCATTTTCATCCTTAGTTTCTTTTACATCTTTAGTTTCATTTTCACTGTCAGTTTCGGTTTCACTGTCAGTTTCATTTTCACTGTCAGTTTCATTTTCACTGTCAGTTTCATGTTTACTGTCAGTTTCATTTTCACTGTCAGTTTCATTGTCATGTCCAGTTGATACTTCAGGAGAACCTTCTAGTTCATCATCTCTCTTCTCATAAGTGTAACGTCTTTGAGAATGGTCTGATGATAAGGAATCAAAGGATTCCATTTTGGAACCAAAAACGGAGCCTGAAGTTTCATCTTTGGCTACTCTGGAAGCACTGGATGTCTCGCTATTGTGGTCATCATTTTCAAATCGGGTTATACGTTTATTTGGTGTTTCATTAATTGACTCTGAACGTGATTGGGAGGAGTGCAGACTTGATGACAAATCTTCGGCCCTGTAGTGACTTTCAGGACCATTAAAAGCAATGGTCACTTTCAGACACCAAAAACCGGCAAGAAACAGCAGCCAACATTGGCTTTTCAAAATCATTTTCTGAAACAAAGTAAATTATTATATTAAGCACAAGTTTGTTAAGTATTAGCAAATTTAGTTTGTTGAAATTAGTTTTAGGTTGATATATCAATTTATAACTATGACTTAAGTATAAAAGTTGTTAGTAAACTTACAAGCGATTTGTGATTGGAAAAATTAGTTGGTAGTGCACATAACGTTGTCTAGTATACTTTTGAAGCGCTAGTCAGACTTAGTCTCGTAAAAACTGTGAGACTTATTATTTCGAGTCACTATATATAGTTATTTTTGAAGTACTATATGACGTTGAAATTATTAGACCGAATGCAGTTGGACAATTAGTCGTTAAAAATTATTTCCCTTGAAAATTTCAGGGGGAATAGTAAGCATTAAACTTCATTATTCTTAAGTACAAAAGTGAGTTTTTGTAATTATTATTTTAATTGAAGATAATATAGGGCATACTTGCAGTTAATATGGCATAAACTACATTACTGCAGATGCGATAAAGACATTTCGAATTTCGATAATAAATTAATGTATTTTGATGATAGACATTGATGAAAAGAATATAAATTTCTACAGCTGCGATTAAGCCTAGAGTAATTAAGTTTCATTTCTATTAGGATAAAGATCCTACGTTAAAAGCTATTACTGTACATGTCAGAGAGCACATAAAAGTAATTAACGTAAACATATGGAAAAAATAATTTTTATTCGTTAAGAAAAATAAGATCGATATTAACATAATAAACAGCATAGTAAATTGACAATAACAAAAAACTAAAACTATTTACAAAATATACAAGTAAAGAAATATGTAGCTATTGTGTGGATTGGTTTCAACAGGAATTAAAAGTAAACATTATTTTATTAATAATTAAATTATTTAGCCTTTATTATAGAGTTGTAAATTTATTGACCGATAATCCTGAACAATATTTTTGTTATTTTTTACTATTGAATAATTACTATGTTTGACAGAGGTAAATTTTTAAAATAGAATGGTGAAAATTTGAATCTTCTTAAAACCAGCAAATTAAGATGTTATAAGTTGAAGTTTTTGAGCATATGCCTATAAGAAAATGGAAACATTAAAAATACTTTAAATTGAATTATACTCATAGCATAAAAAAAACCTTAAAAGCTTCAGTAAATTTGGTGACGCCTGCAAAAAAGGTACCGATTGACAGATTTTTGGTTGAAAAGTTCATCAGTTTCCCTAATTTATCAAATTCACTTTCCAGCCTGCCAGTTACGTTTTCAAGCATGTCTAGTCGCTTCTTAGTTGTAACAATAAAATTCTTTTGATCATAAATTGATTAAAAACTAATCTTTTTGTAACTTATGACATAGTTTCTAAAACAATTTGTTACCGTCATTATGATGTTGAACTGATCAGAAGGATGCGTTGGAACATCTTTGATTTTCGCATATCGCCTTCTTATTTTTCTCAAATTCCAGTTTAAATCAGAAATGGTTTTTTTTATTGCTGGGATATTCGGGTCTGCATGTCAAATAGAGAAAGAATTCGGTTTAAACATTGTTAAAAAAAAACATGGAATTATTTGAATATTGCAGTAACGTTAATCGATAATACTGTTTATAGCAGCTTTAGAAGTATTAAGTTCATAAATAAAATTAGACAATTCTGGTCTCCCATCAAATTTGACTTCTTTAACCAAGCGTTCAACAAAAGACCTGTTATTTGTTGCCTACAAAAATTTCAAATATAAAAATTCAGCAATTGAAAATTATTTTTTAAGATTAAAGAAAATTATTTTATACCTGCAGCAAATTAGCTGGTGAAAATCTATCAGAGTATTTCGAGGCTAAAACTACTCCTAATCTGCAAACTTCTTGAAATCTTTTACTGTTTTTCACTTCTTCAATCGCTTTTAAAGCGTCAAGTAGATTCTAAATTAAGTTTAGTTATGATAGTTAAGCTTACTTGATATTGGTAATATAATGAATGAATTCAAATATTAGCAGACCTCAAGGAACGGTTCAAGAGTGCTGAAAGCTTGCTTCATTCTCATTAATTTCATTTTCTTTTTCAGAGCACCAATTTTGCACAACTGCAGCCAACAAAAACTCAGTGTCATGGAACATGGAGGGACGATTTCATTCTCTTACACGGTATCAGAATTATTTCTATGCTTACATGTAAGTAAAGTTGTTCTGCTTTATTTCTCGGTAAATAGTATGGCTCTACTTTTCTCATCATAAGAGGTACATTCTGAACCAGTTCATAGAATTTGATACTGGTGTAAAGATCTTCTCTGCAGCGTAAAATATCTTGAAATATGTTATCAGGGTCCGGATGAATTAATTCCATTTGATACTCTATCTCAGTGATCACATCATTTTTGTTATTTTTAATACAGTTAAACATTGTTGGAAGGAATATTTTCGAAACTACAGTATCTTACGCAAAGCTGCGGCTGTTCTATCGTCAAAGAGTCCATGGCTTCTTGGCAAAACCTAGAGTTTAGACAAATCATGCAAATTGAAGTACAAAGTTTAAATAGAGAACTTGTTTATTAATTAACTTAATAGTATGGTATTAGTGTGTACATACTGCAGAGCTAGTGCAAGTTTACTGTAACAAAGTTCATGTTTGAGCTTAGCAAGAAGAATAATTACCTTCAGATTTCGAATTCTATCTTTTAAATTTTTGCTGAAAAGAAGACATTATTATACTCGTATGTAATAAATCTACAGATTAATAACTTAACAAATGTTATAGTAAATTATAATATACGTACAAAACAGACATCAAAGCAGCTTTTTTAACTCGTTAAAAATTGAAACTAATAATTTTGCTTTGGGTGAAAATCGAACATTTTTAAAAGTTTAATTTCTTGTAGAATTCTAAAAGTTTTAAATACTTTAAATAGTTATGGAAATGAGCGTTGATTTAACTGTGGACAAGGCCACCAAGTTTAGTTAACAAATTTAGATAAACAATGATTCAATTGCACATTAAATATAATACTTTATTTTCTTTTATTTCTACAACTTTTATAAATTATTTTGGTCCCCACTACTTAAGGGGTATTTCATTGGTTTCCTCAATCACATGAAAACGCCCTGCAATTGATTTAACCATTTAATTTATATAATTTAATATTGTATATTTTAAAATAATTTAAACGCTTAACCAACGACCAGGTGTAATAATATGTAACCAATTTAAGCTACAATATTCATTTTTTAATTGTAAAAGGCTTACACACAGGCACTTAAGTTTTTAATTAATTTTTAAAAACGCCGACAACTGCCTGAATTTTCACTTTAAACTATATTGTTATTTGGACACAATTTACACACTTTTTTGGTTAATAATGAAATTTAAGTTTGGTGTCAAAAATGAAATTATGCAATTAAGTAGATTTAAATAATTCGAATACCTTACCAACATAATTAATATGCCATCAAACGATTTATAAAAAATACTGATTGATTATTAAGAAGTACTCAAATCAAACATATATTAATAAATATAATACTGCTACTTAAAAGGATAGAAAACATGGTTCACCTAAGTAATATATAAAAACGGGTTTAAAAAATGAATCAAATAGAAAGATAACATTGGTTATAAAGATATGTATTAAATTACTATGTGCTTAAACATCACCCTAAGTACTGTAAATTAAAGAAGCTAATCTTGACACCATGTTTTTGAGATTTGAACAATTAGTTTTTACAGTTCAGCTGGATTATTAACCAATTTTTCTTTATTTTCTTTATCTTCCTTAGATTTGATGATTTTTGACCGCTTCATTTGAAGTGTATCATCCACATTATTAGGCATCGGTTTATTCCTAGTCTCAGGAAGAATCTGAGTTATGCTCCCAGAAATTAGACCACAAATACCAAATAGCACAAACGGTAGCCAATCCCACGTATAATCTCCCTGAAAAAATCAATAAGTTGAGATTAGTTAACTTATTAGAAAATAATTATATATTTATGTTTTTAAAAACATTTTTAATGCCAATAATTAAACTTGGTAGCGTTCTTTAGTTGGCAACTTTATATATGTTGCTGTTAAGATAATTATTTAATTGCCAATTTAAAAATACGAAACATCCTATATTAATAAAGTAAGTGTTTTGTTTTAAAAGAATTAATTTTTAACTTACAATTAACAAGGCAGCTGGCACCAACATCGAGCCTATACGTCCTGCTCCACTGCAACAGCCCTGGGCAAAAGTCCTTTTTAAAATAGAAATAAGATCAGCAATTATTATAATAACACACAACGAATAAAATTTGTAACAATAGAAAATACCTGAGTTCAGTTGGATAAATTTCTGCGACGTATAAAAACGATATCGACATTAACGCTGAAACACAACCTCTAGCTGTCGTGCCACTAATTGTAGTTATTAATGGGTCCCACTCTAGAATATGTATTTAATTTAAATTATTATAATTTTGTTTATTTAATTACATACCTAAAACAGCATCATTTAATGTAGAGAATAACATTGTTAAACCAGCTGTAAAAAATGCCATTGTGATCGTTATTCTTCGCCCAACTCTGAAAAGTAAAACATTATTATGTTTTGGGTCGTATTTTAAAAACTGATAGGTAGACTTACTTAACAGCCGTTATAAAAAATACGGTCTTAACAAGGAAGACTGCGAGAGCCATTATTAAATAGTTAGTAAAAATGCTGCCACTAAATCTTGTTAAGGATAGAACAACTCCCATACCTAGAAAAGTACCACTGATCCTAATAAAATAAAAGGACATGGTTTTTACATTTAAGGTATTTAAATCTCATTTTTTACAATATATTACCAATTAGTCATAAAAACGATGGTGAATATGGCAATAGTTTTATGTCGGAAGAGATCTTTAAGTCCAGAATCTTTATGCTTTTCTGCTTCTCCTTCAATATCATGAACCACACTTTGAAGTTCGTATTTGAAAGACGTTGGAATTGTAATGCCATTAAATTTTGCTATACGCTGAATAGTAGCCATTGCTTGCTCTTCTTTTTTGTTTTTTAAAAGCCACCTGATCGATTCAGGAACGATCCTATTAAACAAAATTAATACACAATAGAAAACAAACATTATGTTCATTGATTACAGTATTTTGTTTGGAAACTTTGCCAAGGTTACTGATTTAGTAAGACATTTTTATACAGGAATCTTGCTACTATAAATCAGAGCTTGAGGAGCCACTACCTAACTGTTTAGCCACTGTCAAGTTAATGTTATTGTAACTCATTCACGTATTTAGGTATTTAAAAACACTTTAAGGACATTCAAAAGATTTTATAACAATGATTTTCCAAGATTTATACAATTTTAGTGACAAGTGACGTTACTTAAAACCTTGGCATCATTCAGTTACCGAGGAATAACGATCAACGTGCACATATTTGACTGTACGTCAATAATGCTACTCTGATCGTTTCCCCCATGTAACATTCATTCTAGACTCTTACCATATATTTCCTAAAGTTACCATCATTGGTAATACGTTTAAGTACTCAACATATCGCCAGTTTCCGCTTAAATATGTGACTAGAACGATATGCAACACGCAAAGAGTTGCCGCAATTACTTCTCCAACTGCGTGTGCTTTGGCCCTGTATTTGGTAGGAAGCATTTCAATTTTTAAACTCATTGAACCAGCCATACAAGCCTAAGTTATACATAGAAAAATAACAACCATAAATTTAATGATCAATGAAATGTTGATATTTTAATATAATAACAACCTGAGCCATAATTCCTTGCACAAATTTAGCCCCTGCAAAGACATAGGGATGAGTAGCCAAAGCAGCAATAATACTGAGGGCCATGGAACAATATAAAGTAGTTAGTGCCAGTGGTTTACGACCAAACTTGTCAGCTAATGCACCACCAAACACGCCACCAATAACAGCACCAGTTAAAAATAAAGTTTGAAATACACGAAGCTGATATTTCTCGCTGCAAATAAGGTCCCACTGAAAATGATAATAAAAACGTTTTACTGCAATTTGTAACTGGGGAGTTCGTATTTCTTAATATTTTAACTTTTTATAACTTACCTCCATTGCCACTGAAAATAAATCTCTGTTGTCGTCATACACATATCCATTTTCACACTTTTGAACTCCTTTTGAATGATTTGATGGATCAGCGAACATGTGGCATTGGTCATAGAGTGATTTATGAGAAGGTGGATCCGCCAGAGGCAGTGAGTCGTTTAACAACCATGTCGTATTACTATCTTGTATTAGCTGTGCATAAGAAAAAAAAGTTAATTAAAAATTCGTAAGAGTGTTGAACGTTTACAATATAAATTTAACGCTTGAATAAATCAGCTAATTTGAGTTGCATACCCCTTAGCTTCATGTTACATTGCACTTTTTATAACTTGAGGATAAATACAGCATTAGATAATTAATTTTTGATGTTATAAATAGAAATGGCTAATTGTTTATTGTTAATTAGATTACGCGTTTAAATATGTTTATTGTATAAGCGTATAAAGTAAAAATATTTGTTTTATACTTATGAACATGTAACAAGTAAACTTAGGTGAACAGTATAAAGTAAAATTAAATCAAAAGGTTTTGCAATTTCTTGGAAAGCAAAGAAACTGGTTTTTGTCGAGTTTTTAAAAATTGACAATTATTTAAAAAAAAGGTTTGCATTGAGTATAACGTAATAGTGTAAGATACGTGTAATAGCTTTTTTTAGAAAATTTTCCATTGAATCGGGAAAGAATTGGTTTCAGGTTGCAAATTTAAATAGAAGTGATACAACACTGAATAAGTCGGAAAGCAGGAAGCTCTTTAAAAGAGAAATTGTAGCTTTTACATTGTAAACAATAAAGTTAAATTAAATTTTAAATCAGGTTGTAGATGTAAACATATTTTGATTCTTTTTATTTTTAGGTAGCACAGATATCAAATCTCATTACTTTTAATCAATCGTAAAAAAGTTAAAAGTATAATTTAGTTCTCAATTTAACGTTACAATTAAAAAAATAACAAATACAATTCAAAGAAAACATTTGAATCGATTTTTCTATGTTAAATGAAATTGTTGACAGTTTAGTTTCCACTTTATTTGGCAATAATAATCGGTATACTAGGTAATTGTATGTCAACAAACTCCAAAATAACCGCTGTTTAAATAAACAGTTCCCACACAATAAAAAATACAATATTAAAATCATTACTAAGCAATTTTTTTAAATTAAAGATACTGATTTGTTTTTGTGTTATATGCAACTAAATTAAGTTATACCTTAATACACACTTACTTTACAATGATGTACTGGAGTATATGGCCATAGGGACAATGTGAATATGGTAACCAGGTACCAAAATACGTTTAACTGTAGTAAAGTAACCACAACAATTTGATAACGTCCTGGGCTCCCCAACTGCATCAGCAAACCCTCCAATCGACTGCTCATTTTGTTAATTTTTTTTTTCTTGGTTTTGTTTAATATTTTATCACAACAGCCTTTCCACCATGTTAACTACAGTATTTCAAGTTAAAAATGAAAAGAAATATTAAGTATCTAAAATATTAATTGTAGATGCGACCGGTTTAACATTTAAAGTACAATAATAATAAAAAGCAACGGAACATTTAATATTAATTGGGCGTAAATTATTTTGTGGCGAGTGTTTAGACTATTAAATAATTAGTCTGAACAAATCAATGTCCATCAAATAATTTTTTTGAACTTCTGAAGGTCGAAATGCGCGTTTTATGCAAAACACATACTGTTCATAGATACAATAATAACTTTAAATAATAAAAAAAACAAAATATGGTTCTGAAATATACAAGGCACCGGAAATTGAAAACCACAGATGTATGGAATCGCTCAATATTTAACGAGTTTTATGTCAAAATTGCTTTTCCATTGTGGAATTTATTGGCTTGTATACAAAAACAATGTGAAAAAAATATTTTTTTTAATAATAATTAAAAATTTATGTGTATGCATACACATGGCATTGTTTAACACACAGTACAGTATTCATTTAAATTGTTTTCGTATATTTTGCTTTGTACAGTATTATAATAATGTCAAGAGTCAACTCACTTATTGTCATTCACATTACGGTACATTACATTCTGACTCATGTTTCCCCATTTGAATTTCACGTGACTGAATGGTGCACCGACTCTTGTCATTAATTTTTTTTGGTGATATAGCACACATACACACAAGGAAATTTAAATCTTTGAAAATTAGATGGTGACGTGTCGATATTTGTTTATGTACTTGAACTTTTGTCTCCCAGGAACTAAATTTTAAAATTTAATGTAGGAGTTTTGTTTGCTAAGGAAGTTGATATAAAATTGCTGTATACTGGCATTATGAATAGAATTTTGATATCATTATTAAAAACTTTTCTTTGTATTAAAGATGTTTTATAAGTTTAATGTCATAGTATTAGTACACGTCTTCTAATTATAGGTTAAAATGTTTGCACTAAAGATGGATTAAAATTTTGCCAATTTGTGTTCAGAAAAGTACTAAATTATGGATAAAATATAATAAAATATAGCTAACATGTACTGTAAGAAATAAATCAATCTCTAAGGGCAAAAATGTTAGGAAAATTTGCATTTAATGATAAATTATTGTTTATTCCAAATGCCGTAACAAATAACATGACTGTAATTATCAAACCATATCATGATTTAAACACTAAATAACTATTATTTATCTTTGAATAAATTTAATAGTAATTAGGAGTACAAGATTAGCTGCCTGTCAACTTCGAAGTAATTGCTTTTCTAATTATTGGTACACTTATTTTTGATATGGTTTTTTGTGCTATGGTATATCATACATCTGACAGTAACTGAAATTAATATGGCGTGTCCGTATCCAAGTAAAAATAATTGCGCACAGCTGGTCATTTAAACATCTGTTAGATTGTAAAATAATATTTTAATGTGGCACAATATTATGGGTAATTTGAAAACACAAACGGATTTCGCAATGTAAACACTTTATGCAGCTAGTTTATATACCATAATCTAAAATTCAGCAAAACATTATTTAAAATTATTATGTGTACAAGTTTCACTGCCAAAGTGATTTTATTTAAAACCTTTTATTTTTAGCGTGTATTAGTGTTGCTTATTTTATTTTTATGAAAATACTTGGCAGTTTTCATTTATTTGTTACAGTTCACGTGATAGTAAATTAGTTGATGCATTTTTTAAAATTTATTATTACAATTACTGTATGTTGAACTCAGGTTAAGTAATTGTGAAACATTCAGGGCAGTCAGAGAATAATTATTCAAGTTTTTTCTTAGATGAAGCAGACTATTAGACAGCTAAACTATCATTACAAAATCTATAACAATTATTATGGCTGATGGATATCGAAATTCGGGTTAAACTGGTTTGCTTTCGGGTTTTGGCCTATAATTGATAAACTATGGACTTTTGAAGACCTTGAGTGTGATTGATAGCGTTTTAAGTATCTTTTGAATAGTGTTTTTACGTACAGTGGATGAAGTGTTTTTAAAGGAGTAGCATTAGTGTAATGTAGTAGTTTAAAATGTTAATTTATCGGTAAAATATTTTTTTTTCTAAAATTGAATTGATTTGTTATTCCCAAACTTCAGTTGCATAACTGGACATTTTAACACTGATTAGGTTCGACGTCGAAAAATGCCACTTTTCAGCTAGCTAATTAAAATTAGCAAAATAAATCTATCAAAAGTCCAAAATCCACCTGTTAGGAATTATAATTTAACTAATGTGCTTATTCAGTGTTTTTTGTTTTTGGAAAATTCTAAGAAAATTTAAGACAATATGTTAACAGGTGTAAAAGTCATTTCTTTGTATTTAATTAAGCCGGTTGAAACGAATTTATACAAACGAAAAAACCACAATCAAGTAGGTTAAAAGCAGTAACGTCAAATTTAATCATTAATTTCTAAAGTAACTTTTATAAAGCAGCATTACCGATTTCTGGCATTACATAAAGTCGTTGATATACTTGCTGTAGTGTACATTACTACTGTGCTTTGGAATTTGCATACTGTACCATATTTAAATAACTTTATAAAAAATTCAGTTTTAAAAATAAGGTGTCACTTAATTTGCAAACCCATTAGTTACACCAGTGCCAAACCTTGGAACATAAAATCTGGATGACAATTTGTTTTTAAAGAAATATGTAAAGTGGCTAAATTTAAAAAATATATTTAAATTAGACCAGATTGTATTTGAATAGCCAAGAATGTGTCAAAATGCAATACATGAACTTGGTTTTTACAAATTAGATTAGTATAAAATTAGCATTAACAAATTATTATTCTACATAAACAGAGTTACTCAATCTGATAACCAAAGTACTGTCCTTTAAAATTGATAAGAAGAGATAAAGTCTAATGAATACCAAATGTAGTAAAATTATGTGATAAATTTGCAAGGGAATTATGTTTACAGTATTTTGTATTTATTCTCTTATACAGTAATTCTAATTATTAAACAATATTTAAAAAAAATAATGCTCAGACATTTAAAAGTTGCAAAAACCGTATGATAGGAAATCGTTATGCGCATTATTTCATGTTTATTTGACCTATATATTAATTTCCTAGAGCCTAGAGGGAAATGTTTTTCCATAGACAATATCGTATACTTTAATGTAATGTAAAGGGAACGTATCACTCTGCTATACCCATGCTGTCACTTCCATTCATTTCTACACAGCTGAAGTCCTAATGAATTACCCAACGGTTATATAAATCGTCTTTTCCCCTTGAAAAATCCCCATACCGTGTCACTGTGAATGGTTTTATCTCGTCGGCAACACATCTCTACCTCATCACTCTGCATTTATTTACTCACTTAGTAATCTCTCTGGTACAATACACTAAATTTAGCTCTTGACATTATAATCATATGATTATACTTAGCATCGAGTTAAAGGACATTTTAAAAAATTATTATTGCGTCATGCACATTTATGATTTATGAAAAGCAATCAAAAACGCTATTTCGACTTACACAAACACGCAAATGGCGATTTACAATAAAATTCTCTACTTACAATTTGCTTTTCCTATAACAACGAGTTTGTTACCGTGAAACATTCAACTCTCTCGGTATCAGAGCAATCGTCTTCCTCGTCCACTCAGCCAACAACAGATCGACAACTGTGGCAGCTGCTCACGGCGCTGCTGGCTGATGTTGAAACTTAGCCAACTACTATAAGCAACGTCATCTTTCAGTATTGATCCACCTCGTTTATTTCTTCTACGTGTGACGTCACACACCATTTTTGTAAAGGGAAAAGGGCTTGAAAAAAATATTACAGTAACACCAAAAACAAGAATGAGGAGAATGATATGTGGATAATAAAAATGTTTGAAGAACGAAGGCTTCGAGACCCTCGTACATTAACACTGAGTACAAAGTTACGATTACAAACCGTTACATACATAGAGTATAAAACCATCTTTTTTAGAGATTCTCTTATTAAAAGTATGCCAACATTTAGCCCCACACAAGAGACTCAGTCTCAGCTATGCTACTAATAATTAATGCTGATAACAATTTGTTTATAATCAACTTTCAACTCATTCGTCTCTGGTGTAGGTAAAAAAATCCAAAGTAAACATCAATATTTTAATTAAATGCTCATGCCATTTGTACACACTCAGTTGGAAGTCGTAAAAGTACAGAAATAAGCTAAAAGTTTATCATAATATGTTTAAGCTAGGTTCCTTATAAAAATGTCGCTCACGTAATCTTATAGAATTGCAGTAATAAAAATACAGTACATACTGTGTGAAATTGGAAAATTTGTAAGAAAAAATCATTAAGATTAATAATTAATAATGCAATTTGACTACCGGTAGCTCATACTGTACGTCTTTTACTCATAGTATCAGTAGTAACTAATTTATTACACATTTATCTAGATGGTCTGTAATTATTGGCGAAAGATATTTCAATAATAACTGGGAAACATTTTATTTACTTGTATATACGGTATATTTGAATTGCAAATGCTATATTGCCTTGGCTATAATAATTTTTCACGTAAGGTCACCTTGAATATTTTTTTTGTCAGTGTTTGAACTTGAAAGGGAATGATCCAGTGATCACCAATGGCTTAAAACAGATATGAAAACTAAAAATAAAAAAAAAACATTTCAGCAACATTTAGTATTGGCAATTTATTTTTCCTTAAGTGAACTTTGTAATTATGAGATGGTTTTTTACTCCCATGTTTCATTTGAATTTTAAAGCGTTATGTGGATAGTGGAAACAGTAATACGAATTCAACACTTGTCAGTAAATCAAAGTTTAAGAAGCTAATACCCGCAAAACGCAGATTATAAAATCATAAGCTGAAATTTATTACTCCTGTATATACTGTATAGCAAATTGTTGTTATACAGTACTGGATTATAATATGCCAGCATATTAAAAATAACCAATTTGCTGTAAGCGTAATTGATTGATTATTATTAAATGCGTTTATTCGTTAAAAGTTACGCACATTGATTACCGGTAATATAATGCCTTTAAATTGTAATTTTAACAATATTGAGTCCATTAGGTAATTGTAGTATAATATTAATTTTGGAACTGTTTGCTGGTTCTGGACAGTGAGCTTGATCAACGCGTACCAAATTGGTCATATGTACACCATTGCTCTCAGCCATTCCAATCAATTTATTAACAGAAGGTTCGTCATATTTTTTTGTTGATACGAACAGCTGAAAAAATAAGCATTTTAATTTTTTTAAAAATTGCTCTGTTATATTAATCATACTGTACGTGTAGGAGTATCAGGATTCCATGGACAAGCAACGTTAACCTATCCTATGTCTTCAATATAAGCAACATAGACAGCCGTAGTTTGACTAATCGCTAAAAATTGGAATTTGTCAATTAATACACAGAAACTAACTACCATTTCAAAATACTTAACGATCATTTGATTGAATACTTCTGGATTGTTCATTTTTTAAAGACACTACTACAGTATATGTTGCTTTTCAATAGGTCTGAAAATAAATTGAATATTAAATTTATTTTTAATACTTTTAATATTAAAACTTACTCGAAATTTATCTATTTCAAATGAAAGTCCCCAGATAAGGTAATTTTGAATTCATAATAATTGTAAATTTAGTGAAGTTAGTCCTTTATTGGCAGATTCATAAATGGTACTGACCATTTTCATCAATTCAGGTGCAATTTGACCACTTACAAGAAGTGGAAATATTATAACACAAAAGGAAAAAATGGCAGTGATATAAGCATGAATACTGGCAAAACAAACATGCCGTATGCCATAAAACACCATAAAATTTATTTCATTTTATTTGCTATGATTAGTAAATAAGCAATTGTAAAAGCGTAAAAACTGTTTGTGTTAATAAATTTCAACAGCTAGCATTTCCAAATTTCTTTTTGAAAGCGATTACAACAGCGAATTTAGCTACCATATGTACTGTATTAGTTATTTACAGAGAGAATTACTAGTTGAACAATCACTAGACAATTCAGAATTACAGGTATATTGTTCAGTAATACTCGTAAACAGTGCATCAATGTCAAACTGTCAGATTTGGATTCTGTCAGATTCTGTGCTGTCCATGATTTAAACTAACCTGGTGGAGTTTTTTTATAATACGGCTGGAAACAATATACAGTAATTAATTTTAGTTAAAGAGTTTAATTTTACATTATACATACCCAACTTAGGGGTTTCCTTTCAATAACAAGTATTATTAGCACACTTTCAAATTGTCTCTTTTGAAGTTGGAATTCGATGATGAAATGTATAATGAACTGCTATTTGAGAAATACTTAATTAAATTAAAATTAGAACGAGATACTTTTGTTACTCATACGATTAAATAGAAGACTTGAAGTTCGTTTACTAGCTTAAGTGGTCGATAACAAAGTTTAGACTGTTGAAAAGTTCGAACTGCAAACTGCTTGGTGTCAGATTAGCTAACAGCATTATTCCACTATGTTGCATGGTCATCCGTTGATAGTCACCCATTTACTGTATACGAAATAGAATCAAGATTAATACCGTATTAAAGTGGGTATAATTTTTCAAATTTTGTTTTCATCGATTGGTGATTTTTAAGTTGACGTGAGTTATGGCATATTTACTTTTGTCTTAAAATGCATAAACAATACTTTCAATGTTATGGCTGTGCAATTATGAATAACGTTCAAATATGCTTTGCAAAGCACATAATTCTATATTATTAATAAATTATATTATCAACGATAATATAATTTATAGGATATTTAGTAATTTTATTGGTTATTTTACAATTCTTTGACATTTACAATTCAAGTACGATAAACTAGAAAATGACAGGTCTTGCAAAATATTGTTTTGTTTCTGCAATTTGCATCATTGCAATTTACAACTTCGGCCATAACTATAATTAATTTATATTAATTTATTACTGCTTTTTTTCCTTCTTAATAAATAAATGACATCATAAAAATAAAATAGGCGGAGGTTATTAAATTACCAAGTTAGTATTTTCAAGTGATTAAAATAGGCGGATTAAACCACAAAAAACTGAAAGTAAAATATTAAAAAGTATTTATTTAAATTAAGACGTTGCGTATTTATATAGAATTTTAATGAGGTAGTTTTTATCCACAAAAAAAATAATTATGCAATATTCAGTATAAGTTAGTTTAATACTTATCATTTCAATTATAAATAAGAAATTTAATGTCTAATTTGAGATATAAAAATAGTTAATAGGTGACCTACTTTGTGATGTGAATTTAGACTTTTAGAGCATCCGGGAATTTTCTTTTATTTGCAAAATCTCATTACCGGTTTACATTTAAATGAAAACTTTCAAATGAAATTTCACTAGAAATTTTGCAATTTTCTTAAAAGGAATCCAGAAGTTACAAAGTGTTAAATTTACCAATATGATTAATTTATGTACAATACGATACTTAAGGCATTAGGTCGAGGCTGATAAATTAATATAAAATAACAAATATTAAATTTAAAAGTTTAAAAAATACCTCAAGGTTGTTACTAAAGTCTGGCAATTTTTTCTAACTTATATTAACTGCATAAGTACTTTTTGATTATGTTTTATATAATCTACGTTGTTTCTATAGTAGATTGTAAATCTGAAAATAGTTTACCTGGAATTACTGGGTAAAAAGAGGCGGGGATATCTACGATGGTGTTTCTCATCATCATTCAAAGTGACGTCGGGGGGAACTGCTAAAAAGAATTTATTTGTAAAGCGCAAAACAATCCGGTTTTGATATGTAGTTACGTCAAGGAAGTTGTTTACGACGATGGCGTAGTAAAACTTTTATATATATTATGTTGAATGGTACTAAAAGACAAACATTATAGTTTTTCGATACTGAACTGACAAGACACAGTAAAATTTTAAAGGAGCTTCATAGTATTTACTCATAAAACGGTAAGAATAAATTTACTTTCTGTTGTAAAAATAATTTACTGTAAAGATGACTTCCTCAATTAACATTTATGTATGGTGTGACAATGTAGTTATAATAACACAATAGCAATTTAAATGACAAATCATCTAAAATAAGTGAATCAGAAATGATATCATGCCAATCAAAAAGTTATCCACCGAGTAGAAGCATTCAAAAAAAAATATATACAGTACAATTAGTTCTTTAGAAATAGTTTTTATAAAATTTGCTTTTAATAGTTAAAAGTTTTAATAGTTTTTAAAGTTTAATATTTCTAATAATGAATGAAAACTTCGTTAATAGAGTTGAAAGTTAACATAATCAATATAAAAAGTTTGTTTTAAGTTGAAGAAAAATGTGAAAACATAAGGATAATCCGGAACTGATATTGTTTATTATTACTTAATTAAATATTTAAATGAGTTTACGACAATTCACATGCCAATGTTTAGCTAAATACGGATTTAACATTTACGTCACACAATGTCTAAGTTTTCAAAATAGTAATTTGATGATGATATTGTAATACTATATCCTAGTCATTCTCTGCTAACCCCTCTGTACTAACTCCCATCAATGTCTCAACCCTTTTTTTTAAACTTATTTTCCCTTATTCTGATTAGTAATAATAGTTCAAGGATAACGCCTTCTTTTTACTTGCCACACACACATTGTAATGTGCATGTACGGAGTGCGTTGGTTGATGTGTGCAATAGTTCATTATTTTGACCGTTTTCAAGGTGACTTTTTTGTTTAACTATTTTTTCTGACTGGTTTTTATTTCAGCCATGGCCACATTGGGCAATATGATGTTACGCTTCACCGTTGTGCTATGCGTTATCTGTGGACTGATGGATTCATCAAGGGCAGTTGCCATCAATTCCACAAAAATATTAAGCGAAAAGCTTCCAAACTGCGTGGAACTGACATTTGACTCCGAGGAGTATACGAAGACAGCCGATGGTCAATTGAAGTTAATAGTTGATAGTGATGTGATCATTGAAAACACTGATTACACTATAAGCAGTGACAATAGGACCGCCCATGTTTGTTTTCCTCTATCACAGGAATATATTAAGTGCCGAAATAAGTTCGTATTGCCATTTGGTACTTACCAGACTGAGACCAATCGTAGCATCACGGATGCTAGAACGGGACAATCGTGGGAATTGGGATTTTATTATATCCAATCTGATGGTGGGGCAGTTGTTTGCGTGTCTTGTAGCTATATAACATTCAAGAGAAATGAATACAAATTTTACTCAGAGAATCAAACATTTGAGATTATTGCTTCAGGGAGGAAGTTTTATTCTCCAAAATACTCAATTGACAATGTGACTTTAACGGCCAGTGCTTGTTATCCAGTTGTATCACCACACAAATGCTTATGGGGAATTTTAGAGGAATGGTACGTACACATTTTACCTGATAAACGTCTTTTGGACAAGGAAACGTCTCGAATTTATGATTTGGACGAATATGTTGGAATTTCAAATGGCAAGGTGGCTGTTTGTATGAATGCATATGTACCAGATAGCCTGACACTCAGTTTGAGAAAAGTTTGCATCATTCTCGACGTCATTTCTGCTGCCTGTTTAGCTGTTGCAATTGTTGTCCATCTGGCAGTGCCAGATCTCAGCTTCCAACGAGTTCCTCTAATTTACCACGCATTCTGCTTGATGATTGTTTACATTTGGATTGTTTTCCGATATTTTTACAAAGATTTTGATTCCACTGATTTAACAACGGTTTATACGTTGTTTTTGGTGATGTACATTGCTGGACTTTCTTCATTTGCATGGCTGACAGTTCTAGCTTTTGATTGCTGGAGAATTACCTCGCATGTACGACACGGTGGAGATTGCTACAACTGGGCAGATCGCTTCTGCAGTTTAAAATGCATACTCTATGGCACTTTTGGCTTTGGATTTTCACTGGCTCTTGCAGCATTTGTCATGGGACTGGAATCAAGTCGAGAATTCCAGGATTGGATTGGACTTCATCCGCTGATACCCAACGCTATGTGGTTGAGCGAATTTAGATCGAATTTAGCATTGTGGTATGGGCCAATAGGTGTTTTATTACTACTCAACTTCATATGCTTTGTGCTCTCGGTCATAAATTTGTGCAAAGTCAACAAGGACAGCAGGCCATTCGTTAATGTCAGACTCAACCAACAGCTGTAATTATTATAAAATAATTTTTTTGTTATTTTCGATCTTAAAATTTTAGGCTATATTATGAGGTTATGGTATGATCGACCTTGTAACATGCCTAAAACTTGACTTAAATTTAACTTTTGACAAAAACTAATTTTTTTTTAATTTAACAGATTGGCAGTGTTGTTTGTAGTGTTCTTAGCAATGGGATTATTTTGGGTCATGGAAATTTTGTCATATTTGGATCTACCTAATGAAAAAAGATGGTTTTTTGCTGATTTTGTCAATGCTTCTCAAGGAACCGTCATTGCTATTGTTTATACTTTCTCACCACTGTTTTGGAAGACCAGCAGATGGATAAAAAAATTCTAAAACAGCTGATTGAATAAACGTTTTAATAAACGTCAATATGGTAATTTGACATTCAAAAAGGTCAAAAACTTCAAAGTAAATTCGTTTTAGAAAGAAACCATTTTTAGCTATTAAAAATGTGAACTGGGACGTCTTTTGTATTTATTATTGTTTTGTGTGCTAATGACGTTTTCTCACCTTTGATATTCTACTGAGAAAAGTTAAAAAGTGACTTGCTTTTTATTTATTTTCTTGTTTGCTCGTTTTTTTTTTGGAATTAGAGTTAGTTGTTATTTATATTTTTCACGCTATTTTTATGAAATAGATTTAATTAGACGGATATACAGCTGTCAATTATACGTCTGTTTTTTCACGCTCACGCACATCCAACTTTGCTTTCTTATAATTTTCTTACCTGAAAAATTGTGAAGGGAAAAAAATGGTTTTCTGTGATAGATGATGAAAATATATTTTAATATATTGTGTATATACAAGTGAATAAGGATAAAAATACATTAAAAATTTTTATACTTTATTATTGAGCATTAGCGTCAACTGCTGTAGGAAGAAGCGAATTAGCGCACCTACTTGTGTCATCAATTTCAACATTCCTGCTTTTTAATTTGATGAATAATTTCGTTAAATTATTGTCACAGACAAGAGGATTTCCTATACAAGATAAAAATGTTTAGACTGGTAATTATGAAATTAATAATTGTTTATAAATTTGTCATGATTGGTTACCTTGAATATAAAGCTCGTGGAGTTTTGTGTTTTTCTCAAATGTCTCATGATTAAGTTCTGTTATTTGGTTGTTCTTTAAATCCAAATGGTGAAGTTCAGGAAAATTTTCTAGCGTCAAGGAACTCGTTGATGAAATCTGGTTGCCATTCAGTTTTAGGATAGATAAATACGGCATACTCAACTAAAAAAACACACAATAAAACATAATTGCAGTTTAATAATAAGTCGTTTAAAAAATTGAAGACTTTAAGAAAAAGATGTACAAAAATTAAGAGTAATTTAAACCCCAAAAAAACTTAACAGATGGCCCAATTTAAAACGATTACAATGTCGACAATTTCATTGAAATATCATCACTAAATTGCACCATTTAAGGAGACATCAGGCGCCTTCATCAATTAATGATCATCAGTCATTCACTACTTTATAAAGTCTTTTTTTAAAATTTTCATTCATTAATTGAATTAAATTTTTTTAAACCCGTCGACCATTTAAGGACAGATTGAATGCCTCTGTAACAGTTGATATCACTTATAAGCAACTGTCTAAAAGCAATTAAAGTGCTGATTGATGATGTGAAGCATTACCACTGGTGTCATCTTAAGACATTTGATTCGTTTTAATTTCAATAAAAGTCTGATCTTATAAAGCTTACTTTAAACGGTTACAAAGTACGAGGAGACCCTGAAAAACACGTGACTCTAACAAAATATTAAGTTTTGCTATCTATTTTGTTTATTAAAATGTTTTGTAAACTAAGCATGGCAAATTAGTATTATTTAACGCCACACATAATTTATGTTAGTCGTTAAATTATATTTAAGGTAAACAGCTACATACAGTATGTGCGCAAATTATCATTTATAAAATAGTCAAATGAAATTAAATATATTGGTAAAACCATGCTAAATAATATTGATTTATTTAAGAACTAAATTTAATAAAAAATAGCAGATTAAAGACTTTAAATCATGATAAAAAAATTAAATGGCTCACTTTATTATTATTATCAGTGGTTCAATTAATTATTTATATTGCAACATATAATTTTGGTTTATGAAACAAGCTTCTAGCTATTTGAATTTAGTCTTTTTTTTAACTTAAGTTATAAGTAACTTACTGTACGGTTTTTATGAAGAAACTCTTATGCCATATTTAGATGTAATTCAGTATTGTGACACTACTTGAAGTTTCAGAAATGAGACTAAAATCAACACTAACTTGTGCACTATGTATGACTATTTTGTGTGGCATTCATTTGATTTTTTTTAAATGTATACTGCGTTTTACAGTAAATTTAATGACCGTACATATTGAATTTCTCTATCAAAATAGCTTAAATACTGTATAATACCTGAATTAGAATTTCCACGAGCATAAGATACGATACTATTTTAATTTATTTAACCTACTATTTACTCTAATTTAAAAACTGTTTTTTTTTACAGTATTTGAATTTTTTTTCGCTGTAAATCTCAGGGCAAATTCAACAGATTTACAACGGACCGACTAGTCCATTATGGTCTTGTGCTTCGCGGTACACCTTCTCGGCTCTAGCCTCGACAAATTATAATTACATAATTTCAAATTAAGTATTATAATTTCGTGTTAAGTTGATAATGATTTTGTTAGTTATAATGACTGACATACCATTTTTAGTTATAAGCGTGCGAAATCGGGAAAATTACCTGTTGTATGGATGTAATTGCGATGAGCTTGTTGTGAGAAGCATGAAGTTCCCTCAGCTCCGTTAAGTCCGCCAAATCGACGCCATCCAAGGTTTGCAACTCATTGTTCGAAATGTCAATCGTTTGTAGCGAGTGCAGTGGAAATAAAAAGTGACTGAGTGAAGTTATTTGATTGCCGGATAAGTCAAGATATAATAAAGAAGGTGAGCCGTGAAAAGTTTTCTGATCGATGATTTTTATAGCGTTATTAGCTAAATTAAGATGTGTCAACTCTCTCAAGCCATCGAACGCAGCGTTGGTTAGGCTTATCAGGTTATTGTTACTGACATCAAAAACTTGCAATTTTGTTAGAGAGCTAAAACAACCATTTTCTATCTGTGTAATCTTGTTGTTAGATAAGTCGACGTCAACCAGATTAGGTAAACCATAGAAAGCCTTTGATGAAACACTTTCGATGCGGTTGTTGCTCAGATTTAGCAATGTTAGGCGTTTCCAAGTCCCTGACTCGCCGCCCAAAGGTTTATCCAGCTCTGTGAAACGATTACCATCGAGATTTAAATAATATAAAGACGGTGTCAGGTAAGCAAAGTTTTCGTTTAAATATTCGAGTTCGTTATTGTTCAGTATTAACTGTTCGAGTTTAGGTAACGCCAAGTTTGTTTGCGACACATGATGGAGCACAGTTTTCAATTTGTTGTGAGATAGATCCAATATTCTTAACATAGGCATCGATTCATCAAACGATTCCAGCTGATTGTTTGACAGTTGAAGTCGCATGAGGTTATGTGATACCGGTTCTAACATTTGCTTAACACTTACAAGATTATTATGAGACATATCAAGATGTCTCAGATGTTTCAGATCCGAAAAAGCATTTACGGCCACTTCACTTATTGCATTACGTGATATGTCTAGGTTTTGTAACGAATGTAAGTTGGAAAAATCTTTTTCTCCAATCTTACCGATTAAATTTTGACTTGCATTTAGAGCTTTCAGACGGTGAAGATGATGAAAAGAGTCTTCTAGATGAGTCAGTTTGTTGTCGGAAACGTGAAGAAGAGTTAAAGACTTGAGATGAGCCAACTGATTTTGCAATGATGTTATATGATTTTCACTTAATAATAACCATTCTAATTTATGTAAGAACTTAACCGAATTGTTGAGCGAGGTAATGTGGTTACTGGACAGTGCCAACTGCCTTAAATTTACATCGAAACATCCAGCTTCGATGGATTCAATTTGATTTTGAGATAAACTGATGTAGTAAAGGTTTGGCATATTTGTGAAAACATCTACAGGTACAACCTTTATTCTATTTCCAGCTAAACTCACCATTTCCAGCAGTGGAAGACTTTTGATTACACCTGTTGGGATGTCACCAAGTTCATTATCTTGTAAAGCCAACGATTTTAAATGATTAATATTGGAGAAAGCATCTGGATTCACCTGACTAATGTTACTAGTATTAATTTGTAGTCCTTCAACACGGTTTGTAGTGATTGCTTTGGGTCCCAACGTAGATAAACGACTACTGCCAATTCGTAACCAAATTGCTGAACTAGCATCACTGAATTTTAAATTCATCAAATCGGTTAACGTCATACGGTTGCAAGTAACGTATACGCGAGAATTTATAACTTGACATGTACACTCGGTGTGTAAATTCACTGGACAATGGAGACCTGTGCTTGGTTTAAATCGCGACGGCGTTCGGTCACTTTTTAGCGGCAGCGGTGCAGCTGTTTCCTCAGTCCGCGTGCCGGTTGGCAGTCCCAGTGTACACGCGACGAATAAACTCAAAAAAACGCACAAAACAATTGTTGCCATATTAATTAAACACTGGAGATGCATCATGTTGGCATTCTTAAACTGTTTTAAAATGTTTCTGTGTTTTTTATGAAAGACTTTGAATTCAGAAATCGTAGAAGTGGCGCTGAAATTCAATGCTGGAATTTTTCAGTGCAATTTGCGCGACCATTTACAAGTCTATAGTTGGCTCAGCAAAGTTGGAAGCAGCGAATGAAATGAATGACTTTAGCTTTTTATTTTAAGTTAAAGGTCAAAATCTCCTTTTCAGTCTTATTTACGTCAATGTGGCTTAACGTTAACCAATCGTTTTCTTCATCTCGGCGAATGGGATCCCGCCCTGTTTAAAGAAATTTAAAGGTATGCATAAATACAGTAATACCGGTAATAATGCACTTGAATTAATCATAATTGTTTATATAAAATTATAACATGTTTCAAAACGTATTTCTAGGCAAACAAATCGTGCATGAAGAGCGAGTGACTATAATTAAAAATATTTTATATAGCGGAAATTGCTTAAAAGTGCACACGATCAATTGACGAAGAAACTGTACTAATATACGTCTTAGAAACCTCATTTCCAGATCTTTGACTATAAAGTTTCTAACGTCCGTTTAAATGCCAGAAAAATCTGGTAAACTTATTACTCAACCTTTCGTCATCATCGTTTGTTTACTAAGCAAATGATGCAACCCATTTGAAATTATATAATTATCAATTTTCTTAGGAATCATTTTATATTTTAAAGTTATTCATTTTTGGAAATTACAGTAATGTCGTAAATTCCACCGACTATTTAAAATGTTTCTAGACTTTTTCCAAAAAGTGAAGGTGTCAATATTATACTGATTGGAAAAAGAAACGAGAAAAATGGGTCATTTATCACTTAGAATGATTACATTTTTCTTCCGGTCAATTAATCGCTTTGGTATCAAGCTGGCGCCACTCAAAATGTTTACTAGCGACAGAAAAAATGGGGCTGGGCTTTTTCAGCTATATCAATAAGTTGTTCCTGTCTGTATCTAAAGATTATTATAAACATTTTTCAAATTTTTTCAGTGGTTAATAAATACAGCAGCCACCACTGCACGTATGAATAATAGAATTCCTGTTCAAACCGGATTAAAAAGCAGTTTGAGAATCATCTATCGATCAGTGTTAATCTACAACTAAACCATCAATTAGATAATGTCGAAACGAGTTTCATACACGAAATTTTGAAATTCTAACCTCTCCGGTGATGATAAAATATTCCAACTATTTTTTTCAATACCACTTTTTACTTGTATTATATTTCTTAGGCTCGAGTACAGTAGTTAAACTGTAAATGTCAATGGCAGGAACCAAAACCAGATGATTGAGAAATAAATAGCTTAAGAGAAACAATCTCCCTACCATATACAGTACTAGTAACTAAGTCAAGAAATAAAATGGGTAGTAAAGGAACAATAGATGAATAAATGAAATCTCCTAAATTTGTTTAAAAAAACAATTCTTGTTTACAATATTTTATCACCATAATCCTGAGAGGTTGAAAATCGAAATGCCTCTTATCGTTAAGCTTCGAATTCATAATTTCGTAAATGACATCAACAGATTATTATGACAGAGATTAATTTTTTTCTTCAAATATCTTGTATCGTGTTGCAAAAGGTCAAGTGGTCTCAAGTTTAAAGGTCTAGGTTATTATTTTATGGGTTCACTTAATATGGAATTTTTAAATTTTAGAGGAATTATTTCTTTAACAAAAGTTAAGACTATTAAAACTTGGATTTATGATACCGTTTTTTATTGTTTGCCAAGAAATGCGTTTTAATTTTGTTTAAAAGATTTTAAAATTCTAATTCGGTTTCTTTTCTTCTAGGAAACTAATTAAAATGCAAATGTGAAAAGTCTGTGCATGTCGCCTGTGGTGAAACGCATATAAAGTTAACAATATTACCATACGATTGCAAGAAATGTCAAGATTTCTTGAAAGACAGATGTGCAAAACAAAGACAAACCATACATAGTAAAAAAAAAAAGTGCTAATTTAACTTACGCGAAATCGGGATCAGTGATGGTTATCGTGATTAAGAAAGGTGTCGTCGTCTCTTCTCAGTAATCGAATTTGGAAAAGTTAACACAGAATTGTTGAAATGGGCAGTGAGCAGTTTTCAGGAGTCATTTAATGGTGAGTCACAATATATTTTTCTTTTAACTTATACGTTACCGACGTTTAACTGTTGGATTAGTTTTACCTCTATTTCATCACGTTTTACATTAGCAAGCTAATAACTAATGACTTTCCTAAAATCAAGTGTTTTTGCGTGGATTCAAAATCCAAATGCTTAGGTGTGAAGTAATGAAAGACTAAACTTGCTTTGGCGAAATGCAAAGCTACCCATGTCTATTTATAACCCAATAGAGTGAATAGAGTATATTAGGGTGGGTATTGGCCTCTTTTATGCCATTTATGACTTAAGTACTAGTTAGTTTAAACCGATTTTATTTTCACACAAGGGAAAAGGCCGCCTTTGTAGTTTCTGTACAGTTTTAGACCACATGTCTGTTCAGTATTTGAGTTCTGCTAAGCCATGTTTTGACGGGAAACTTGTCTTGAACCAGTATTGCGGCAGCTATAATTAGTTTGTAATCGGAAATTGGTTTATCAACCAGTATTTATTGTCCTTAAGTTACTGTACCAGAAATACACCTGTTGTTTTGTATTGTAGATTTATTCCAATTTTACAAAAAAATTAGTACACTTTATTTTATCAACATGGTTTTCATTTAGTGTATATCTGGAGAAACACGACAAGATATATGAGAGTCATAATGTCCGTAAACATTTTAATATGTGTTTATATCGGCATCTGTTTAACATACACGTTATACTGTATATCCTGTAGAACAGTACAGTATCTCCAAAAGTATAGATTATTTACATAATAATTTAAACAGGAAATTATGCATTGAAGTGATTAACATAATCATGCAATTCTTAGAAAGATTTACCCATTGCACTAGCATATAAAAAAAAGTAAAGACAAATTTTTTTCTTATATTAATTTTTTTTATTGTTTTTACACAGTTTAAATATCTTCACTTTATAATAATTCGATAAAAAAGAACAATTTATTCCACATCTTCCGACTGAATTTTAACGATTTTGTTTTTTTATATTTTGAGCATCGTTCACGCTATTATGGGTCAGTGAAAAAGTTTATTATCCTTAAATCCTGTTAAGAACAATATTGCACTATTTATAGTATAATTATTATTTAACTGGATGACCTTCTCCTTTTATTTACTTATTGTTTTTGTTCTTACTGTCGCTTTCATTATACATTACTTATTAACTTAAGCGGCATGTACAAGCATATAGTACACACAGGTGGTTGAGGTATCTATAATACAACAATTATATTATCCAATTACTGAAGTTAATTAAATCACCTGCAACCATTTTCACTTTCTGGATAAGCTACGTAATAATTGCTGTTACGGTGGTGTCTTTGCCTTCCCTCAACCATCCCATTCATAGCAGCCAGTTGCAATTTTGAGTTTAGATCATAAGCGTGATTTATTTGGCCGTTCATCATTAGTTCTTTGGTGTTTGATCCGCTTATGCAGGTACACGACGATGCTCCACCGTGATAAACACTCCCTGGCCCTCCTACGCTGCCGTTTGGTGGTGGTCCTCCGTTTAAATACGGTGGTCCTGGATAGTGAGAATGTAGATGCCGGTGATTGTCGTTAGTATGGCGTAATTTTAAAATGCAAATGATTATAATTAGTATACAAACAAATGCCACAACTCCGACAATGATCCCAATTATCATTGAATCCATGTTGGTTAAAGAACCCTGTCCAAAATTTGGATCGTTTGGTATATTCTCTACCGATTTAGTCGCTGGTGCTTCGTAAATGATATCTGGTTCTTCATCGACTGCTTTTTCGATGAGTGAGATTGCTGGTGTTGTAGTTGGTGGTGGTGTTGTGGTTGTTGTAATGGTGGTTGTCGTTGGAGGTTCAACGGTTGTTTGAATGGGTTTTTCACAAGTAAGGTCTGATTCTTGTAATGTCCAAACTAATCTTTCAGCCATTTCTTCAGGTTGCTGACAACGTAACTGACGCCACTTGTTGTCACCCCTGACAATCTGCTCAATAATCCAGCGATGGAATGGTTTTAAATTACAGTCGCAACGAATCGGATTAGAATCAACCCCTGAAAGTTGGATACGGCTCTTCTTTTCGTCTATTGCTGCCAACAGCTGCGATCCCAGATTTGAAATTCGGTTGTATTCAACGTTAAATTGAAGCTTGCTTGACATTGGAAGTGGAAGGAATAGAGCGTTTGGTATTTGAGATATGTTTGTACCACTAATTGTGACATTGAAAACAGGACCAACTAGACCAGCTAGTGAGACTGAGGTGAGTGTGTCTAAAGAGTCTCCACTGATTGACAGACATGTCAGACGTGAATTGTATGCTGATTGAAGTTGATCACGTAATACATTGCCTTTAATTTCAACTTTGAGACTTTCCAGCGAATGGAGGGATTCTAAAACGCCTTGAATATCATAAAATCCCAGCCGTGGATAATCATATATGGCTAGATGACGCAGGTGTGATAAATGCCTTAAAGCTTCATGACCCAAACGGCCCAGCTCTGACAGCTTTGACATGTCTAGACTTTCTAGTTGTCTTAACTCTTGGAAATCTGTTTCGGAAATTGATTTAAATTTATTTTTTGATATGTTTAAGGATTTTAAGTCAGGAATTTCCTTCCATATTGGCCCAAGACCGATGGTGACGTCTGACAACTGATTATTGGATATATCAAGTACTTCTAAAAGTGTCGCTCGACGGAATGTGCCGTTGTTTAGACGTGAAATTTTGTTGGACGCTAAATTAAGTGAACTTAGAAACGGAGTTTCTAACGCTGGAATAGACGTTATGCTGCAGTTAGCTAAATTGAGTTGCTGTACTAATTTCGGTTCGCTAAAAATTGAACGCAAAGAATTTTCGGACAGTGGATTGTATCCCAAATTTAATCTTTTGACGCTGTAAAAAATATCGGAATTTGGAGTAACGTGTTTTAGGCGATTATGTGACACGTCGACATCGTGAAGAGTTGCCACATGTTCGTTTAGGGAAGTCATTGGTAATGTTGTTAAACGATTATGACTAGCACGAACTGCCAGAAGAGATTTAACATTTACTTTGGAGAAAATAGTTGGAGGGAGACTGCTAATGTTGTTGTTGCTTATATCAACGTCTAAAAGGGCCATTTCGTTAAGTGAACCCTCGTTCAGATGATTTAACCGATTATAAGACAAATTTAAGAATCGAATCTGAGTGGATCCACGAAAAGCACCTTCTTCTACATCTTCTAAAAGATTCTCTGAAATGTCAATGACCTTTAAGCGCTTTCCGTGACCGAATTGACCGCTTTCCACTCGTTGCATTTGATTATTTCGTAAGTTTAACTTTTCTAATGAAGGACAGTTGGTAGTGAGCCCTTCTAATCGAACTAAACGGTTTGAAGAAATATCAATTTGCATTAACTTCGGAAACTGTTTCATTGATTCGGCATTAAATATTTCAATATGATTTCGACTGAGATCAACCGAGGAAAGCTTCGGCAGATGGGCATGAAATTGATCTCCAAAGCTCGTTAAATAATTACCGCCGAGATTAATAACAGACAGCATGGATAAATTAGCACCAAATGAGTTTTCACGAATGTTATTGATACCGCTGTTGGCTAAATTTAAGCTTCGAAGCCTGGGAAGATTAACGAAACTTCCTTCATCAATATCCACTAAAGCGTTATTGGAAATGTCTAAGACTTCCAACCAAATTAGGTTATTAAATAATCCCGGTCTAATTGTCTTTATATTATTATTTGACAGATCAATGGTTCGTAAATGGGGCGTTTTTGCGAAGGTTGTTAATGGCACATCTGCTAAACGATTTCGGCTGATGTCTAATTGCTGAATAGACGGGAATTTGTCTAAACTTTTATCAGGTATTTGATCGATGTTGTTATCTGAAATTAACAAGTCGATCACTTTTTGGAAATGACCTGTCGCTGGAAATTGGTCCAATTCGTTTACTGATAAATCTAACACCTTTAGAGTTGGCTCCACGCCGTTGAAAGTGTATGGTGTAACATTGTAAATTCGATTTCCTCGCAAATTCAGCTTTACCAGCTGATTAAATAATTTAAAAGTTCCGTTTGGGATTTCACTCAGTAAATTATACTCCATTTCTAATTGAGTTACGTGACTGACGGTTTCAAATAGCTGAGGAGAGATGGCTGCAATTCGATTATAGCCGATTGATAGCGTGTCTAATGACTGCACTTCACCTAAAGTTGATGATGGCCAAGCCAGGAAATTGTTATCTTGCAAGTTTAAATATCTTAAATTTGTCAGACCGGCAAGATGAGTTTGGTCCAATTTGCGGATGAGATTTACGCGTAAATCTAGGCTTTTTAAAGATGTCAATGCCGCGAAAACGCTGAGTGGAAGATGCGTGATTCTATTGGCCGATAAATCCAAATAAAACAATCCAGATAATCCGTCAAAGTCTTCAGGTGCAACATCGCGAATTTCGTTGTAGCTAAGGCGAAGTTCTCTTAAAGTTGGAGATACTTGAGCAATCGCAGATGATGGAAAACGCGATAAGTAATTGTAAGACAAATCCAAAATCAGCAGCGACGATAATCCATCGAAAATACTATTGGATTCCATTGAACTTAATTTATTGTAGCTTAAATCTAGAGTCTCTAGATTCGATAATCCTAAAAACGCTGATGGTGCTACATGGGTTATGGCATTCGTGCTTAAATTGAGAGTCAAAATGGGCGATTCTTTTGAAGTTGTAGAAAAATTAGCCTTTGTCAATGCTCCTATAAAACATTTTAGTTTATTAAATTAAACAAAATAAAGTTATTCAAGTAATCGATTTTTAATTACCAATTCTGTTGTTTTGAAGTTCAAGTGTTAGCAATGATTTTAAATTTCTTAGACTTGGAATAGGGATTTCGGTCAGCTGGTTGTGATCCAAAAATAGTTGCTGTACATTTTCGGTATATTTAAACAGCCCATCGTCAATTGCTCTTATTCTATTAGAGCCAAGGTCCAAAAACCGCAGCTTTGTCAGTTTAGAAAAACTTTCAGTTGTAAATACAGGGTTTAGTTGGTCACCTAACAAGTTATCTCTTAAATTCAACTGCTCTAAACTTCCAACAAACATTTGGTTATTTAATTTTGATATTCTGTTGTGGGATAAATCCAGCAATGTTAGAGATCCATTATTAACCCATTGTGTCAAACGCTGAGAAATGTCTAAGTTTTGTAAAGCAGCATTGCGATGTAGATATCCTTTAAGAATCAGCTGTGGTGGTACATTCAGTTCTTGGTCGTCTAACCATAAATTGTCACAGTTTAATAAATACTGATCTTCTCCATCTTCAGCACATTGACAGATAGACTCGAGATTATAATTAGGAACCCAATCAGAGCATGGCTTCCACTGGTGTTGACCAAAAGACAAAGCAAATGTTGCCCAGATCACCCAAACCAATTGTCCTATAGTGGCCATCTAAAAATCAATTTGACAAAAAGATTATTTATTGACGCACGATGTCAAATATAATGTTAACCAACCTTATAATTATTTTTTTTTTAACAAAACGCATTTAAAATTTAAGCTACTTAAGTAACCGTATTCTGGTCACAGTTTTCTTGTATTATGGTAAATGACTGCTCAGTAATTATTATTGTGACCATGTCAATTATAAGTAGTTTTTGTTTCCTTCTGTCATTGGTAACTATATATAAAATATGAAAACTTTGAAAAACACAGCAATAAAGTTGTGTTTATTTAAATAAATGTTTTGAGTACAGTTAAATGGGACGACATTTTTTCCTCTTATAGAATAAAAATGTAGAAAATGCTGAAATACTCAGTTTTTTAAACTTTTTATTATTTTTTACTTGGTCGGCCACACCTGAAAGCAGACCTCTTAAAGTCTAGTTAAAACATCTGAAGACCGGTCGTATACCCAAAAAAAAATTAACTTGGTGAAATTTGACCCTCAAAGGTTTCATATAATACCAACAGTTTAATTGTATTCAGTCACCTTGACAACACCATTTGTCTTGAAGCTTAAGTTTGCAATTTTTATAACTATTGTCTGTGCATATCATACTGTACGTTTATTTTACATGGCCAAATTCATATGTATAAAAAATCAGGACAAAAAATATACTGTATGTCATTTCCGCTTTAAACACGTACATGATATGTGTACAACAAGCAGCAATGTTTGCATTTTCAATTCACAATCAGAGCCAATTCAATATACAGTAAATTAGTGTGTACTTCTTTATTTGTGTTCTAATATTAAACAGAGAAGAAAAACTGCTTTGAGTGTCAAGGTGATGCTTTTGACTTTACTTTATCTGGCATTGGAAATTGTTGATAGAGAAAAAAATTTTTAAGAAAGGTTTTTAACCCCTTGCAAAAATATATATATTTTTTGCCAATGTATTTTACATGTATGGCTATGTATTTTTGCTATTAAAGAATCCCGTTTGGCCTGTTGTTCATGCTCAACATTCGTGGTCGTCTGCTTAAATGGTTAAACACTTTTTAAAAGGTCGTTGCACATTTCATTGATTTTAATTTTTTACGCAACATTGCTTCATACATTGTCTTGTACTTCCTTTTTCCACATATTTTTCTTCTACCTGATTGGCTCTGATTTAATATTATTTCTGTAATCAGATGTGAAAACATTACAATTTTTTTTTGGTTTTATTGTTTTATTAATATTATTATTTATTATGTAAAATGATTAAGGAAGTTATTTGTTTCTTGGTACTTTAGCATGTTTTAAATGTTTATTATAAGGGAAAACATATTTATTTTGGATAAACTGTACAATAGTTCCTTGTTTATGTCAAAATTTAAAGTTTTTAACCTTTTTTTTTAAATTTGAGAAAACTTTTACTTGAGGAAAGTTACTGTAACTTCAATTAGCATCAATGAAATTAATTTTCTGGAAACCATATGAAATTTTCTAGTTTTAAACAATTTAGTTTTTACTTAACACTGTAGTAGTTACCGATTAAATTCTTAACTAATTAGGTTTTTTTTGTATAGTTAATATATTTAACTTTATATCTTATAGTGACTTTAAATTCGTACTTGTGTATTCAGAAGATGTGCTTAAAATGCAAACTTATAATTTGGTTACAACTTAACATTGAAATTTATACACATTATTGGGTTTGGCATTTATTTTTTGGGCAAAATAACCAGCTGTTCAATGTCATATGCATTATAAATAGGTTTATTGTGCTCAAAGCATTTTTAAGGTACTGTAAGTTATTCCCTGTATCTGATTAGCATTTTTTAAAATTACTTGTAAATATTAATTAGCAGGTTTTTTTTTTCATTGTTGGTACATGTACACTATAATACTGTATGATATCGAAATCTTATTTTTAAATTATCGGCAATGTATTTGATATCTACACAACACATTGTTTCTAAAAATACAGACTAAATCAAGTTAAGAGGAATATTTATTAATAGCATACCGATTATTTACGATCTTGTAATATTTCATAAAAATTTGATGTTTTGGTTGCCTGTGTTTTTGTATTTTACGATTTTGAGAATTTTACGAAGGTTATGACCTTAGTTTAAAGTGGTCACACGCCCCAAACAGCGTTTTACTCTCTCCTCTACCTGTTTTCAACGTCACCTTTCCCCTTATCCCCCCCTCCACCTTCATCACCATCCTCATTCTTCAACTATACAATAATAATTTATGTACACATTCTCATAACAACAAAAAAAATTAGCTGAGTGAGACCTTGGCTTGTGGTTTTGTACTTTTTTCTCCCCAAAACAAATCTCAATTAACAATTCACTGTGGTTTTGCTCTAACTTATTACCCCTTCTCAATTCACCAGGGCAAGGTTACATTTACATTACATATTACCACATCAAGTCCTAATTTTAAGAATATACATAACCCCACATAAAATTCAAAATAAACTTTACTTACCGTTGAAAATTAAAAAATTCCTCTCTTAGAGTAAATTATCCATTGACCGGCTTGAAAAAATGCGGCAGAAAATTATTGTCGTCTCCAAAACAAATATTATTTGGATAATTTTCTTCTTCCCCTTCAATCTCTTGGCACTTTTTAATATGAATTTTTCCAATGAGGCAAAAGCAGAATTATTTTTGCAAGAACCGAAATTGTTCGTTTAGTTCGTTGATCTTAATAGCTGGAAATGGTAAAAAGTGAAGTTTGTCTTAAACAGTCTGGCTGTAACCGTCGTGTTTTTTTTTTCTTCCACCACAACAGAGATTAAATTCCTCCTTATCCAAGTTCAGCTGTCCCTTCAGAGCGAGCCACCCGGTCTACCTGTATGGCTAATATAATGTAATGTGTACACGTTTACGTTGGATGTTTACCTCTCTCTCCATCTCTTTTCAAAATTCTTACCTGTTTACCTCTGTTATGTAGCCTCAACGAACAGGACTCTTTCCCCCTACCCCCTCCTTCTTTAACTTTTAACTTAAGTACTGTATTACCCTTTCACTTTTTCCTATGTTATTTCACTGCGTAGCTTTTACCTCTAAACCACTTTAGCATTACACACGCACACCTTTGCAATTGCATTACAAGCTGTACAGTATGCAAGTTACAGTACTTGCAAGAGGGGAAATTTCTGTAAACTAAACATAAGGTTGGGAAATTGTAAGGGGGGTTGGATTTCTTGAAGGTAACGCCAAATGGCATTCAAGCATATGAAGATACAATTAAGAAAACGTTTTATTTGCCATTTTGAAGAGTTGATATAATTAATAGGGTAATTAATTTATAACAAAAGAAACTCTACTACACTTGCAGCATGTTAAAATATAATTTTCCGGTTATATGTTATGTATGCATTTTGCGTCGTATATTGGATGACTTTTAGAAAAGCGTTAAAAATGCTGATTATACTTTGAGAGGGTTTTTAATTATTTGATTTGTGGGGATTACGTAACAATAATGTGATTTTTATCCAAATTACGAGCCCTTTCCTTTATTTGCTCCAGTTACAGAGAAATTTGTTAGAAAGACTTGTTTGTGTTTTCATCAGGAATTTTTTTTTAATACAGTATAAAAAATGCGTGGATGACATTTTTGAAATTTTGACACATTTGTTATTTAGCTTGTTTAATTTATAAGTTTAAATACAGCAAGGTACACATTTTAAAAGTATTTAATATTAGTTACATAACAATCATTGAAGTTGTAGTCGTTATACAGAGCTTACTTTCTGATCTGAAATTGATAAAAGCTTTTGTCAGTCAACGTAATGGTTGCTATTGTGTTTTACATAAAGAGTTGATATTTACTTTTACGTGATGTAAGGATAGACTATTTCTAATGTGCTAATTAGGTTAAATTTAAGGGGTTTTAAGGCGTTGACCATGCAGGTGACGATTGAATTTTATATTCACAATTGATTTTGATTGCGATGGAAGTAAAAAAAAGATAGTATACATAGTAATCCTTTAAATTTAAAAGATACAGTAATTTAAAATTTCGGGTTTACTGATGAGAAACGTATGCACCCAATTTTTAGCATTTTATTTTTATTTACGCTTTTTTTTTAATAGGGAAAAATAAATAAAATGTGCTGTTAAATAAAATAAATTCAGATGCTTTGAATCCACCCAAACTCATTCACTTGTGCTAAAAATATTCGTATTTATTGAATGGAAACGAGGTCGCATATTTTAAAGTTTCAATGCACGTTTCAAAACTAAAGTACTTGCTAATTGACATTAACATTTAATTGAAGAAATAAAATCATAAACATACTGTATACACAAGTTTATTTTATTTTTTGTGTTAGAGGAAAAACACAACCATTTTTCAAAGTTTCCTTCAAACAATTAATTACACAGGATGGTTAGTTTTTAGCATTTTCCCTTCTCTTTGTAATCTAATTAACGACTCGTATTTAATCACTTAATCATTTTTTTTTGCTTTTCCGGTATACAGAGTTTCCGTTTGTATACGATGCACTTTTAGTTAAACTGAATTTCCTATAGAGCAATATAAAAATACATATAACAATTGAATTTGAGTTTTTTATCGATTTTATTGGTCACATATTGTTGATGGGCATTTGAGAAATGTTTACTCATGTGAGGAATTGTTCCCACGCCATTATTATTTTTGCTGTTTAATTTTTTTTTCTAACTGTTTACTCGTTCACATTATGTTTAACAAGGTCGTTTAGTCAGGAAAAACCTTCGGTTACCATTATTTTCATATCAAAAATATGAATTAATACCGTATAACCAAAATGAATAGTTGAAGTTTTTTTTTCTTAATTTTTTTTTTTGAAGAGCTCCATTGAAATTCAGCAGTCATTTTATTTTTTAAAGGTTGAGAAATTACTTGACACCTATACTGACTTGTAGTGCTGGCTCGTAAAACTTTTATTTAGAAGTTTAGTCATCTTTGATGAGCTCATGATTTTATTTGACTATACTGTTATTCTGTATGTGGCATTGACTTGTAACGAACTATAAAACGCACTTGTCTGATTAAGATTTATTAACTCCTACTCATACGTAGAAATGTCAGCCGTAAACCGTTTAAAATTTAAACTTAGTGGTTCTGATTTTTATTGCTAGTTTTATGGGTTTAGTACTTTGAAGAAATAAAAAGTAGCTGTAATTAAGTGTAAACTTGCACTTTCTTGTCATTGACAAGAAATGGTAATCCGACATCTGCAATAGGCTATCAATAAAATCTTCAAAATTAATTGCAAAATTTAATGGTCACTTTAAAAATGACATTTTATGGATATACAGTAACCCTTGCTTTATTTATTTCGTTTAGTTTTGTAATTTATGGTTTAGTGTGTAATTTTAAGAACCATGTCACAAATTTAAAGCAAATTGATTTTTAATTAATTGTATTTTTCTTGTAAAAAGTAAACATACCGTATCTGCTCTTAAAAAAAAGCATGTAGTACCTCAAGCTAGAAAATTCGCGCATTAAAAAATCACTTATTTACCGTATTTACTAAAACAGTTAAGCAAATTAAATAACTAATTATGAGATTGTTTATGAGAAGTATTGTGAATAATGTAAGAAAGGAATTAGCTCAAATGTAAACTGTAGCAACTCTATTTTGTACTAATGTAACTATGGTACTCATTGTTAGTTATCTGTCAGTTGAGCATCATTGTGCATTAATCGTGCGTTATACAAAAAAATATTTTCTTGTAAATGTTTGCTTACAAATTTTCAACTAATCAGAAGTCATATAACTCGATTTATCAGGTCATAACAGTAACGAGTATTTCTACTGTATACCGTGTGCATAAAAGCGATTGATACGAGAATTGTTAATGAGTGATTTGACAATACTATGCGAACTTTCTGTCTACTTTAGAAAACGTCACTCGTGTTAAACTACAAGGAATGAATAGCTTGTCAAAACATAAAAAGCCATTGGTTTTTCTCTTTTGGTTAGTTGAGCTTGATTTATTTGAAGTCAATCAATAAAATCAATCAAAATATTGCAAATAAAAAATATCCGAACGTTTCTAAATAATAATAAAAATGAATCGATAAAAATGCGTATGACGCTTTAATTTGACATGTTATGCAGCTGGTGCTGGGTTTTCATTATGTACTTCAGGTGTGTAAACATCAGACTCCTCTTTGTCTTCACCTTTGGCATTTCCAACCCATGGGTAACGTTTGGGACATGTGAAACAAGTTTGCATATATCTGATTATAATCAACAAATAAGCGTTAATTCATGATTGATTCATTATGAGTGAAAGTAAAATAAAATTCTGTAGTTGAAATTGTTTACCTGACATCTGGTTCGACGTCTTTAGCTTCAAATGGAACTGCACATGTTTTAGGCAGATTGCATGCAGGCTGTCTAGGAGCTGGACATGCCCATGGTTCAAATTTACTTATTTCGGCCAATGGTGTTGGCTGAATAACCCATTGCAAAGCTTGTGCGGATGTGACAAAGTATGAATCACCTCTGTAATTGAAGTTTAAGATTAGTAAAAAGATTTGAATTAAATAACTTAATGTAATTTTGAAACTAACTTGGCTAAAACAGCATCAATAAATCGGTTCAAAGCCTTGAGACGCTCTTTGTCTAAGAACCAACTGGTCTGAAGGTTAATTCCAAGTGGAGCTCGATTGGAGTTGTAATGTCGGTTGTAATTTTCCATTAACCAGTTGAAAATTGTTTCTTCGTCTCCGTATAAAAATACACATTGATCTAAGAAAGCACAATTGCCTCCTTCACCATCTTCGGAATAAAGCATATTGATTGGTAGCTCCCATATACCTTTAGAAAGAACAATAAATAAGAAAATTTAGTTTTTCTCAGTTAACCAGTATAGTCATTCTTGTAAATAATTTTGAAGGTGTTTTATACCTGGATATGTGTATGTAGGACAATTTCCAGCTCTACATTTAAATGGCATTTTGTAATCTAATGAAAATGGCCACACTGGAACTCTGGATAATGGAGTGGTCATTGTGGCATCGTAAACAAATCCAAAATCGTTCATCATCTATGAAAATGTATTTGTTTAGCCAACATGATTACAGTTAAATATCCTTAAAACGTTAGCTTTTCTTAAGAATAATTACATCGAATTGTTCATTTCCACCGCATTTTGTGAATGGACCACGTACGCCCAAAATGTCATCCTTAGGGATTCCTGCAAACTTTTCTAAAACTTCCCGCATACCGACCATTTCCATTGTCCAATTCTCATAAGAGCCTTTAGTCCAGTAATCTTCCGGTTTTCGGTTACTGAAATTAGCAATAACAAATTAAAATTGGCATCAATTAATTTCTGCTCGTTATAATTATTGTAAAAATAATTCAGTTGTTTATCTAATTAGTGACTATTTGGTTTTGAAATATTTTTGTGTAATTTTGGTGCCATATGTTGTTTTATGGCCTTGCATTCTTCTTTACAAGTTTTATTTTGATTGCCACTTTTTTAGACGGATATTCTTTGAGCTTAGCCTTGGATAACTTTTTACAGGAATCTCTAAAATTGCTTAATACTTAAAATTAACAATTACTTAATGATTGAAAAAAACGGTGAAAAATAGTTAAGTGAAACGATTATAGAAGGCTTCTTCAAGGCTGGATGCCACTAATGGATTTTTAGTTATTTAATGGTCAAGGTGATGACCACTATAAGAACGTATTATGATATCATACAATGAAAAGATGAATCATTTTGCAGTGTAAAAATACATGTAATAGTCACTAAATCAAGGTAAACATTGCAATAACATGATTTTGATTATAAATACACCTGACATAATGGATTAATCTTCATCATCGGATTTTTTGATTACTTAAATTATGGGATATTTATGTAAATATTACTAGTTTAAGAATTACCTAATAGAGTTGACGGCAATTTCGTTGCCCATTGCGTAAAGTCTTTGGACATATTGATAGTTTGTATAGTCGTGTGATACGTAGAATGTTCCCAAAATTTTACAGCCATTGGGGTTGGTACGATTAGCTTGTAGTAAATCACGATAATATGGGAAATTGAGCAAATTAATTCCACCACTGAATGTTAGTACAACCATTTGAGGAACCTTACAATTGAAATTGGTTGTTATAATGATTTAAATTTTAAAGTAAAATTATTATATCATGTTTACTTGTTCTGGATCAAGTCCACCTGGGATTTGAGTTCCATCACTACTGCAAAAGCAATCTGGCAAAACACAAACTGCTGGATCACATTTTTTGGCAACCAAACTTGGATCAAGTGGTGCACTAGTTGTCGTTACTGTTAAAAAAGTCAAAATAAAATTCAGTACTTGCGTAAAAGAATGTATTAAATAGAAAAGGTTACACACTGTAATTGACTGGCCCACAAGTGACTTCTGATTTAAGTGTACAGAATTTTTTTTCGTCATCAAAGAAAAGTCCTGGTGGGCAATTCTGTACAAATGCAGTTCCTTGTGAACATGTGTAGAATCGACGGCATGTTTCTGGGTCAGCGAACAAACCCTCTTCAAACGGGCATCGGTACTGAGGAGCAGGCGAAACTCGACGGCTTCCTCCGCTGCTTCTTACCGATGGTTTGGTTGGCTCGGTCGGCTGCTCCTCGTTAACTGTCGGCGTCCTAACTGTCGTTGTTGTAGTGGTCGTTGTTCTCACTGGTCGTGCTCGTGTTGTTCGAGCGGTTGTCGGCGGAGCTGTCGTGGTGCTCGCCGTTGTTGTTGGTGCTTCGGTTGTGGTTGTTGTTGTCGTCGTTGTCGTTGTAGACTCAGTTAATTGAATTGTTGATGGTAGTTCAGTATCGGTCGATAAGTCAACGGTTACTGTTTGACCAGCTAAATTAATTACATAAAAGTATTAAAAAATGCCAACTGATAAATAACTTTACATTTAAAAGAAACGTATTAGGAAATTAGGTATTAGGTTAATTTAGTTTCCAAAAAAAGTTTTAAAATGAATTTTTAGTAAATTTGATTTGATATCTAAAAGTTAATATGAGAAGTTTTGTTTTGATTTAATGTTTATTTCAGGGTAGTGTTTTTGTTTGTGTTTTTCTTTTTATACGTGGGGTGTTTGGTATTTGCTTATCTTTTCTATGACAATGTCGAGTCAGCAGATTAGTTGATAATTTATACATAAAGTGTTTTGTGTAACCTTATAGACTCAAGGATATTTGAATTCAATGGCAAAATTTTGAATATTTTTCAAGGCTAATGCCACTGCCAATTTTTTTTTTTTGTAATGTATTTTTTTCATCTTAAATCTTTAACAGGATCTCTGATATCCCTTTCAACTACTTAAAATCACTCCCCATCATAATATCTAGAAATTATTTGTTTTTGACGTTTCACTTGCTTAATTTGACTTGTCATCATCAAGTCTTGTAATTACTGTATTAGAAAAAATGAGCTATTTAAAGTTAATGTATTCAATTATTTGTAACGGTTTTTCAACCTGACCAGTCTATTGAAAACGCCCAATCTTTTATCAGTTAAAGTCACCGGGCAGCTGCCATTAAACGGGCGTGGTTTTCGAGTTCCATAACATGTTCATGCATTAATAACATTTTCGCTTCATCACTAGTCTATTAGCGAAGGGAAATTTGCATAGTAATTAAACTTTTAATAATAGGGAGATGTAAAGGATAGATGTTTTTTTTCATATTAAGGACTATAAAGAGGGAGAAAGTTAATTTTATTTTGGAAATTTGAAACCTGTACAGTGTACACACTGTGTCAGTACTACAAAATAATAAGATAAAAAATATCCCTTCAAGCTGTCAAATTATTTTTGCATTTTCATCACTTTATGACCTTTCACTGGAGGGCGACTACGTAATTAATCCAGACTTGCAATGACTTTGCAAGGTACCGTAACAACTTTCAGTTTTAGGAACTTGTGGGGAGGATGGGGAAACTTTTCTAAGAATTTTTTGTCAAGGTATACCTGATGTACACCATGGGTACTCATAATAAAAACTTTAACGACAATTTTGAAGCTTAAAAATAAATTTACAGCTTTTTTTATTTTTGTTATCGTTGTTAGTAGTGTAGGAGAATACCGAATAAGTCCAAACATTTTAGAAAATTGTATTTTGGCACCAAAATCTTTATTTAAATTTTAGTATTGTGTATATACTGTAATTTATACATTTTTCTTTGTATTGCTTGAGTTGTTTAATGTTAACACACCTTGTTTTTGTCTGTTTATTTTATTTAACAGTGTGGTGTGACATATTTGATGTATTACAAATCTAAAAGAGTTAAATCAATGAACAGATTATTTGTTGTCGAGACTGTTTGGCTGTATTTGTGACGTCAATGAACATGAAAACCAATTGATGTCCTACTTTAGTTTATACAAATGTTATTTATATAGTAATTTTTTGTATATGTACTAATACATAAAAGTAAAGTGCAAACGTCCCGTTAAAGTTTTTCACTACTACATGACAAATGCCCTCTAAGTGGCGAACAATAAAGTGCATTCACCTCAATATCTTACACTATAAGTTTATGTGCAATCGAAACAATTTTTTTAGCTTAATTAAACCACTGATTAGCAATGGCATACGATATTATGTAACTTTAGTAGACGGAATGAAATTCTCTATAGTGATATTCCAATTTTAATTTGACAATATAATGTTTTAAAGTTAAAATTGTAATTAATTTTTATGTTGTATCATTAATGACTCAATAGATGTTTTCATTTAAACTGCATTGAAGGTTATATCAATAAAGCGTTAAGATAGGCGAATTACATTAATAATATTGTCATTGTAGATTTAGGAATAAGGACATCCGTGAGAGTAACTAATGACTAATTTTATCATTCTCAACATAACAATTACTTTTCACAATTAAGAAAAAAAATAAAACTTTACAAAATTTTAAAGAAAAAAAATTTCGTCGTGCATAAAATTAAAAGTCGATTTGCGTCATTTTAAACATGCAAGCAGCTTTAAAAATAGTTTTTACTGTACAAACGACATTCACAATTAATTGACACAACTAATTAAATATTCGAAGGAGTTTTACAAAAAAACAAGTCAATTAGAATATCATTATAGGCGTATGCTGTATTTACAAAACAACTTTATGAAGAGAAAATTAAAATTAACTCTAGAAATTATTGAGCATAATTATTTTATTTACCGTAGTTAAACTAATAAGTATAGTTAAAATGAGTTCTTGGAGATTTTTTTATAATATTGGCAATTTTAGTAAATAGTTTTAAAATAATAAAAAAATGATTTCTGGTTTTTACCTGTGTAATTGACGGTAATGAGCAGTGCGCAGCAGCAAATGATGAGCACCGTGTTCGTAGACATTTCTTCTTTTGTGTTGCCTTGCTTTCACTTGAAGTTATTATAATATTCGATATATGAAAGAAAAAAAAACGGTCTAAACTTTCTACTCTTGCTTTGAGAACTGATTTAAAATAATACAGTAGTAAGAAAAGGTGGTTGTTGCTCAGTTAAAATTTAGGTTGCTAGGTTAAATTTTTCAAGTTAGGGAAGGGAAGAAAGAAAATATTTAAAGAAAATTTTTGTATCTATAAAAAACAGCAATATAATATATTGTTGAAACCTGTTTGTACGTTATTTTTCTTATTGTTTTTTTCTTTACAAAAAGACGAAGAGTTGAAACGTCACTTCACTTAAAATGACCTGGATGAGAAAGACGATACCCAACCCGTCTTAAATACTGTTTCTAAAACTCCTCCTTCTACAAGTACACCTACATCCACCCACTTTAACACTCCCCGGTATATCATATTATGTACTTGGGGTATTTTTGGTTTTTTTTTATTTACGTTTTAACACTTTATTCCCCTATGACCTTTGTCTGCTCCTCCCAAACGCATCATCATGTCTATGCAATCGTTCGCAACCGTAATTCTTCTACCTGGGTGTACCAACTTATGAAGAAGACTTTTCTTTATTTTCTTTCTTTTTGTTTATAAAAAGTATTTAAAGGTCACCAACAAATTAAATCATGTTTGTCATCCGTTTAATATGAAATGTTTCATCCTTACACACTTGTTACAAATGAAAAAACGATTTCTACATTGTACTAAATTAACGAGGCTGTGTTAATTAGCCAAATTAGCGATTTGGACAAGGAGAAATAATAATAATATATAAAAATAAAAATGAAAGTTATCGGTTTAACAACTGTGAGATTTAAGGATCGTTATGACACGAAAAACCCGTTTAAAGTAACGACTTGCTTTTTACGCGTTTTCAACTATTATCATTATTGATAAAAAAAATCAAATTGACTGAAAAATCATTACTTTACTTGCACTTTAAAATTAATATTTGATTGATTAATGCTTTATGATAGCACCAATATATTGGATTTAATTATTAAGTCACTATATTTGCAAATAATTACAGATGTGCACCGAAATTAAAATGCCTAGGCTTTTTAATTGGTGTTTGTTTGCGAAATTTACTATTTTGCAACATTTTTTTACGAAAAAGAAATTAGTAGGCGTTTATTCAGAGATGTACAATCACCGATTTATCAGTAATTTTCTTCTACAGTATATAATGACTTAACAAACATTACCATTTCAACATTTTTTTTCTTACAATAAGGTAACAGTCAAAATTGTCGCCATAACCGTAATTAAGTTGTTGATTTTAATGATGTTTGAAGTAGAAGTTTTTGGTTTAGAAGTTGAACCATAAGGTGGTAAAATATTATGGTTTTGTTGGTCAATGTCAGTTCCACCTGAACGTCCTTTATCAGCATCGTTCTTGTGGCAAATGTCGTGCAATCGCGCTGCAAACAGGGTTAGCGTGATGTTGTCACCGTTGCACCTGTTGTTTTCCAGGGTTGCTTTTTCCCAATGCGATTGATCTTCGTGCAGCATCCAGCACAGTCCGTTGTTGCATGGAAATAGGTTATTTGTTACCTCAATTGGCTGGCTGCTATTGTCACTATCGTCATCTTTCAGTAGCAAAATATCCATTGATTGCTCATCTATGATATCGACACGATTGTTAGTAAAAACGATGCTTTTTGCGTCGCCAAATCCGTTCAGCGCGTTATTTCTCAGATGGTTGACGTGATTTTGCTGGAATATCACTTTTGTTCCTGACATAATATTTAAACAGTTCGATTCCATGCTGTCAAATTTCGACTCTTCTATGACGACTTTTTTAACGTTGATTAAGGTTATGGACCGATTTTTCCAGTTGGCAAAAATCGATTTAGATATTTTGAAATTCTCAATTTCCTGAACAACAATTGCTTCTTCGTCTAAAGTATTTATCTTCGAATTAATTATAGAAATTGTTCCAAAGCGTGAAATATTTTTAAATGCTTTGCTGGCAATGTGGTCGATGGTACAGTCAATAATCGTTAAAGTTTTGACGTTACTGACTAACAAAAACGCTTCAGTTTCAATTGCACCGATCGTCACATTGCGAAATTCAATTTCGTCAATAGCTTCTACGTGGTTGAAAAAATGCTTGCTTAAATTGAAAATTCGGACATTTTCAAATATTACTTTGTTGATTTCCTTTTCTGGTCTCTTAATGTTGTCAAAAACGTTGGTGTTCATCTGCAGAACGTCAATGTCTTTAATCTCGACAACTTTTGGTGGATTCATGGACATAGCGTAATGGTCTAGCCATAGTAAGTCACATTGTTGGAATCTCATGTATGACCATACTTTGTGGACACTCATCCCATTTACGCTGATTCTGGTTACATTTGGAGCTGAAGAATCATTTTGAGGTTTTGCACATGAGCAATTGAGAATCAAAGTTGTCTCATCGCAATCGCAGTATCTCTTGTTAATACACGAATTAAAGGGGATACAATTGACGGTTGTCCATAATGAGCATAGTGTAATTAAAACGATAAACGCAGAACGACCCATTGTTGGGGATTAAGCGACCAAATTGCTACAATAGCTGGAGTTAAAATGCGTAATTTGAAAAGAAGTTAAGGTTATTATTAACGGCTTTGTGAACAAACGAAAACAAAATTGATAAACATTTCTTAAGAAAGGAAAAGCGTTGGTGAAAAAGCGGAAATGTCAAACGGAAATAGTGCATATATTTTAAACGTCATCTACACTGATAATCGTTTAGTTATTGTTTATGTGTCTCAAAATAGTGATTGTCAATGTTATGGACAAGTACAGAAATAATTACATTATCGTCAAAATACTATTTTGTTGAAGTTTCTTTCTTAGGTCTCTGAACTGTTTTGCTTCCTATGTTAACAAAATTTCGTTTACATACAATAAGACGTTTCATTGAATTTTTCAAAACTTGGATTTAATTTGACTAATGATCTGTAATGAATGCTAGCATTACTAACTTACATTTCGTGGCTGTTTTTTCCAGTAAAGTACATTATTATGCAGTGTTGACATTTAATAGAACCGATCAAATATTATTTCAACCCAAAAGGAGGTCATCCTCAAACATACTGTAGTTTAAATAAAACATTTTTACAGTTAATACTTTTTTCTCGTATGTGCTACCATACTGACTTTTCAATTATTCAGACATTGTTAGTAATACATATAAAATTCAAGACAAGTTTTAAAGTTTTAATCGATTTTAACATAATAATCAGCTCAGTCACCAAAGACTAAATTGCAATGGGGAAGAGGGTCACCTCAGAAATAATTCCCCAGGCTCCCCCTTTACTTTGGGGCTGACAATAATTATCAAAACGAGTTTTCTCTGTACTGCATATATATTTGATTTGCCATTTACATAATTATAGTAGAATTTAACGGATACAAGTACAGTATGTCTGTCCGGTAGCTTAATTAGGTTTCTCTAACGTCGACAAATAGTTGTCAGAAAAATTACTTAATTGCGTTAGACTAGCTACCACTGGTATTGCAACCGGGATTTCTGATGATTAGCTTTTTACTAATTAAAACTAGTTCGTACCAATTTCAGAATATTATTCAAACATGTTTACTGTCACTAACAATTTAGTTTTGATTTTTGGCGTATTTTTTGTTGGTTTTTGAATGTTTTTTTCTAGTAATATTGAGGGGACAGCAAATAGATTCAAATTTAATGAAGCTTTTTGTTTCCGTAAAGTCATTGGTGATTTACAGTGAAGTTTGTTTTTATTTACATATGGTTTCCCATTGAAATAGCACGTATTTGCTGCTTCAACATAATGTCAATTGAAAATAAGCTTATACTACCGCATATAAAAATATTTCCTTTTGTTTATTTTATATGACATTTCATCATTATTTAGTATCGTCGATTAACTGTTAATTGATTTTGTTATTATTTGTTTATTTATTAAGTGTCAGTTACCGATATGTACCGTACTGTAGTTGCAAAGTGTTTGTTAGTGCAGGACTGTAATTTCGTTTATGAAAAATGACTGTTGTTTGTTTGACAGCAAAATGGTTATACTTACACGCATGCGCATTTTTGACGTGCATATCAAACGCCAATTTGTCATTTGAATGCAAGAGTAGAAACCGTTTTGGGCCATTTTGTTTGCACGTCGACTGCTGTATCATAATTGAAGGGGCGTGTATCATCATTCGTGATGTTTGATGTGATGATGGGGAGGAGGGAGTGGGTGGGTGGTTGATGTTCACTGTATATTTCACCCACTAAGCCATTTTTACTTTTGAAAAGAGAGACTCCTAAAATTTCAATAGAGTTTTCAACAAGCGTTTTATAAAGTCCAGCGACAAATTCTGTCCTTTTATTCTCAGTCTATCAAATGTATACAACATTGAAAATAGGCAAGGAGACTTTTTGTCATTTTTCCGTTTCCTTCCCACCTCACCCACTGTATACAACACCCCCTTCATCCCTCCCACTCTTCACCGTCCCTTATAAGAGGGTGACAATTGGAAGAGCAAATCTTTTCATATTTTAGAGCTCTTTTTACTTTTTACTTTAAAGCTATTCATTTCAATTGAATTTTTCTTAATACTGAACAAAACTCTTTTAGCTTTTGTCAACAAATTTTTTTTATTTAACCTCTCGAAAAAAAATTTATATATGAAATAACTTGTATATATGTATTTTTAAATGAATGAACATCTTCACTTTTTATCTCAATTTTATTTTTATCAAAAAAAATTTTTTTTTGCCTTTTATTGTCATATTTTTGACAATGACACACAGCAACACCTCCAAACAAACGAAATAAAAGTTACCTTAAAAAATGTGCAGCTAAGTTGGGAAGCAAGTCTGCAAATAAGTAATTAACATAAATTTTGCACAGCATTAAATATGCAAATAGAGTTGATGTTTACTTTTATTTTTCTCAAGAAAAGACACTTAATTGCTTTGCTGGTCATGTATATTTATCTCGTTTCTATATTGGCAAAAAATGTTAGGATGTGACGTTTAGTTGATGTCTAAAATAGCTTGTACATAGCAATGCAGTAAAATGTCGGCAAAAACTGACTACAATTTGTGGGTCTATTTCAATTAATTTTAATCGCAAGAACTTGAGCATTATTTTTCTTTTTATTGTCGATGACACTCAATGAAATTTCAGTGTTTTTTTAAGAAATTTGTAAAAGCTGCATTTAACTTTAGCCTTTGTGTCTGTAAGTATTTCAGTGACTTTTTCAGTGATATTTTTTTTTTGATTTGGTGTATTTGACCAAATGTTTAATCAGGTGGCTTTGGTGACTTGTCTTGCCCTTTGTGTGTGGGGGTCTTTGTAGTCAATTGCATATAAGTTTTAGTAGTGGTGCGGTCCCTCTACCTGGGATTGACATTTAAAAGATCTGTATTTGTATATAATGTAGAGTGAAATTAACTGGCTATGTTTACTTTAAAAACAGACGGTACAATTGACGACAAAAAAAATCGACTCTCAGCATCGACTTTTTATTAGAGTTTGTTTATTTTAGACCGACTTTACTTCTCTCATCTGAAATATTTTGAGGGCATTTTAGAAAATTTTTGTTATTTAGATAATGACTTTAAATGTCTCAAAACCGTTCTGGAAAATATTTTCGCATTTTCTTACCTTAAAAAACACAGTATCTTGAAATTTGAAACAGCTAGCACAATCTCGGCTTGCAATATAAGCTTTTTGTCACAGTGGAATTTTATTTTTAAACATAAAAATATACAGTATAATAAAAAATTGAAGGAAGGAAGCGTGTGCTATGTAGTATTATAACAATGCACAACTATTGAGTAACAAACAAGTAAGGAATTCCAGGGTTTAAGTCCTAAGACCTAAGGTCTTATGAACTTGTAAAGCTTTCTTTTGAACCAAAAAAATACAACCTGCCAAGACTGCAAATAAAAAAGTATAGGAGTTTTGAACTAGACCAGGCTTTTTTGTTGTTGTTATTATTTGGCACAAGTTTAGTGAAGTAGCAAACTAACTTAGCCCGGTTGAACATTTATTTAGGTTGTTTACGCGCATAACATAACATTAGACTAGAATTATTTTTTTACTTGAGGAATTTTTTTGTTAGATACTTGTAATGTTATATGACAGTCAAAATCTGAAGTTTACTGGCGCCATCCATGTTAAGTAACCAAAAAATGTATCATTTTCTTTACATAACAATAACTGAAATATTTTCGTATACAAGAAAAAACTTCAAAAAAAGAAATTTTTCAGATTTTACTTTTTTTTTGTGAATTTCAACTCAAATTTTGTTTAGTGTAAGCTATTTCTTGTGATAGATTTTAGCACTGTGGTGTCTTATGTGCATTATAAATTGATTTTACTTTTTAGCATACTTAACATAATGGCGTAATTATTTACATGTATCAAACAGTAACTAGTTTTAACTAATTTTATGAATAACTTGCACTATATTTTTAGTTATTTTTAAAGTAAAAGTCGTAACTTAAATATAGAATTTATAATGAAAGTGTTTGTGTAACTGTACATTAATTGCCAGCTATAACGGTAATAACGAAAATTTTATAAATGGCAGTAAAAAATTAATTAAATGGCTTCTGGGCAAACCAAACTCTTAAGATATAAAATTGGTTAAATTAAACGGTAAATATAAGACCTGGGATTTCATCTTACAGTTTAAGGAAAATAACACGTTTTAATCAAAGTTAATAACCTTAAATTTTGAGTTTACCAAATTAAAAAATCAAGTTAATGGTGCAGTGTTAATTAAACACTGTAAAATGACCGTGTACTTATTATCAGTCAATGTACTTTTTAATTTTTTGTTCAGTTAACTTATAAAAAACTTGGACGTTGACGGATGACAATAACTTAGTGAAGATCTTTTATTTATTTATTTTGTTGGTTTTTCCCTGTTATTTCTAGTAACTGATCAAAAATGTCTTAAAAGTTTATGGAAATTTTTTTTTTGCATAGAAACTTGAAATTTGATTTTTTGTAATTTTTTTACTGAAAGGTTACTGTTCTAGGGTTAATCGCAGAGCACGCTCAATTGCACACGATTTAGGTGGCAAGTTTCGATTTTTTTTTTTTTGTGAGTGGGATAAGTTGTTTGTAATTACTTGCCTATAGGTGGCGCTTAATGTGAGAAAGTTCGGCGTTTTCAAGTGCGTTGTGAAGTGGTTTAAGAGATAGAGAAGCGCAGTTTTGAAAATTGAAAGAAAATATGGTACAAGTGGAAATTGTGAAGTAGAAATATCCACTTTGGAAGAAATATGAAGTTGAGAAGTTCATCTTATTTTTCTTTTTCTACTGTGCAAGTAGTTTTGAAGGTGAGGGGGTTGATTGTGTTGATGAAGGGTGGTTTTGGAGGGGGTTATTCACAGACAATTTTTTTGGATGGGAAAAGAAGAAGCTCCAGGCGACGACGATGAAGATGAATTTCCCAGATCTTGTACTTCAGATTCAGAAAATATGATCTTATTATATTATATAGCTTTAAGAAGATCAGGGGGTCACACTGGTCTTCGGGCTATTCACGTGTTATTTAATGCAGATACTTGGGCTATTAAAATATGAAATTAAAATAAATTCATTGTGCAAAGGGCAGGAATTACAAAGGGGGAGGAAGTTTTATAAATGAGAATCATTTTTATCACTTTTTAATAAATTTTGGATTGAAGGTCTACTGTAAATGCTATCAGAATGTTAAATTTAGCTTGAATTTCCAATTATGGGCGTCAAAGTCATAAACTTTTAATTTTTGGTTTTTGTTTATTTGTTATGTTTTAAAAGTTTTATTAGGTTGCATTTTTATTAAGTCTAAGTATATTTTGTTGTATAAAAAAAGGATATCCGGTGTCATGGCTGCTAGTTGAGTGAGTGCTCACAAAAATGTACAAGTAAAATTCACAGTGCTCCAAATGTTTCTATGTCCCTTGTGATGCGGTTGAATGAAGTCATCGAAGCGAAATTAATACGGTTTTCCTCACTAAAAAAAATAAAAAAAACTGTATCAATCGACCAACAGCCTCTCTTTCTCTTGTCGGTTTAAATACATTGCATGTACATTCATAGGTACATATGCACACATAGACAGCAGTTGATATTTCGATAACAGACCACAATAAAATCCTAAATCTACCCCATCTACCAAACTATTCCACTTCAAAATTAGCCTTCAACATCATCTCTGCTTTTTATTTCTAAAAAGAAAAAATAAGCGACACCTATGTGAATAGCAAGCGATTTGTGCTTGAGTATGAATAACAATAGGGTGAAAACGAAAGAGAAATCGTTGACCACAATTAATTTGGAATATGTAATTACTCAAATGGATGCCTTGACAATGGTTACAGTAGTTCCCTATCTCGGTACTCCATCTATTGCAACATTTTCCTCTACTTGCTCTACTTGGAACACACGACCACTTGAACAGTTTTAATCTGTAATCCACCATGAAAACAGGATTAAAGATCACCATCACACGGTTGCTCTTCACATTTTACGCAATCGGACTTGATAATATGTGAATTGATCGCAATGATTTTGCATCACTTTCCCAGCTTAAAATGCAATTTAGATAATTGTTTTGATTTGGCTCTCTAAAAAAATACAATATACGTAATACCCGTAGAATCAGCTACTTTGGATAATTAATTCACATCGCATACAATAAAAGCATGGTTCTTATTAGGACCTAATACACATTTTTGTTAGTTGTTAACTACCGGTAATTGGTAAAATTCCAAAAAAATTATTGGTTTAAAATGGAAATTATACTATCATTGTGCTGTACAATTACATTTTTCTCCCCCTTACTAAATCCTTATCAAAGTACAAATATTGTGCTGTAGTACTGAAAAAAGCAGGTGATGAATCAAAAAAAATAACGTCAAAAGTAAAGAATTTAGGAAGAAATCTTAAAAGGTCAATTCTTTAGTTGTATTTTATCATGGAATAGGGCCTAAAGTCTCTTGTACCTTTTTGAACATGCACTGAATTATTATAAACTTCCCTTTGGTAAAACTCTGTGTATAGTAGTAAAGGTAAAAAGCCTAACCTGAGGAAAGGGCTTAATTGTGTGTGTATATGCGCTAGCAGTTCCCTTCTATGCCAAAAGTTAATTCCAGTTTCATGCAAGAATTGATTCATAAAGAAAGAGTCCCTTTCATCGATAAATAACACTGGCTCCGACTTCTACTTTTAAGCCTGGATTTTAGTATATGCATGGATGAAGAAGACGAAATATTGTCAATCATATTGAAGAGAGTTTAAAACCCCAGAATAATAATAAGAAAGCAAGAAGCCAAAAAGGCTACTTTGCCATTGCCAATATTAAGAATCCTCCCATCAAAAAATTTCTAAAGTAAAATTATTGAAATGGCATTAGAAACCTCAAGGATTAACTATGCTTTACTAAATATTTTTTAATAAACTCAAAATTTAAGTCAATTCAATAAATCTGTCCAGCGGTTGGAAACCTCTTATGGTTCAGGTACCATTACATATTTTTACTCATAATAAGGCTATAAAAATTGTAAATTATTTTAGACATTTTATTGAGCATTCTTTCTCAAAATTAGTTACATTTTTAGTTGGTTTCCAGAAATCTCTCATACATCTATGTTTACATTTTGCGAAACATTTGTCTTAAGAGAATAAAATTCTCACGTGCACGGCCTATTTAAAATTTTATTAAAATATGTAACATTATAACGTGGTTAATATTAATTTTTTTATATATTATAATACATATCTGATTTTTATCTTGTATACTCCTTGAGCATATTTTCGCAAGTTGTTGACTTAATCGTTTTGATATGGCCAATCAGGAAACAATTTTTCGATGTTTAAATTGCTTGTAATGAAATCCATATGCCCTTCTATTTGTATATAAATTTTTGTGTATGTTTATTAATAGAAATAGTACCTAAACGCCGATCAATTCAATTGATGGCCATTGTAAAATATCATATATCCTTTATTTTATTCATCTATCTGTAAACTAAAAGTTTTTAGAGTTCAGTCAAAAGGACAGGTATCTTTTCATCCAATCAAATTCAAATGGCCATCCGCAACAAGAAAAAGAAAAAAAATTCTACTATGTTTTCTAGGTCGTTTTTACTTTAAACATTTCAATTCATGCACCGATTGCCTTGAAATACAATTCGGTAATTCTTGACATCTGTTTCAGGTAAATGTAGTGTGACCGATAGATGGCGCTGTCTTTATATGAATAAAAAAAAATGTCCTATTGTGACAATACTGGTGTAGCATTATTCTTGTTCCAACAGCCATTTAAAGGTATAGGAGGAGGATTTTGAGGTTGTTGGGTGTCCAATTTCACAGACTGAAAAATCTTCCTTTCTTTCTACGGACCGTTTTATTGTTTGTTGCGGTTTTTTGAAAAACCGACGACGGTAAAATGAAAATGGCCATCGATGAAGTGCCTTATGTATATTATGGGACATAAAGTGAGTGCTTTTCCGCACCAGTAAAGTTCCTCATCAGATAAGAAAACGATTTTTTTTCTCCCAATGCCTCCCTTTTACCCCAAAGCCGCATTTCTTCAACTCGGATGACATTTCCGACTACATTTACATTAGAGGGCGTTGTCAAGCCGTTTTGTCACATTTTGCACGTGCTTCTTGTACGAACACGTGCATTTCTATCTTCTATCTAGTCTGTGTCTTTCCCACGAAAAATTTCCAATGCATAAACACATTCTTTAGGATCAAATTAAAACAACTTTTACATTGGACCAATATTGTACTTTGCCTACTTGATGTCTATTGACATTTTTATAAGAACTAAGCATAGACAATCCAGTATTGTATTTAGGTATTCAATTTTTATGAATATTCAAAATACTACATGTATGGGAACAGGTTGAACACTTCTCTGGTTACAAAACACGTGTAAAATTTTAAAAATTTTTGTAAAAATACTTCCACTGTTTGTGCTGCATATTCTCAATTTTTTTTTTTGTAGAACTTTGTGAAAAAATATTTTTTTTTATTAAAAAATATTATGTTGACGTATGACGTTAAATCGAGCGTTAATCATATTTTTAAGGCTCCATTTAACCGGTTAAATAAGGAATGTTTGGCTAAACATCCTTTTTGCGCCCTCCTGCAGTGCCCAAATAGCCCTTTTGACGTTGGTAGTGAAAATGTCCATTTCCTCTCTTTGCCAACAATTTTTTTTATTTATTTGTTTATCGCTTTACTTCCGAAAAAGAAAATCGTGTTTTTTTTTTAGTTTTTTCTCACCAGAAAAGTTTTCTGGCTTGTGTTTATGGATTAATTTTTGCAGCGCTTTTAATCTTATTAACATTGGCTCATACGATGCCAGTTTTATTGTTATTTTTTATTTTATAGTTTCGGTCAAAAAATTATTGAAAACGTTAATCTGTGTAGTTTTATTCTCCGGGGTTTTACTGGCTGACGTTTAGTAGTTATAATAATAACAACAAAACCACTTCAAGTTCTTTTCAATGAGAGGAATTGACGTATGGACTTAACATTACCAGTATAGTTCATAATATACTTTTTTCTTTCTTTCCCTGGGTCGATTTTGCCCTTTGCATGGGAACAATGAAAGGATCAGATTCGATAGACTGGAAAATTCAGATCATAGGATTACGTTTAATTAAACAAATTTACAATAAGTTCTAACGTCCATGGAGAAATTGTTGCAAAAAATAAAAATAAGATGTTTAATCGTTAAAAATATATATAACAAAATTTTTAATAAACTTATAAAGGGCATTTATTATGTTGGTATTTAATCATAGTAATTGAGTGTTTGGTAGTTTGTTATTGAGGGGCATTTAAAGCATTAGACAATCGAATTAGCGCTGCGTAATTTGGGCATCTTTATCATATACTATACAGTGACGCCAATTGTAGTGGTTATATAAGTAATTTAATTTTATCTGGCTTAACATTTTTACAAAGCATTGCTATAAACTGAAAAATTTTCAAGCAGAATTAAATTTGTAAAATACAGATTCTGTGGACAGTTAGACTATTATATTATTTTACGTTATTCCCAACAGTTAGTTTTAAGTTTATTTTAATTTGGAAAAGTATTTGCCAACTTTTGGTATGTTAGTTCATTTTTCGTCGTATTTTATTGCTTAACTATAGTTATTTTTTTGTATCACAATCAAACGTATTATTTGGAATTGAGATGATTTTTGGTGTTAAAATTCATGCTAAATTATTTGCAATTTATTTAACTTATGTGTATGTATTTGTAGGCGGTGGAGTCATACAAATAAGTCACCGTGGTAGTTAATCAAAGAGACACAGTAGTTGAGTGGGTGAAAAAGAACTATGGAATACAGGGTATATTTTAGCTGGGAGATTTTAGGGATGGATTGATAGAAAAAAGAAAGTGGGGGATAATCCACAGTCGACGCCGCTCGCTCTCAGCCATCAAACATTGTGTATAAAGAGAAGAGACCCTGATGGGTGAATTGAGTGAGCAACCAAACTTACTAAATAAACCACTTTTATACATTACTTCTTCGACTACTTTTTTTTACTTCTACTATGTTATTTAGTCGTCGACTATTTAATACACAAGGAAAGAGAGATGGATAGATAGAGAAGTTAGCAAGTACAGTATTGGGGCACAGTATATCACGTTTAGTCTCTTTTCTTTCTCTGATGTCCCGCCCTAACCTTGTGTCGCAATTGTCCTCGCGGTCAACCAATGAGGACATCATTTGCCAAAGAGCAAAAATAAAAAATAAAAACTCCCCTCCTCTTCGATCTACAAGCCTCTCTTATAACGTTTAACAATTCTTTATAACAGTATAGTCACTCAGATGATGTATAAAAATATGACAAAGTGGTAGTTAGGGTCTTAGATGTCATTTGGTCATCCAGCCAGTCAAATTTACAGTTTTGCTCTCTCACTCTCTGTTGGAATATTATCGTGTGTGTACGTGATTTAATTTTGTGTGCTATGATTCACTCTGTTGATCGTTCTTTGCAATTGAACAGAATGAGTGGAAACTCCAGTGAGTTTTATTAATTTTTATTGAATTTAATATACAGTGGATTCTCGTTAACACGAACCCCGTTAGCACGAATTTCTCGTTAACACGAAGCAACATTGCGGTCCCGAACTACAGTATAGGCTTTCCCATACATTTTTTGTTCGTTAACACGAAGTAAAACCCCGTTAACCCAAACTAATTTTCGTTCTCCGAATGAAAAATTGCATATATCGTCGGCGAAAATAAAGGGAAAATCAAAATTTTTATAAATTTTAATGTTTTTATAAAAACAAATACAAATTCAATACATTTTTTGTTTGTTTTTATGAAAAACATTTAAAAGTGCATCGTTTTTGCTGTGATGCATACATGCATATTAATGCACAAAATGCATAATATTTTGAAATGTTAATTTTGTTTCTATTCTGATGTTAATAGTGATTCAAACATCATATAAATAGTGAGTCTACATATGATTTACTCTAAAAAATGTCATTTTGGCCAAAATATATTAGATTTTGCATGTGTTCGTTAACACAAAAACCCGTTAACACGAAGAAAAATCTCGGTCCCGTCGAATTCGTGTTAACGAGAATTCACTGTAATTTTATTTTTTTATTTAAATAACATTTATTAAAGTAAATTTTATATATTTTTTAAGGTCGCATACTGTTGGATATTCCATGCAAAGTCTGTCAGGATCATTCGTCAGGAAAACATTATGGCATTTTTGCTTGTGATGGGTAAGTTTTAATTTTGAACTTTAATTCGCCTATTTCCATTTTTAATATTTTATCAAATTTTCAACTATACTTTCAAATATTCAACTAAATAAACTTTTGACAAGTCGGTTTTGCTAAATTAAGAAGCAAGTTAAGCCCTTAGTTAGCTGTAAAATGTCATAAAATAACTTTAGTGAAAGTTTAAGCCTTAAATGATCTTGTATGTATTTTATATTTGGAAAACTTATAAAAATTATTTAAAGAAATTATAGGCTTATGCAGGCAAGGCATATGTTGTACACTATACAGTACATAAATATTTAAAATCAAACTTTAAAATGAAATTTAGCTTAAAAATCTAATTGCAGAGATTTTTATGCAACTTTTAATCATGAAACTTTTAATTTTTTTTATAATATTGAATATAATATGGAATTGACTTAAGTGATTGTTGCCTTAAAAGCAATTTTGTAACGGTCGTTATTGAGCAATGTTTGCACCCATTTCCATTTTTTTCCTATTCAGTTTAGTTTCGTAATTGCTTTTATGAAGTGGCTAAAATGATTTTTTATGTAATAAATGTTGAAGTGGAGATCCTATTGAGTTTAACACAATAAACCACGTGTTTTAACCCCCACCCCACACAAACAAAAAGCCTGTGAGTTAACAATAAGAGAGCAACCGCCAGTAATTGCATCTACAGTACTTCACCCAATAACCAAACTGATGTCACTCTTCACTGTCCCTGGGACTCTGGTTCCTTGCATTTTGAAAACACGTGATGATTTAATGAATAGAAATGACAACACCATATACAGACATGGAAACCCATATGCTAACTCTGAATAAATCGTCTTCAATAACCTTTTATATATGTATTAATATTTCAATTTTTTATTTTCCAGGTGCGCTGGCTTCTTTAAGGTGAGTTACTTTATCATTATTCAAATAAATTTCTAAAAAAAAAAGGTTTTGAAAGTCGTAGACTATTTCTGTTTGCCAATCAATTAAATCTAAACATTGTAATTTTACTAATATATTTTTTTAATTTTATTTTATAGCGTTCAATACGTCGAAGTCGCCAATATGTATGTAAAGCTCGTAGTCAAGGCAGTTGCCCAGTTGATAAAACACATAGAAATCAATGCCGTGCCTGTCGTCTCAAAAAGTGTTTGGAGTCAGGCATGAACAAAGATGGTAAGTACCGTAAGTTGAAATTGGATCTAATTTTATTTTTTTATTGAATACCTTAACTTTATTATTTAACGTTTCAGCTGTTCAGCATGAAAGAGGACCTAGAAACTCAACTATACGTCGGCAGGTGGCTTTATATTTAAAAGATAATGGTGTTGGTAGTGGGGGTGGAGTTGGATTGGGTCCTTCTTTGCCTATTTTACCCGTTAATCACTCGGCGGCATCGACAACACCGTCGTTTATACCCGATCCATTAAACCAGGGAAGTGATAACAGTTCAATCGCCAACAATAGTGACAGTTCAACAACGTCAGCTGTAAATTTAAGCGACCAACAATCATCTGGGATGTTTTCAAACTTAAGAAGTGTTGGCTTGTGCCAACCAATACCAAAAGTATGAGAAAAATCAATTATAATTTGTGTTTAAATTTATTAATTTCGTTTTTTTAATAGTATCCTCATCAACTCACAATATCAAATTTAGAAACTATACGTGAATCTGCTGCTAGACTAATTTTTCTCAATGTTAAGTGGACTAAAAGTGTCCCAGCATTTACAAATCTTTATCACAAAGACCAGGTGTGTATTGAAATTTGTTGTTATTCACATTGATGTTATATTGTATTAATTCTATTGTCGATTGCAGTTATTACTAGTTGAGGAAACATGGAGAGAGTTGTTTGTTTTAAGTGCTGCTCAATTTTTTATGCCTGTTGAAGGAACCGCTTTATTAGCAGCTTCTGGTACATTAAATTGGTCGACTTTATTCTTATTTATTGTAATTTAATTTAAGTTTTCTATTAATTGTTTAGGATTCAATTCTGATTCTGGAGTGTCAAATGAGAAAATGTCTTCAATAATGGCTGAGATTCGTAATTTTCAAGAAATTATTAGCAATTTTCGGCATATGCGAGTGGATGCCACAGAGTATGCTTGTTTAAAAGCCATCGTACTGTTTAAAACTGGTAAGAAAGAAACTTGGATATATTTTTTGTTTTTTGCATGTTATGTCTGTGTTGTGATATAACTATAAGGCTATTGATTACGTAAATTAGTGATCCCATCGGGTGGAAATGAACTGAAATGTCTAAGAGATTGTGCCACAATCAGCACCTTGCAAGATCAAGCCCAATTAACTCTTTGCAAATACATTCAAACTGCTTACCCCACGCAACCGTTTCGTTTTGGTAAACTTTTGCTTATGTTGCCCGCTATTCAAAGCGTTAATTCGACGACAATCGAGCATTTATTTTTTAAGAAAACAATCGGAACGATCCCGATTGAAAGGTTAATTTGCGACATGTACAGATCAAACGATTTTTAAATCAGAAAAATAAGCGAGAAGAAATTCGTTGAACGTTGTAAAGATTTCACTTTGTTAATTTAACACACTGTATAAACTTATTTACCATTATTATCATTATATAAAAATTAAAAAGGTTACTTTAAAAAACAATTTTTTATTTTGCTTTAGCAATTGTGCACTGATGAAAACTAATTTGTCAAATACAGCTCGGTTAATAATGACTTCATCGAAGCAGAAAATGAGCTGTTTCCCCTGTACTTTTTTCTCAAACTCCCCTTAAAACACGTTCAACTCTCTCGATGTTATCATTTTGATTCTCTCTCCCCATTCACGTAAACATTACACTGTACTGTATTGTACAGTACACCGTATTGTCAATGTCGAAAACGCTGAAAGGGGGTGGGACTCCGACTGGGCAGAATAACGATTTTTTTTTGTATGGAGCTTTGTAACCCCAAGCCCATGGGTGTTGCACCATCCCCTCTTTCATCTTTATTTCGCACTCTACCACTGAGCCAATACTGCTGCTGAATAATCTTCAAATACACAATTATAAAGCCATTTTGCTGAAGGGATGGATTAGAAAGCAAGCGTGTCTTTTTTTGTATAGATAACTGCGTACTAATTTGAACTTAATAACAAAACGGTTGACAAAATGCTTCATACAGTATATACAGTACATCTAATTATGAAACTGTAAAACTAAAAAGGAAAGTGTTCCAAACAGTATTATTGTTATTTTGCTAATCTAGGTTAATCAGATGGTTTGATTTGGTGAATTTTATTTTAATTTTTGATTTTTTTTATAATGGCTTAAAAGGTTCCACGAAGACGCAAAAGTTTCTTAATTTATTAGAATTGACTTATAAACACTGTATTAATGAGTACATTTTTTTAAAATTTAAAAACCAAAAATATAGTGTTGAATTTTTGAAATTTTATGAAGTTTTGTAACCCTTTTTATGTACAGCATATCCAATAATGTTAATTTTTAGTGGTTTTAAAATTTACAGTTTTGAGATATGATTTAACTTAAATTAGTACATTCGTATGTTTATGTATAACGAGTATTTTATATGTCGGCACTAGACCACAATAGGCTTTTTACTTTTAATCTTTAATCTTAATCCCTAAGCTAAGTCGAGCTTAATGTCATGTGATAATAAGAGACTCCCTAAAGAGATAATAATATGGACTCTGAAAATAGACTTCATTGCAATATTTTGTTTTTTTAGTTGTCAAACACGAGCGTTCGTCGGCATTTTCTATGTCCACAAAAAGAGTTGGATGTCAAAAAGTCTGCTAATTTGACACTCAAAGAGTCAACTACAATATACTGTAATTTGTCAGGACGAAAATTAAGTATCTTACCGGTATTTACTTTATTAACCTGGTTTCTACCCATATTTTCAGGTCAGCGGGGTAGCTCTTTCTCATTTTACTATTTGGAAACGTGGCCCTATAGATTAATTTGCCCCCAGACTTTATTTAAAATTTATGGTTTGAAGGGAATCGACTCTACTTTTGTCGGCGCAGATCAGGAACTCATCACAGCTAACACGTAAAATTTCTTGCTAGATTTTTTGATACGATAAAAATATTCCTGACGTATGTCAGCCTGTGAGAGAAGTTTCAGATCAAATAATACAAAATTATTTCATGTTGGTCGAAAAAATATTTTTATAATTTTCGGACTGGCAGTTGTGCAGATCACATCTAACAAAAATGAAACATCTAATTTTAATTACATTATCTTCACTTATTTCGGCTATAGCAAGTAAGTATCATAGTTATTTTAAAATTTTCTGACAATCTTAAAATTAATTCTTTTTATATTGAATTTGTAGGTATCGAACCGGTTACAGATGATGCTTTGAGGCTTAGAAATGAATTACTTAAGGTGGATCGTTATGACGCGAACAATGCACCAAATATACAGACGAATGAGCCTCTGAGAGTATCATTAAAAATTATGGCTATGCACGTTTACGACATTGTAAGTATTCAAAATCGTTTTCTTCTATGTTATACTAATTAACGCTTTTTTAAAAAAATTAGAATGAATACAATGGAGTTATGACAGTTAATGGGTGGTTTTTATCGGTCAGTTTATAAAAACATATTTAAATTTGTGAACTTGACTAATATTTTTTGGTATTTACAGAATTGGGTGGACCATAGACTTGTATGGAACTCGGCAGATTATGGAAATGTTTATTACTTGAGAGTACCGCAATACTCTGTTTGGCTGCCTGATTTGACACTTTACAATGAGTAAGTTTTTAAATCAATTTTTTTAAAGTGAGATTCAGGCACTAAATGCACCAAATTGTTTTCTTAAAACTTTAAAATCAAGTCTTTGGTGGCATGAAGAATAAATTCTTGACTGTGTATAAAAAATGCGTCGGTAATTAATGTGTATTTTTATAGTGCTGAAGCTATGTACATGAATAAAGTTGGTTATGCTCAAGTGATTGTTATTCATGATGGCAACGTTTACTGGGGAGCTCCAACTACTCTTCGTAGTACATGCAACATCGATCACAAGTATTTTCCATTTGATCAACATTATTGCTCCATTGACATAGGATCATGGTCAAATGCTGCTTCAATGACTCTAGATGTGCATTACGTTGACGAATTACATGAGGTTCGATGAGGTTATTTTTGTTAGTGTGTTCATAATTTTAATTTTTGTTTCATATATCTAGGTGGATATACTGAAAAACTTTGGTGTGGAAAATCCAATGTGGGAAGTGTTTTCGCGAACAGACGATATCGTCAACCGAACTTACGAATGTTGCCCTAATCATCCTTTTCCCTATTTTAAACTGGAATTAGGTCTTCGTCGTCAAGCACCATTCTATAAATTTCTTATTTTGACGCCAAGTGTTATTGCCATGCTTCTAACATTTGCTGTATTTTGGATTCCAATCCAAGGGTACGATAACGCAAAGTTATACGTTGGAGGAATAGCTACTCTCATCTTAGTTTTTCTACTGATTTTCCTTGCTTATCACATTCCAGGAGGTGGAAAAAGCATTCCAGCAATTGGTATTATCTTTGTTATGTTCGCTTAAACACTTTAAAGTTTGTTCTGATAAACCTGCTCGTGATAAATTGCAGTTCTGTTTTGCGGAAACTCATTGGTCATGTCGTCGTTGACAATTTTAGTCACAATTTCAATAGTGAAAATAACTCGCCAGTCTCGCACTACACGACAAGTTCCAGAAATTGTGAAAACAGTCAGCAATTTTATTGTCAAATGTTGCTGTTTTGAAGGCAGCCAATCACATGTAAGTTTGCAGCTACTGATTTAAAAGCTTCGTCATTTTTAAAATGTCAACATTTTATTTTTGTCAAAAGTTGTGGACTAAATTTATCTCTTCTGTTACAAATCCGGCCACTAACATCAAGGTATACATGTACAAACACTAAGTAAGCAAATCATTAATTTTAATATTTTTAAAGGATGATCCCCAATTGTTAGACAGTAACCAAGTTGAAATTGGAGGTGAAACAGGCTTCCCAGTGACAACAGCTGAAGAAAAAGTAATCAATAAAGATTGGATCAATGTAAGCATCGCTTTTGATCGTCTCTGTTTCATCGTTTACTGTTTTACTTTTGTTTGTATTTTATTTGCGTCGTTTGCATGATTCTTGAGAGAATTCTTGACATAATGTGGAAAAGTATTATAAGTTTCATAAAAAAAAATTTCACTCCGAATTTCCACAATGTGAAATAGCAATACAGTATTTTGTTACTTTGCGTTACCTATCTAACGCTATGAGCACTGAATGTAGGTGTATTCGGACAATGTTTACATGTCAAAATTGTCAAACGATTTGACAGTTCGTTTAAGTATTATTATTATTTGCGATTGTCATTGCTTGAATACGGTGCGTTCATATACTGTATTTTGACAACTGTTAGTTATTATATCAGCACTATTAATCAAAATTTACCGTACGTTAGCAAAATGACTTTAGTGACAAATGCAGTGCTGCAGTAACTGTTTAAGGCAATTTCTGTAATAAATTATTATATTATCGATCATAAACCGCCAATGAATAAACAACAAAAGTGAATCTCAGTTTTAATCGAACGCCAAAGACTTGCAAGACGTTACCTATATCAGAAAACTTTGTTTCTCGATTATACGTCAAGTAAGAAACGAGGCCGATTTTGATTAAAACTAATGTGATTAGTCTTGGTTCTTTAAGAACAACACGAATTTGTTTTTAGGAAATGTTTTGAGAGAAGATATTTTAGTTTTTGTAGAAAAATTCCCATTGATAACGTCGCATTATTTACTTCTCATTATAGTTTGGATTCGGTTACATTCAAATTTAGTTAGCCAATACCGGTACTAGCTTATATAAACTATATAGAGCCTTATAATTAGACAAATAACCCGGAAAAAAACATTCTATGGTGAGCAAAATATTTATTTAATCATTTAGCCTTGATTATAATTACACCAAATTAATTAAGCCGTGCCCATTATACAGTACTAACGTTAAGTCCATCTAAATCTTTACTGTAGTTAATTACTGTATTTACATAGAGGAACTTATTTGAGGTCTCAAGTGACCTGTTTCATTATAATAACGAAGTGTGTAATTATTGTGTACAGAGATTGCTAATGGACTTGTACACAGTGACGAGTGTGTGAGCCAACATGGGTGTTCCCCTCTCTCATCTCATACAATGGAGATAATCCACTAAGGATTATGTCGAATTAAGCTCAATAAGTGAAAGCTTTTCTTTCCAATTGTTTAAAAGGCACTATGGATAATATAACATGAACTAAAGTTGACATGCAATTTGTAGATAAAGTTGACTTTAAATTATACTTTTTAAAATGTTAACTAGTTTTTTTCTTCAAAAGAAAAAAATAAATCTTTGTGTGACCTACAAAAAAATTTGCAACGAAAAGTTAAGAATATAGTTTTGTGTGGGAATATACAATAATAAAGAACTGAACTTTTTGTCGATCACAACTGGGCTAACTTGATGACTAACTCGGTTTATAGCTTTTATAAATGACAATTTATATACAATGACATTATCGATAGTTTTTTGCCAGATATGTAGAAACATTAATACATAATTTATTCATGGGTGTTCATATAACATTTCAATGTTAAAGCAATAGTATTTTTTATGAACAGTGTTTAACTTAAATAAGCATTGCAATGCTGATTAACACCTGTATTAAATGTCAAGTTGCAGTCATGTTATGAAATGCATTTTTTTGCTATTTTAAAGAGATATTATATGACGGTAAAAAACAGCCATGACGTTCGTTTTAATCCATAGTTAATATGTGGTTTTGGAACGTTTTTTGTTAGTGTACTATTAACTTATTATGAATCATGCAAATTATATCCAGTATTTTCTTGCAATGTTTTGTTATCATTATTGCATTTGTTTGTTTTACTCGTTCAAATAATTGGCCATTATGACAGGAACTCGGTACAAACTGTATATTATTATCTTTCATTTATGCAGCGAATATACAGTAGTATATATAATGCCGTTTCTGGTAACTAAAAAGAGCAGTACCGGTAGTTGTTGCCGTAATAAAAATGAAAGTTTTATCGTTTCTAGTTGCAGCTGTCTTTGTGTGTGTTTTGGGTAAACCTGACCAGGACAGGCCAGTTGTCAACACAACCACGGGTAAAATTCAAGGGTTTACTTCTGATAGTAGAACCGGGAAATCATTTTATGGGTTTTTATCAATTCCATACGGCAAAGCACCAGTTGGGAATCTCCGATTTAAGGTTTAAAATGTTTGATTTTATTTACGCTAAAGTGATTTAGTCATTTACTGACCAGGTTTTCTAAACTTAAATTTGTCTTGTAGCCAACTCAGTCTTATGGAAATTGGGAAGGTGTTCGAAATGGCAGTGAACGTGGACCTGAATGTCCTCAGTTTGATTTATTGCTTAAAAGATATGACGGAAATGAAGATTGTCTGTTTTTAAATGTTTACGTGCCTAAGGTTAGGATCAAAAACTTATTTGGGAATCAAAACATTTTAACATCATTTAAATTTCATGTTATTGATATTATTTTTAGTACGAAGGATGGCCGCAGAAAAAGCTTCCTGTTTTGTTTTACATTCATGGTGGTGGTTTTATGTTTGGAAGTGGACGCTTTACTGAATATGGTCCTCAGAAGTTTATGGATTTTCCGGTTGTTTTAGTGGTTCCCAATTTTCGTATGGGAGTGCTTGGCTTTCTTAGTACTAACGATAGTAACGCTTATGGTAACTATGCTATGCTGGATCAAATAGAAGCTATGAAATGGGTACAGAAAAACATTGCCAGTTTTGGTGGAGACCCAAATAGAGTAGCAATAGACGGAGACAGTTCCGGATCCGGTAGTGTCTTTCACCATTTGCTTTCACCACTTTCTAAAGGTTTGCTAAATCGTTTTTTAAAAAACTTTTATTCACATCTTAAACAAAATTTAACGATTATTTTTAGGTTTGTTTTCTCGAGTTATTTCTGAGTCAGGAACCGCTATAAATTATTGGGCAGTAAAGCAAGATCCACTGGCTCAAGCACAGAAATTGGCTTCTGAATTAAATTGCCCTACAAACACTACAAAGCAACTAGTTGATTGTCTATATCAAAAATCTGCTGAAGAGATTTCTATTAAAGCATTTGAAATGCAGGTAAAATGCTTTCGAAATTATTTTTATTGGTTTTAGATTTAGACTATGCTAACTAAAAATTCTCATTTTAGGCAACCCCTTTTATTCCTACGTTATGGGCACCAGTGATTGAAGCTCCAGGAGGTCCTGGATTTCTTACAGAAGATCCCTTATCAATTATTCAAAACGGCCGAATTGCAAGTCGGGTACCGATTATAATTGGACATCAAAAGCTTGAAGGATATACGCTTTTTGTTGGTAAGAAGTTGAAAATCGGGTACCGGTTGTATAAAAAAAAATTTAATTTTTTTTATAATTTTAGATTTATCTCCCACTTTTAAATATAATGGTTCTGAATATTTCGAAAAGCAATTTCCGGATCAGTTGTCATTATTTACGCCAATACAGAAAAACGACACTGATGCCATCAATGCAATTGCTGACCGATATTACAGATATGCTGATGTGGACAATTACACCGTTTTTGTTGAAGTTTTATCAAGAGTATTCAAATTTAATTATAATTATGATGTTTACACACCAATAATATTATTGTCTTTATTAATAGATCGTTGGTGAATCGATGTTTACGGCTAAAGTTTCCCAGGCAGTTGATTTATTAAGCAATGCTGGCTTGCCAGTGTACGCTTATATTTATACACACGTTGGCCAGAACTGTTTAGCTCTTCTGTTTGGAGGAAAATGTGGTGAGTGACAAATTAACTTATTACATTAAAACCTACAAAATATTTCGCATAATACTTTTTAGGAATGTACAGCGCTCATGGTGATGAAGTTTTACTTCAATTTTTTTATTATTCGATTGGTCATCCAATGAATCAAGCTGATACAAACGTGTCAAATATCATTAATTCTTTGTGGGTTAATTTTGCTGCTGAGAAGTAATTGCTATTCCGTGGTTTTTGTGAATTTTATTAATCAAATTTAAATATTTTAATTCACAGACCATTAAAAATTAACAACAAAGACGAGTGGCCATTATATAAAAATAATAGTCGCAATTATGTGGTGCTTAATGGATCACCAACTATTAGCTGTGGGACGTTATCGAATGATACTGTATTTTGGACCGAGACCATACCTAGATTAGTTAAACAACAGCAGAAATAATTGTAGTGCTGTACCCTAATTGGTTGTAGTATTTAGAGTATATATAATATTACGTAAGTAGAAATGATGTGTCATGTACGAGTAAAATTATGCATTTTGTATTGCATAATTATAGATTAAATACTATACATGATTAAAGCAAATTCATCAACTATCAGTTGTTGTGTAATAAGCGCCGACAGAGTAATAAATTAAGATATTCATAGCACGATTGTTAATTATATGAATTCAAGACTGAATTAATTTATTTCTATTGGCGAAATGTTAAAACAATTGAAGTAACATAAGTTGCAATACATTTGTTCTTATACAAAGCGGTTATAAATTATGCAGACATTTAAAACAATCGAAAGTTTAAAGAATAAGATAAATGATTAGAATTAGCACTATATTTTATAACAAAACCGGTTTCTTTAAACAATTTTTTCTAAATAATAATATGCACACAACTTGCACAAGCATAAAAATGATTAGTTTTCTTAGTTATTTTAGTATGACTTGTTAAACTATTTTGTTTTCTAACGCAATATTTATCAACATCTGTAGTTGGGAATATATTTTGTCTTCTTTCATAGTACAAAACTACTGGATAAGAAAATAACTTTTGACTTTTGTACCATATCTACCCAACCAAGCTTACTTTGGTTTGTTTTATACAGTACTTACATGAATTTGTATTCCTAGTAGGTTGCATCATTAATTTCATAAAGGAAATGGTCTTAAAATACAGTATCTGATATTTTACGTGATGAGATTACATCTAAAACTATGTCAATCGAGACTACTTGAAGAAATTACGTGCATTGTTTTTTTGTATTTTTTTAAATCGAAAAGCTTTATTATACTTTTTTTTTAATATAATTTTGTGAAACTGTTTAGGGTTTTAGTCGACCCTGAAAATGATTGCTGCAGTAACTGTTATTGCTTTTACGATTTTGCCACTTTGTGCTTTAATTCCAACTGTAACTATTCCATCTGGAACGATTAATGGATTTACGTCTTATAGCCCTAAGCATGAAAAACCTTACGATTCCTATTTGGCAATTCCTTACGCTCTTCCACCAGTTAAAACCCTAAGATTCAAAGTAAGTTATGTTTGAGCATACATTTTAAAAAAAGTTGCTTATTTTATTTATTTATTTAGCCACCTGTACCATATGGAAAGTGGAAAGATGTTCGCAATGGCAGTCAAGTAGGACCAGCTTGTTCACAACCTCATTTTCTTACTAAGAAGTACATTGGGAATGAAGATTGTTTATATCTAAACGTCCATACTCCTCAAGTAACAATAATTCTTTTAACAGGCTTAGCATTTTAATTTAAAATATTTTAATTTTTAGAGTCATACGAATACCAATAAATTATTACCTGTAATGTTTTATATCCATGGTGGTGGATTTTTGTACGGTAGTGGAAATGTGGAGTTCTATGATCCTCAAAATTACATGGATTTTTCAGCTGTTTTGGTGACGGTGAATTATCGGTTGGGAATTATGGGATTTTTAAGTACAAACGACAGCAATGCATACGGAAATTATGGCTTGTTAGATCAAGTATTGGCTTTAAAGTGGGTTAAAAATAACATCAAACATTTTGGAGGTGATAGTCAACGAGTAACAATATTTGGCAACAGCGCTGGTTCAGTATCTGTATTTCTACATGTACTCTCACCACTTTCAAAAGGTTTAAATTTAGTTAACAACTATAAAGTTTAACACTGATTTTAATTTATTTGTACGTTTGTTTAGGTTTGTTTTCAAAGGCGGTATGCGAGTCGGGTGTTGGTATTAGCAATTGGTCCTATGAATTGGATCCTTTCAAGACAGCAAAGTTATTAGCCAGCCGGTTGAATTGTAGCACCAACAGCTCTAAAGACCTTATTAGTTGTATTTCTGAAAAATCATCAGAAGAAATAATTGACGCTCAGAGTTCTTTAATGGCGAGCTTTATCAAAACCAATTACGTTTTTGCGTTATGAATATTTTGAGTAATTAAGTTGTATTAATTCCAGATCACCGCTTTCATGCCTCCACTTTGGCGACCGGTTATTGAACCTTCAGATGGTCCAGGGTTTTTAAAGGAAACACCAACATCAATTCTAACGAATAAAAGAATTTCTAGCGTAGTTCCGATGCTGTTAGGAATTGCCGATTTGGAAGGATTCACATTTTATGCTGGCAAATTTTAATATGTTATTTGCGTCGTAAATACGCACCTTAAACATTTTCATTTACAGATTCGCTGACTTCATTTCAGTATTATGGAGCTGAATACTTTAAAAATCAATTCCCGGAGGTTTTGCCATTTCTGGTGCCTAGTGTTAAACCATATATGAAGAATGTTTTTAATGCAATCGGGAACAAATATAATAAAAACATTAGTGATTTAAACACTAACGCTACATTTACGTACGTTTATTCCAAGGTAAGTTAAAAATGAAATTGTTACTTAGCTAATTCATATGAGCATTTATTTATATATTATTTTGTTTTAAAATGTGAGATTTTTGGTGACATCTTATTTGACGTTGATGCTGATCATGCGGCAATTATGTTAAGTGAAGCTGGATTACCAGTTTATGCATTTAAATATACACACATTGGCGAAAGCTGTTACGCATCTCTTTATAACTACACGAATTTATGTGGTTTGTTAAAATGATTTGAGGTTTTACACTCTACAAACAATGTGTAACGGGAAAACAATTACAGGAAAATATAGCAGTCATGGAGACGAGCTTTTTATACAGTTTCGTTTTATGTCTCCTAAGAAGCCTATGAATGAAAAAGATGCTGAAATGTCGATTGTAATTAACTCATTATGGGTTGAGTTTGCTTCTAATAAGTAAATTTACAGCGCACATACAATGATCGATTTCAAATAATATATCTGAATTTATTTTGCAGAGAAGTATTAGTTGCAGATGGAATATTTTGGCCAAAATATAACCTATCTCATCCTCAATTTGTTGATGTGAATTTAAAGCCGAAAGTCAGAGATGGACGTTTGAGCAACATGACTTCATTCTGGAAAGTTGAAATTCCGAAGTTAGTCGAGGAGTACAGTAAATAAAATTAATTACTATTAATATTTTTAATATAGAGATAGATAACGGTTACGATCCATAATTATTTTTATAATTACAGTTTTTGAACAAAATCCCATGCAAAAAAAAAACCAATCTTTTAAAAACATAATTAAGCGAATATGGAATTTTTAAATAATAATTAACAAAATTTATGATTTTTACTTGTCAGTCGATAACTTAAAATATCTGCTATATACAGTATAATCGATTAGACTATAAAACGTATAAATGGCAAAGTTTAATAAAGTAATCATTTTGCTTACGCCATTTATGGATTTGTTTACCGCACTTTTAACGGTTTTGTTACTCTCATTGAGCTTAAGCTTTGACGCTTGACATTCAAGTGTATTGAGCAGTAAACGAATAACTGTAAATGGTAATAAATTTTACAATTACCAAAAGTTAAGTTGTTCAATGCGCTTATGCAAGTTCAAAACTATACAGTATGTAGAGTATCGTAAGCGTATATACTGTAGTACCGTGCATCAATATACTTCGTTGTTTAGCATTTTAATGTACTTTATTTGTTGCATTAATTTATCCTATAGTAAAATTTAAACAAAAACACCGATTTAGCTTTCTAGGACACTTTACATTCTAAAAGCTGTTTAAGCAGTTGTTAATAATATCATGTAAATTATAACTATTTTTATTTTTTCAGCTTCACATCAGGTGTAATTCTCGTGATAAATTTTAAATGTAATACTGTTATCAATCATTTGGATGAAGTGTTTTTGTGGTACTCCGTTACAAAGTTTTGTTAGGTTTTATTGTGTGTATTACCGGTATACGGTATACTCTAGTGACGTATAGTACATGTTACTATGACACAATCATTATACTGTAATAATTAATACATAATCACAGGACATCCTATGTTCCCTAGGGAATAACATATTTGGGGCGTTGTTATCTCTATGTAGAAAACATTGGTCAACCACCTGGGGCAGGGAAAAGTTTCAGAGCTACATTACATAAGTTTACAGAATTTCGCTAAATGTTCATAATTGTCGAGAGCTTGTAAGAATAGTCGAATTATAAGTGCAGTAAGGAATCATCGAGATATTCTCCAAGTATTTGCAGGTGTTGCGGGGTTAATGAGAAACAAAAAGGACCTACGAACGCAGGGATTTCTTTATAATACGTTTGTTTCAAGTATAATACTCGTATTATTGCAAATCAATGTTTGTGTACAGTAATCGTGATGATGACCTAACAAATCAAATCTAAAAGGAGTAGGAGTCCAGGGGACAAATTCTTTTAGAAGCCAATCAATTTTAATTTCACAAGGCCATAATTAATATGAAATTTTGAATATTTTTCTATTCGGTGTATTTGTAATTACAATAAGTTATATTTTTAGTGGAAACAGACAACAGTAATTATTCTGTTTAAAAAAAAATATGATGTTAATTGTGGGTTTAACTCTAATACAGTAATTTAAATCGTTTACTCATTACCATATTTGTTTTATTTTTTATCATTTCTATTTATAAATTTAAAAATATTATTTAAAAAAATTAACTACTGCGTCGTATTTTACTGTTCAAATGTCAGTACAGAAGCTACCACATTTTTTTTAGATGTACTGTAAATTATTTTACTGTCACTTGAAATCAAACACGATTTACATATTTATTATTAAACAAATCTTATGAATATTTACGATAAACATTTTTTTTGTTTGTATGAATGAGCAACATTAACGTCATAAAAAGCATTTCCACTCTGTCAAGGTTAAATGAATATTTTCATTTGTCAATGTAATTTATTGCATTAAGAAACATTTTAAGTAGCTACTGTATGCTTATTGATATCTTTTAATTACATATATCAATAATTAATGTTTAATGATCATTGCAATTATCACTTTTTTTTTTGTGAGTTGAAAGGTACTATGTTTAATTATTAAGAAAAAGAGATCCATGAAAATTTGATGTTGACTTTTATTTTGATTACTTAACGAGGCTAAAAACTACAATTTATTGAACATACAGTACAGTGAAATGATCTTTAATTTCTCTTATAATTACAAAGACAACTGGCAAATATTAGTTGGCATTTATCATGCTAATTAACTTTTCTATATGTCAGGACTTGTACTGTACATCAGCATTTATGTTTGTACATACTATGCAGTTTTGTTAATGGAAAGTTCTATATTATCATTCTTAACAAAAAATAAGTAATGGGCATGATGAAATATGACAAATATATTCAAGTAATTATGGCTAATATTCATAAATGTTGCAGTAAAGCGATTGTCGATTCGTATCGTGTATCAAATACGATGTTTATGATTATATACTGTATTTTATAAAGTTGTTAACAGCTGTTGCATAGTAATTCTGGAATAGCATTGTACGATGTCGATTATCTGACTATTTTTTTATTATCTCGTTTAGTATATAAGTCCAGAACAGGCTAAGTTGAGTTAGAAGCAACTTGGGCAGCAAATGAAAATGGCTGGCGAAATATTATTGTTGATCGTCATTAATTTCTTGGCATTATGTCATGGTGGGCCAATTGTGAGCATTAAATCAGGCAAAGTAGAAGGTTACGTAGGAAATAGTACAAATGGGAAACCATATCATGGATTCTTAGCTATTCCATACGCACAACCACCAATTGAAGCCCTACGATTTAAGGTTCATAACACGATTTAATTTTAAAATCGATTAATTTACATTATTTTTTTAATATTTGCAGCCTCCTGTACCATATGGTACATGGAATGGGATACGAAAAGCAAATGTTGATGGGCCAATCTGTCCACAAACGAATTTAGCAACAAAGCAAATGGACGGAGTTGAAGATTGTTTATATATTAATGTTTATGTCTCCAAGGTTAAATGTTTATTTTTTTGCATTCTTATTATTTCAAAAACAAATTAATTTTTTATTACAGGTTTTTAAACAAGACAAAAAGCTGCCTGTTTTATTATACATTCATGGTGGAGGATGGGCTTACGAAGGCGCAAATAAATTTTGGTATGGCCCTGAAAATCACATGGATTTGCCAGTCATCTTGGTCACTTTCAACTATCGACTTGGCGCTTTGGGTTTTCTGAGCACAGGCGACGACAATGCCAAAGGAAACTATGGATTGTTGGACCAAGTTTTGGCTTTGAAATGGGTGCAAGATAATATTGAATGTTTTGGCGGTGATCCTAAACAAGTTACAATTTTTGGCAATAGCGTTGGTGGAGCCTCTGTTTTTAATCACATAGTTTCTCCTCTTTCTAAAGGTCATTTAGTTTTTATTAGAATTTGTTCATTATACTATACATATATTTTATTACAGGCTTATTTAGTAAAGCTATTAGCGAGTCTGGTGTAGGGCTCAGCTTTTGGGGGTTTGAACCGGACCCACTCCAAACCGCAAAAAACTTCTCAAAGTTGTTGAAATGTCCCACCCAAAATACAAAAGATATGATTCGCTGTCTTTCTAAAAAATCAATAAACGATTTTGTCGATGCTCAAGACAAGATGCTGGTAAATTTAATTATTATTAAAGAGTTTTTCAGTACTGAGAATACTGTATTTAATTTACATTATTATCAACTTATCGTTATAGACCAGCAGCTTTCTGCGTGTTAATTGGCCTCCTGTTCAAGATGGTCCGGGCGGTTTTTTTCCAAAGCCACCATCAACTCTTTTGGATAGAAATGAAATTGCCAACAGAGTACCTGTAGTATTTGGCCATACACGGTTAGAAGGATACACATTTTACGCTGGTATTGTATTTAATTTAGCTAAAAATTGACATGCAGAAGTTGTACTTGTTTCTCGTTTTATTATTTTTTTTAGATTTTCACTCTACGTTCAGGTACACAGGGCGCGAATATTTTGAAAAGCAATTTCCGGAAACTTTACGCGTGTTTAGTCCAGTTGAACCTTACATGACGAGGGCAATCGATGCCATCGCTGATCGATATTGGAGAAACGTCAGAAACCTGAATAACAACAAAACTTTCATTGAAACATTCTCATTAGTAGATCACTAATCTCAAAACAACATTTTTAAGCTCTTTGATTTTATTATTTTTTTTTAAATTTAGTTAATCGGTGATGCTATGTTTGATGCAGCTATCGACAAAGCTTGTATTCGTTTAAGTGAACTTGGTTTGCCTGTGTATGCCTATATCTTCGATTACATTAGCGAGGACTGCTTAGCATCATTATTTGACTCTCCCTGTGGCAAGTGCATTTAATGTTTATAGCAATTATACAGTACTGTGACTACTACATTTATTGCTTTATTTTGTTAGGGATTTACTGTAGCCACGCTGATCATGTTTTTCTGCAGTTTCGATATTTGTCACCAGTAGAACCAATGTCGGCAACCGATGCTAAAATGTCTAAAAAAATGAACCAAATTTGGTTTGATTTTGCTACAAAAAGGTAGTAATTTTTTTGCTGTACACACTAAAATTAATTTGCATGTTTTAATATTGGGGCATTACAGTGAAGTTGAACTTGGCAATGGAATTAAATGGCCCAAATACACGAAATCAGATCCTTTATATGCCATAATTGATTTAACGCCTACTATAGGACGAGGTCCTTTGTGTAATTCGACAAATTTTTGGACAGAAAAAATTCCAAGAATAATTGATGATTATAATAATAAGTAAGAGATAAAATTGATTTTATTTGTCGTTATGAGACTATACAAGTATTCGCACTCGAAACACATTTAAAAAAAAGTTACACTCACTATAAACTTCTTTTTGCACAGAATTTATGATGAAAATACAAGTGTTTCTTCTTAATTTACAAACACATTTATTTTAATAAAATGGAGTTTTTAGCATTGAATTTAAGAATTCTTATATGGCGTTTGTTCTTCTAACGATTTAATATTATTTGATTTATTATTTTTTTTTTTGAAAACGCAATTTTATTTTAATGATTCATTGTTTGCATTTTAATTATTTAAATCGGTTTATACTGGTACTAAAACTTGTTTATTATAATAATTGGTAAATAATTTTTTATGGATAAAGCAAATACAATTTTTATTTGAAGAGAATTCTAATTCTACAAATGATTTCAACTGTTTGGCGTTTTGTTTGAATTGACAAGGAAAATTGATACATTAATTAAAAAACAGCTTTTAATGAATCGCTCTTAATTCAGTTAATGTATTAGCAGCTAACATTGGAAAGAAGCATTGTTATGCTAAACCTAACAATAAAAAATGACATTGAAATGCCGATAAAAGCTTTTCGATTATCAACTTATTAAATGGGAGGGAAAGTGTAGTATTAAATACATTCTATGCAAAAAAAACTTTATATTAAAGCATAATTTAGACTTTGCATATTTGCAGTTCAATCATTACAAAAGATTACGTTTTGAATTTAAGTTTATTACGTAGGAAATTTATTACTTAAGAAAATAAAACTTAAAAATATGTTGTTATGATGTTATGCATATAACATCTATGGTATTTGCGTTCTTTTATCATTAATCCGATAAATGAAATGTCTAACTTTATCTTTAAGAGTAAATAAACTCAAGCTAAATTTACTAAGTTGATTAAATATCTTATAACGTCAAATCAAATGGTAATAAATACGATGTTTTGCTACGTTGCAGTACTTGGCATAGTTAGCTTATAAATAGAAGAATCGCATGATAATTACTCTCTGAAAATGTATGAAGAAAAAGGGTTTATTGTTTTGTTGCTTTGCTTATCATTGTGTAATGCTGGATCAAATGTGAAAACTATATCTGGTGTTGTGAAGGGCTATTCATCATACAGTACAACTGGAAAACCTTATGATGGATATTTAGCAATCCCATACGCAAAGCCACCTATCAATGAACTGCGTTTTAAGGTTCGATTACAAGTTTAATACAGCAATGGATTTAAACACATTTTATTAATTACTGTTTTTTGATAGGCACCCGTACCATATGGAAATTGGGATGGTATACGCGATGCGACTGTCGATGGACCAATTTGTCCTCAAATAAGTTTATTAACACAACAGTCGGATGGGAATGAAGATTGTTTGTTCATTAACATTTATGTCTCAAAGGTTTAACATCAATTCTCTTGTTTTCTTAATATTAAAAAAAAATTGTTAATTTTTTATTTTAGGCTATTAATAATAATGACAGATTGTTGCCTGTGATGTTTTATATTCATGGTGGAGGATGGTTCTTTGAAAGTGGAAATTTCTTTTGGCATGGACCACAAAATTACATGGATCATCCAATCATTTTGGTGACATTCAACTACCGGCTTGGAGCTTTTGGTTTTTTAAGCGTTAATGATAGCAACGCCATGGGAAATTATGGAATGTTAGACCAAGTTTTAGCTTTAAAATGGGTGCAAAATAATATTAAGAATTTTGGAGGTGATCCTCAACGAGTTACTATATTTGGAAATAGTGTTGGATCAGGTTCTGTCGTCTTTCATTTGCTTTCGCCACTTTCAAAAGGTTTTATTTCTTCATAAAAACATTCATATATCAGATTTACAAGTATTTATTTTCTAGGTTTATTTAGTAAGGCTATTGCCGAGTCTGGTACTGCAACTGCTTATTGGAGCACTGAACCAAATCCACTAGAAAAAGCGACAGCGTTAGCAAAAATACTTAACTGCAACTCAAATAATACTAACGAAATAGTTCGCTGCATTATTAAAAAATCAACTAAAGAAATAGTTGAGGCTCAACGAAGTAATATGGTAAAGCATTAACGTAAAGTGCTTGTAAATATAAAAATTAAATCAAGTTTAACTACTATTATTATTTCAGATAACTGATCTTTTTCCTGTTAACTGGGCTCCAATTGTTGATGGTCCTGGAGGATTTATGCCTGACCTCCCATTGTCACTTTTGATTAAAAACAAAATCGCCAACAGAGTACCTCTAATGATGGGCCGTGTAGCTGTGGAAGGATATCTATTCTATGCTGGTGTTTAAACCTATTAAGAAATAGGAATTTAATGATTTTATAAAATTGTTTTCTATTTTGTTATTGCTCAGATTTTAGACGCACATTTAGATATACAGGTGAAGAATATTTTAGGAAACAGTTTCCAGAAACTTTAAGTTTATTTACTCCTATTAAGCCAAACATGACCAAAATAGTTGATGCTATAGCTGATCGATATTGGAAAAACAACAAAGACCTTGATAACCCAGAAACGTTTGTTAAAGTTTTTACCAATGTATAACACAGTGCAGCAATTCAATTCAGTCAGATGCCACTTTACTTTTAAATTATTAGATAGTTGGCGATGCCATGTTTGATGCTACAATTGACGATTCTTGTATTCGCTTAAGTGAAGCTGGACTTCCAGTTTACAGTTTTATCTATTCGTACATTAGCCAAGATTGCTTCGCATCAATTTTCAAGACTCCTTGTGGCAATTTAATTTAACTTTACAGCTATTAATCAAGCTCATATTGATTGGTGTATTTTTTTTTTTTTAAAAAGAAAGATGTAGCGGTCATGCAGATGAGTTGTTCTTACAGTTTCGTTATTTATCACCAACAAAACCGCTGAATAAAAATGACACTGAAATGTCCATATTTCTCAACACTCTTTGGGTAAATTTTGCTTCCAAAAAGTAAGTAAATAATGACACTATAACAGTACATTGTGCAAATATATAATGTGTTTTTTTTTGCATGGCAGTGAAACGCTTACTATTGGAGGAAAAGTATGGCCATTGTACACTAAATCGAAACCTCAATATGCAGAACTTAATTTGACTCCTTCAATAAAGAATGGCCCATTGAGTAATTCGACATCATTTTGGACTGTTAAAATTAGAAATCTACTAGGCAAGTATCGTAAAAACGAAATTTAACGTATTTTGGTACATAAAAATAACGAAAATTCCTCATAACCCTTATCAACCATTAAGTTAGCATATGATTATTAAATTATCACGTTTTCTTATATTTAGTTAACGAATTTGTAGGCTATTTTTATACCAATAATGACAGCTAAATCATTATTATTTTGTATGACAATTGTATAATGTACCGAATAACGAAACCTGGTTGGATAGTTGTTAAGTTGAGATAGATTATTTAATAACAACGTTTCTAAAACATCATTTATTTAACCTACACTTATTAGATAAGTGATTTGACAACATATAATTTACTTTATCTGCCAAATGTCAATCTTATCAATGTTATTTCAAGGCCAGACAGTTTTACATCAACATGTTACAAGATATTTTACATTTTCTATTTTAGAGCGATTGCATTATAAGCCACAATGCTTATTTTTCTAATTTTATTTAATTTATTGCATGGAATAATTTTAGGAAATGTGGATTTATCAGACCCAGTTGTAACATTAAATTCTGGTCAAGTAAAGGGATTTACAGGCGTCACAACTAATGGAGAAACTTATTATGGATTTCGAGCTATACCTTATGCTAAGCCTCCGGTTGACATGCTTCGATTTAAGGTTAAACATAAGAAAGTTTGTGGTTTAACTTTGCGGTAATTATTTTGTTTTAATTATTGTGTAAAAGCCACCGGAACCGGTCGAACCTTGGAGTGGAGTGCTAGATGGGACGAAAGGAGGCAACGCTTGTCCTCAACCAAACCAAAGGACAAGTTCAGTTATGGGGGACGAAGATTGTTTGCACCTCAGTGTTTACACTACACAGGTACGACTTTACTATATGTTCAGTATTAATAGTAACTAATTGAATTAATTAATGTAGATAGGTAAAATGGATTATTTATTGCCTGTAATGGTTTGGATACACGGTGGTGGATTTGTCGTTGGGTCTGGAGATTTACCAACTGCTGGAATTGAAGATTTTCTCGTCAATCCAGTTGTTTTAGTTACTTTCAATTATCGTTTGGGAACTTTGGGTTTTCTTAGTACTGAAGATTCCAACGCTTATGGCAATTATGGAATGTTGGATCAAGTTATGGTTCTTTTATGGGTTCAACAAAACATTGCTAAATTTGGCGGGGATCCAAATAAAGTTACAATATTTGGTGTAAGTGCTGGTTCTGCTTCTGTTAATCACCACATTTTGTCTCCACTTTCCAAAGGTAAACAATATTTTTCTGTACCATTTGTTTTTTTTTTTAATGTAAATTTGCTATTTTTAGGATTATTTCATAAAGCAATCGCACAGTCGGGATCATCTATAAATCATTGGGCTGTATTGGAAAATCCAATAAAATACACTAGAAAACTGGCTAAATTTCTAGATTGTCCTAAATTAGGCAATACAAAAGACATAATGGAGTGCTTGTCTGCAAAACCACTTGAGGATCTAGTTATGAAAGCCGAAAAATTAAAAGTATAAGCTTTAGAGATTTTTTGTTTATTATGTGGAAACATTTTAATGTAAATATAATTTTAGGTATCTTTAGTATTTCCCATTGAGATAGGCCCAACAATTGACTTTCCTGGGGGTGTAGGATTTCTTCCAGAGGATCCGTTAATTATGTTGGAAAAAGGGAACATTGCGAATAAAGTTCCAGTTATTATGGGAATTACAGCTGATGAAGGATACAACATTCATTTTGGTAATTATATTGATACTGCGAAACTTTTTATATTTTTAAATAATACATTACTAGGTTTGTCTCACACATTTAAATTGCACGGTAAAAAATACTTTGATGAGCAATTTCCTGTGCAGCTTCCTTTATTTTCTTCAATTATGCCAAACATGACACTAGCAATAAAAGAAATTGCTAAGAATTACTACGAAAGAGATGATTTGGACAACGAAGAAGTATTCCATAAAGTATTATCTGACGTGAGAGTATTTTATCGTTTAAATAAATGCAGTACCATATTTAAGGTCTATTTTAGATATTAGGAGACTCAATGTTTGCAGCTGGAGTGTCGAAAACGGTCCAACTTTTGTCGAAAACTGGAGTTCCAGTTTATGCTTACAAATTTAACCACAAAGTTGAAGATTGTTTAAGCCCATCATTCGGTGGCGAATGTGGTGAGTTTAAGAGTTCATGTTAATTATGAGTTAATTAAGTTTTTGGTGTAATAATTGAAACAATATAGGAAAATATAGTTCCCATGGTGATGACTTCTCTATGCAATTTAAGCTTCATTTGATGAAAGATTTGAGTGATGAAAATGAAGAAATGCAACGACTTTTCAATAAATTGTGGTGGTCATTTGCCAGTGACAGGTAACAAAATTAACGTGAAATTAAAAGCATAATTACTGTATATAATAACCCTGAGTCTAAGGTTGACATTTTTAAGGATTCATAAGTCATATCAGTTAAAGCATATGCGTTAAATTATGAATCAAGTATGAATTTTTTATAATTGCGCTATATGAAGAGTTTAACTTTATATATACTGAATTAATTTATTAAATAAATTATATTTGATGTAATAATGTAATCCAATTTAAACAAAAATTATTTGACATTGATTTGCGTAAAAAAATTGCTTATCATTTAGCTTTGATAAAACGCATTTATAAATTGTTTACAGATCAACTCTATAATTTAAAATTTACAAATCATTTAATATATTCCTAGTCACGTTTGCATTCTAATTGATTGTTTAATTATAAATGCAGAAACCTTGACATTGGAAATGGAGATTTGTGGCCTAATTATAATATTGCAAATCCAAGCTACGTCGAGCTGACTTTGCCACCTAAAATTCATAACGAACATCTGTCCGACAAGATGAAATTATGGACAGAAACTATACCAAGTTTAATGCACAAAGCCAACTTGAAACAAAAAATTGAACTTTGAAAGTAGTTAGAAAGAATTTAAACACCTATTATTTACTAAACCGTATTCAAATCGTCTCATAGTTATTATAATAATATTAACATATTAAATGGTATACATCCTTTAAAAAAATATATTTGAAGGACGTTTCCAAACAATTGACCTTATGGCATTTCGCCTCAAGTATTTAATGACCTTCAACTTTTAAACACAAACTGGTTTCATATACCAATACAGACTGCTTTCTGGTGAATGGCGATGCGCACAGAATCAGTTTAAGCAGTTAACTTAACAGTCGGTAAAAGTTCATACTGTATAAAGTAACAAAAAATGTCTGTGAAATTTTTATTAGCAGTCATAGCTTTTATTGCATGGCCATCAACGTTTAATGTAAATGCTGGCGATGAAACCGTGAAACAACCAGTCGTTCAAATTAATACTGGGAAAGTTCAAGGATATGTGTCCCAAAGTAGAGATGGAAAAAGTTACTATGGATTTCAAGCTATTCCTTACGCTGCACCACCGGTTGGATCTCTTCGATTTAAAGTAAGAATTTACACAGTAAATACTTTTCTAGCAAAATTATTTCAGGGGGCACCCGGATTTGAACCGGGGACCTCTCGATCTGCAGTCGAATGCTCTGCCACTGAGCTATACCCCCTTGTGGATAAAGCACCAATTTTTTTAAATGTCAAACTTCAATAAGTGCGGAAGTTTTATTTACTTTTTTATTAAAAACGGGCACCCAACTTATTGCATTAATCCAGTAAATTAGATCTCATTGTTTAGCGTTTCCTGTTTTAACAAAGTTTTATCAGCTAAAAAACTTTTTGGTGTAAAGTCGATAGCATTTTTATTTGTATACGTACAGCAACTTAATAAGAAAAAAAATGTTTACGATTAAAATAAACTTCTTTGTAAATTGGGGGTATAGCTCAGTGGTAGAGCATTCGACTGCAGATCGAGAGGTCCCCGGTTCAAACCCGGGTGCCCCCTTAATGTTTAATTTTTTAATAAAATGTTTGATAACTGGTAGTGAAAATTGAGGTTTTTCCTGATTGACTAGTATCTAAGTTCTAGTGTTTTAGCGAAGTCTCTGAGATGCTAAAAGAAAATTTGATTAAAGACATTGCTATATCATTTTGAGAAATGAATAAGTGAGGGGGCATCCGGATTTGAACCGGGGACCTCTCGATCTGCAGTCGAATGCTCTGCCACTGAGCTATACCCCCTAATGGAAGTCAGTTTAAATATTGATGAATTGGCTACTGAGTCACTATTTGTTGACATTTTTTTCTCTCAAAGTCGTTAAATGCCGATGTCAATGTTTTAGAGAACAAAAGGTCAATATTGAAAGATAGTTATTTTCCAAAACCAGTTAAAAATAATTAAAATATTCATTTAATTCTGTTTTTATGTTATTTCGTCTTATGAGGGTCATCAGGTTTCTTTATTTTCTTGAATTATTATTATTTTTATAACTTCTGGCAAGTTTATTGTATGAATTCTTACAATACCGGTAACAAAATTTATTTTAAGTTGCTTGCTATGACCTTATATTAAGTAAAATTTATTGTTGCTGTAAACGACAGATTTTGGATAAAATATCGAGTTCAAGGTTATAAATTTAAGATTTTTAATGCTGTTGTTTAAAAATTGAAAAATACTATCTAGGGAGCACCCGGGTTTGAACCGGGGACCTCTCGATCTGCAGTCGAATGCTCTACCACTGAGCTATACTCCCTGATATACGAGTCGATATATTAAATAAATTGGCGCATCAAGTTAAAACGCTCAAACTAATTCGGATTTTATGTGATATTTTATTTTTTCACTTTAATTTTCTCATAACTTTGTATGCACGACTAGCATTAATTTTAGTTTTGCCGTTTACTTTTTTTGCAGCCTCCACAGTCGGTGGATCACTGGCAGGAAATTCGAGATGGATCACAATTAGGACCGATATGCCCTCAAACTCACCAGCAAACACTAACTTTTATTGGCAACGAAGACTGTTTATATCTCAATGTTTATACACCAAAGGTAATTAGTATTTACTTAATTTTTGTGTTAATTTTTTAATAATTACTATAATTGTTGCAGCTCGAGAATGAAGCAGATAAGTTACTGCCTGTTATGGTTTGGATTCACGGAGGTGGATTTCTAATGGGAACAGGACGGAACGACGTTTTTGGTCCTCAGTTTTTCATGGATCATGAAGTTGTTTTAGTCACTTTAAATTACCGTTTGAACGCTCTTGGATTCTTAAACACAGAGGATGAGAATGCCTATGGAAATTATGGCCTGTTGGATCAATTGTGGGCACTAAAATGGGTTCAAGAAAATATTGTTACATTTGGGGGCGACCCGAGAAAAGTGACTATATTTGGAGTGAGCGCTGGAGCAGCTTCAGTTCTGTATCACGTATTATCTCCATTGTCAAGCGGTAATAATGTCTAAAGTAAAAATTATGTTATCCGAAAAATATTAACTTTAGAAAATTTGAATGGCAGGGTTATTTCATAAAGCCATTGCTCAATCAGGATCAATTACAAATTTCTGGGCTCTTAAGAAAAATCCTCTTGATTATGTTAAAACATTATCTGGACTTCTAAACTGCCCAAATATTAACAACACCAAAGCTTTGGTGCAATGTCTTTCTACAAAAACGGCTGAAGAAATAGTTAACGCTGAGTTTAAAATGAGGGTAAAAATTTAATCATTATTAACTTTTAGGAGCATATTATCACAATGTTTCTCTTTATTAACAATTGTAATTTGATTTAGGAAGCGTTTTACTTCCCAGTCGGGCTAACACCATCGTTAGAAGCCAAAGGTGGTCCTGGATTTCTAACTGAAGAGCCAATAAAATTACTTATGGAAGGCAGAATTGCTAATCGAGTTCCAATAATCATTGGTTTTACGGCTGAAGAAGGCCATACACTTTATTATGGTAAATTATACTTTTTTATACTTTCTTTATACTTTATTATTCATGCTTGTAATGTATTTGTATAGATTTAGCCAGTGCTGCCAATACAATAAGGAAAGATTATTATAAAAAACAGTTTCCATATCATTTATCGTTGTATTCAAATATTCAGCCGCATCATGCTGAAGCTCACAAGTTAATTTTTGAAACTTATTTTGAAAATGAGAACATGGAAGATGAAGAAATATTTCACAAAGTTGGAGCAAAAGTATGTATATTTCAGGATATTTCTAGAAAAAAGTTTGAGTTTCTAAACATTGGTTTTGCTTTATTTTTAAATTCTAGTTTATAGGAGATGCAATGTTTGGGCCCGAAATTGCCCGTGCAACTGAATTATTAAGCCAAGATGGTATTCCAACTTATGCCTACATATTAAATCATCCTGCTCAACGTTGTATAGTATCATTCTATAACCAAAAATGTGGTTAGTTATCAAATGACTAATTTATTTTCCTCGACACGTTGTTACAATTCAAAAAACTATTCAGGAAAATACTGTACTCATGCTGATGAGTATTTTATGCTTTTCCTATTTCAAAACACCACGCTGGAAGCACCTGAAGACATCAAATTTTCAAAACAGTTGACTGACTTATGGGTTTCGTTTGCCGATGACAGGTAATTGTATTCCTGCAAGTTTTTAACTACTATGCTATTTTTAATATTTATTTATCAGAGACATGTTTATAATCGACAACTTGAAATGGCCAAGATACGAATTGACCTATCGTCGTTATGTCGAATTGAAGTTGTCATCAGAAATTAAGTATGGTCTTCTATCGGACAAAATGGAATTATGGACTGAAATAATTCCGAAATTGACTGAACAAAGGAACGTCAAGGATGAACTTTAATTAATTGTTTGTTTAGCAAACTTTCCTCTAACAGTACTGAGAAATTTACGATTAATTCTAATAACATAATGTCAGGTATAATTCGCGTGTGTCAATTTTATCACACGGAAACCAGGTATAATAATTATTAAAAAGTGATTTGTAATTAATAATTTATTTGATTTAAAAACTGGCATTGGCATGCAAGAGTTCGTACAGAGCTGCTATAAATGACAACGTCCGATATATATATATATAACCACTGCAAAGTGTATTCTTCGCATTAACACGCTTTGCAGTATGCTTAACACTATGGAGAAACTTTTACTCTATATATTTTTCATTTATTTAATTGCTATTGCGTTTGCGGAGAAAGTTTCGTATCAGTCAGCTGATGATGGACCAATTGTTACGCTGAAGACGGGACAAATTCAGGGGTACACCGCTCGCTCTACAAATGGCAAAGTCTACTACGGATTTAGTGGAATTCCTTATGTGAAGCCTCCAGAACGATTTCAGGCAAGTTTAAAATTTGCACTACCGTAAATGGCACGTTCCATATAATCTAACGGGCCATGAACGTTCGAGCTCCTAGTATTGTAATTCGTAGTACAAGTACAATTTCGCACCTCTTACTCGGAGCGACTTCAGTAATATGTATTTACATTAGTTGGGTTTTGCATTATTGAAGGGCAGTAGCTGGATGTCATCTTTATTAATTATTATCTATTTTATAGCCTGCTGAACCTCCAGTCTCTTGGAATGGAATTTATAATGCAACTGTAGAAAGCGATGGATGTCCACAGTTTGATATATTTCACGGCATATTTCCAGGAAATGAAAATTGTTTAACAGCTAATGTGTATATTTCTAAGGTAAAACTAATTTAAAAAGCACTCATTTGTTTGGTTATAATTATTTTCTGCATGATTTTCAGTTGGAAAATAGTAGTACATTGCTGCCTGTGATTGTATATATGCATGGTGGTGCATTTAGTGTTGGAAGTGGAACGCAGCGCATCTATGGGCCACAAAATCTTATGGATTATCCAATTGTTCTGGTCACTTTCAACTACCGTATTGGGCTGTTAGGATTTCTCAACACTGAAGACGAAAATGCTTATGGGAACTATGCGCTGTTAGATTCAGTAATGCTTTTAAAATGGGTCCAAGCTAACATTAATCAGTTTGGTGGTGATCCAAACATGGTAACAATATATGGTGAAAGCGCTGGTTCTGCTCTGGCCATGTACCATCTCTTCACACCGTTATCCACAGGTACTAAATTAGATATGACGTGCAAACCTAAGTATAATTTTAAATTTTCTGCATTTAGGATTGTTTCATAAAGCCATATTATCTTCTGGATCGATAATAAACCCTTGGGCTTTTATGAAGAAGCCGTTACAAGTAGCAAAGATATTTGCAAACGCTTTGCATTGCCCGCAAAATGATACAAAAGATATGGTGCAATGTTTTAGAAATCAAACTGTTATGACGATTGTGCAAGCAACTACTCTTGTAAGAATGCAAGTAAGTAGTTTTTAAAAAATTATTTAATAACTGTTTTTAATCTACAGTTTTTAACTTGTTTGTTTTTAGTTTCCGGGAGTATTTTTTGCACCTTCAATAGAGGCAAAAGGTGGCCCAGGAGCTGTTACTGAAGATCCCATGACTTTACTAAGCAAAGGTAAAGTTGTCAACAAGGTTCCCGTGATTATAGGGACTGATGCATTCGAGGGGTACAACATGTTTTTAAGTGAGATCAAAAGTTTTAATTATTATTGCATGAAAAATAAAAATAACTTGTCGTTTTTGTGTTTTTCAGTATTTCGCTCGATATTTAAAGATAGCGGAAAATCATTTTTTCAGAAAGACTTTCCTGATTTGTTGGAAAACTTTTATGGCATTCCTGCAAGCAAGACTGAAGTGACTCGTGCAATTTTAAAAGAATACGTCGACAATGCTGGAGACATAGAAGACAGTGAAACATTTACTAAAATTATATCAGCTGTAAGATGTACAGTATTAAACTAAAACTATGAAATTGGTTATTTATTGGTTATTTTGAATAGATTTTTGGAGACGCGATGCTTGCTTCTGGAATTGCAACAAGTGCCAATTTACTTAGTGATGCTTTTGTGCCAGTTTATGCTTACAAATTCAATTACCTTGGACAACACTGTTTAGCTGAAATGGTTGGAGGAAAATGTGGTTAGTGCTTTGTTTCAGTATGTAAATGACTCTCAATTGCTTAGTAATTTTTTTAAATGTATTATGCAGGAAAATATGTTTCTCATGGTGACGAATTATTTTACATTTTCCGCTTTGCAAATGTACTTTTGACAAATACCAGCGATATTGCCATGGCTCAAAATATACAAACATATTGGACGATTTTTGCATCTAATCAGTAACGAAATATTATTTTACTTTTGTGATTTTGTTTTAACATGATAATTGCCATTGTAATTTTTATAGTGAAACTTTGAATTGGCCTAAGTATGAACGCAGTCATCAACAGTATTTGGAATTCAAGTTGACACCAACAGTTGAAAGTGGTCCTCTTTCTGATAAAATGCAGTTTTGGACACAAACAATCCCACAGTTAATACAACAGTCAACGATTAAGGAGTAGTTTGGTAAAATGTTACGGGTAAGTAATTTATAAAAAATAAATTTAGAACTAGAATCGATAGATGCACTGAGTCGTAAATCTCAAACTAGAAAAATAAAAATGTGGAAATGTGGTTAAAAATTATTTTGGGCATTTTATTGATAATATATTGTCGATTTTAATTCTATGAAGTTTTGAAATGAAAAATTTTACATTGGTTTACTTCTACTGTACAGCGTTATTATTAATACATTTAAAAATCGTCTGTCTTTGGTACGCACTCCCCAGAAACGTAGTCACAGACTTGATCATTGGCACAACTGTATGCACTTGTGTCACAGTTTGGTATTACATCTACGATAATTTATAATAGTTAATGCATTCAATTCTCATGAATAAACAGTTACATGTATAATTTTAAAATTACAAATTTTACCACTGAATATTGAGTACGTAGTGGAACTTGTGTTGTTTTCAAAATCGTATTCAAGTGGAATTGAAGAATTTTCCATGTCATTTGATGTGGAATCATCAGTTACTTCTTGACCAGCAATAACATTACTATTGATAAGCAGAGTCAAAACTAAACTTAGCAGCACCAAGTAATGCATTTTAAAATAAAATTAACGTTTATGTATTTTTTAACTTCTTATATAGATAGTGAATACGTAGTGATGATTGGTAGTTGCAACGCTGTTACTGTTAATAATTGCAATAAATATTACTGATGCAAAAGTAATTACTAATTTTTTGTTGCATCAAGTCATAAAATCTGCACTATTCACTATGTGAAAATAACAGTTAATTTACAAGTAGAATGATTGACTTAACAAATAATAGCTAAAATATTATTGCATTTCTACTTAAAACTATTTTTAACAAGATGAAAAAGATATTTTTTAATTTTATTCGATTTGGTGCCAAGTCTCTCGAACTATTGAATTTATGATTAATTTGATTCATGAAAACTATAGTCGTGAAATTTTATATTTAAATGCATTATGATAGACCGATTTATTTTTTTTTTTAAAAAAATACAGTATAAGTTTACTAATTTAATTTTTAGATTTCACCTTTAGACTATAAGTTAATGCAGTATATAGAGCACGTATCAACTAGCGTCTGAATAACAAAAAGTTTCAATGTTGTTTTTCAACTTAACGTTCAAGGATAAATACCTTCTGCTATTAATTTAGCCTTGAGCTTAAACGTTTTTAATCTTTATAGAAAACTGATACAGTACTTAAATGAAAGCAAGGTTCCTTTATTCAACTTATAAGTTTACTATCTGTTTATATGCTGTAAAAACGAAGTACTACAGTTATGTGGCGATTTATAGCAGTAATATTTCTAGGTTTTCTAATTTCTGGAAAAATTTTTTCAAAGAAAAACGATGGACCAATTGTTGAAATTAAATCTGGGAGAGTGCAGGGCTACATAGACACCAGTTCAAACGGGGTAAAATTTTATGGATTTCGTGGAATTCCATTTGCTAACCCGCCGGTTCGTTTTAAGGTATGTTTATTTAAAAATACGGTAGCTTATTAAAGTTAAGTACCGTAATAAATTAGCACTTGCCTGGGAATTGATGAATCATACAAATTCAGCTCAACCTTTATAAAGGTTTGAAAGTTATTATCTTATGTCGTAATCGATATTTTTTTTTGATATGATGACATCTTACAGACAAATGCATTTTTTAATATGATGTGTTACCGGTATTAAGTTTTGTGTATTTCTTAGCCACCGGTATCCGTTGATCATTGGGATGGAATTTTTGATGGCACCAAAATGGGAGAAATATGCTCTCAGTATGATCGAATGGAGAGAAAAGTTATTGGACGTGAAGACTGCTTGCTGTTAAATGTTTATACATCAGATGTATGTGGTGTCATCAAGTTAGTTACGCGTACATGACACTGTATTATTTTATTTTCTATATAGCTGGACACTGATGCTTATAATTCTGTCATAGTAAACATTCATGGTGGTGGGTTTGTTATGGGAAGTGGCAGTTACATGCAAAACGGCCCTCAACATTTGATGAATTATCCAATCGTTTTCGTCTCAATCAATTACCGTTTAGGCGTCTTGGGATTTCTCAGTACGCAAGATGAAAACGCTTATGGAAATTACGGAATGTTAGATCAAGTTCTGGCTTTGAAATGGGTTCAGGAAAATATTAGGCAGTTTGGAGGAGATCCTAACCGAGTAACTATCATCGGTAACAGCGCAGGAGCTACATCTGTTTTATTACACATGTTTTCACCGCTTTCGAAAGGTTTTTTCATTCAATTTATAACTTAGCATTTATAGTACAATAATTGTGGGATATGTTGCATTGATTCAAAACAGGGCTATTTCATAGAGCAGTCGTCGAATCTGGATCGGTTATAGAAAGTTGGTCAGTCAATAAAAACTCGTTAAAAGAAGCGCAAAAGGTTTCAAAGCATGTTGGATGTTTTTATGAAAATGACACCAAAGCGATGGTCCAGTGCTTAACAGAAAAATCTCCTGACGAATTATTAAACGCCGACCGTCTACTTCGTGTATTTTTTGACTTTTAAGCGCTTAAACAAACTTAAAACTACAGTTGGCTTTATGGTGTTTAGGGGGCAAGTCAATTTTTTCCAATAACGTTTAATCCAACAATTGAAGTACCAGGTGGGCCTGGATTTATAACTGAAGAACCACTACATATGCTGAATGAGGGTCGAATTGTTAATCCTGTACCTGTCATTATGGGTATTACACAACAGGAAGGCTACAGTATTTATTTTGGTATAATTTACTTTAACTTTATGACGTTTTAAGATTTGACTCTGTAAATTATAAAGTCTCTTGAATGGGTTTTATTAGATATATCAAAAGGATTTAAAAGTCATGGAAGAGCATTTTTTGAAAATGAAATTGTACAGCATTTACAATTGTTAAGTGAACCGTCACCAAATAAAAATATGGTAGCAGATGCAATCGTTAAACGTTATGTTAAAGATGCTGATGTTGAGGATGAAGAAATTTTTATTGATGTTGTGTCTAAAGTTCGTAGATTAATCCGCTTATATTTTTAAAAATATACATTAATAATTTCTTAATTTTAGATTTTTTCTGACGCTGGTATGGCAGCTGGTGAAGCCAAGACCATTGAATTATTAAGCGAAAATGGAGTTGACGTTTACGCTTATATTTATAATCACCTTGGCCAGTACTGTTTTGCAGTGCTTGATGGTGGAAAATGTGGTAAAGTTATTAACAAATGGTTAATTTAAAAAGTCTTGCATCTTACTGTTTTTTAATTTCGCAAAGGGAAAGTTTGTTCACATGCCGACGAATTATTTTTATTGTTTCAAATTGGAATGCTAAAATTAAAAACCAAGGAAGACATTAAAATGTCTCAAATATTGACGAAGCTGTGGACTTCATTTGCAAATGACAGGTTATTAGCAATTTTAAATAAACCGTTTGTATTTGTTGTCAAATACTTGTGTAATTGTAGTGAGCTGGATATCGGTGATGGAATAAATTGGCCTATATATGACACTAGAAATAGAAGATATGTTGAACTTAGTTCAACTCCAAACATAAAACAAGGATTACTAACGGAAACAATGACATTTTGGAAAGAAACGATACCAAATTTAGGTTTAAGAAAATCAAAGGACGAGTTGTGATTTTTAAACGATAAAAGGTACATTAGATCTGTAGTAAATTTTTTAAAAGGTTAAATTCACAAATAAAATAACCAAAATTTAGAGTAATTTTTAAATATTTTATTGGGTCTATCTACTTAATAGTAAATAATTACTACACGAATATAATTATTTTTAACAATATATAATTACGATTTTACATTTAAGAAGGCCTAATAAGGTCGGTTAAAATTAGTTTAAACGTTGATATTTTTTAAATTTAGTATCATTTTTTTGGCTAACAACTTATAATTATTAAATTAAAGCGTTTAGTGTCAAATATATCTACATTTGTTCAGAAAGAGATTTGATGACGTTCAGTTTCTCCAATTGCTTTTCCAGCTCCAATTCACCATTAGTAGCTGCTCCATTGCAATGTTTATGCTGGTTAATTTTCTGTAAAGCGTTGCTTACAATGCACAAATCGCCTTTCAATTCGCTAACTAGCAAAGCAATTTTCTGAGTTGTACTCAGAACTTCAACGGTTTGAGTGTAGGGATTGTAACGGACGCCAAATGGACGCTTAATAGTCGACGCAAATTCCCTGTGAAGCAAATTAATTAATTCCAAGGTGACGTTAAAGGTTTTATTGTTATACGATAGTACCTCATTTTGTCTTTGGCTTCTTCAAAGCTATCAGAATAGAAGTATACATTTTGAAAGCTGGTAATAATGCATTCTTCTTGACTCGTACGAATAGGATCAAAGCAAATGACCTTGGCTTTTCCAGAAAGAGCATGCTACAAAGTAAATAACGATATGTTTTTTTTTCTAATTTTTACTAGAAAAGATTGTACTTTTAACTCTGCAACCGAGGACAACAATCCAGCGCCAAATGCTCTCATTTCACCATTTTGCTTGCAGAGTCCAAATTCCACAGTGAAGAAGTAACACTAGCATGTAAAAAGTTTATTAACAAAAAAAAAAAATGACGTTTAAAATAATTTTTTTATATACTGTGGCGAGTTTTGATACTTCATCGTCGGATGCCCCTAAGGAAGCAAGGCCAATTTCTTGCGAAAACAACGCAAAACTTGGGTCGGCTAACAGTGGAACATGGCCCAATAGTTCATGGCAGCAGTCACTAAAATAAGAATTTCAATATTTAAAACTTGAATAAGTAAATACAATGTCATTTTGTTTAGTACGGTTCTGGAGTGTAAAATGGATCCGAACTATGTCGAATGTATTGAGTACAGTGAAACAAACGAAAGGCCAAACCAGCCAAGAAATCTCGGGAGGATAAATAACCAGCAACCGGTCGAACTTGAAATCCACTTCGCCCTTTATAAATAAAACTTCAACAATGTATTTGGATCATCATCAAGGTAATAAATCATTTACGTTTAAGGAAATTGCTTATGTCCTGCAATTGAGGTACATTGTCTTCTCTAAATTACCAACAAAAGAAAAAGAAATGTAAACATTTGGTAAAGTATGAAAGGTTTTTATGTACCTATAACCGCAGTATTTTTGAAGCAATGGCATATTAATCATGTATTCTTTGCATGCATGAGTTGGATACAGTTTCATCAGCTCTTTAAATACAGTTCCCCTTTGAAAACATACATTGAAATAATTTTTTTTATAAACAAAATTTCCAATTACCAAGTTTTAGTTTCTTCCGTCGTGTATTCAATTCTCGGAATTGGCTGTCCACTGTTAATTTGAAATTTTTTATTATGCAATTTGGACTTTGAAATTAACAGTATTTGAATAGGTGGATATATTTACTGTTTATACGCCATCGCTGAATTTGTGAAAAATTTTCGCCTTTCACGGTACGTTTCATCTTTAAAACCCTATAAAATAGAAAAATAATTGTAGTTTACATTTTTATTTGTTAGAAAATAAAATCAGATTTACCGGGTGATCAGCGTCCAATTCGGCACCATACATGAGAACACGATTGGCGCACAAGTCAAATTCTGATAATTTTTTAGGAAACCATGGCATGGTTTCATTAACATGGTCAAAATCTGCGTCGTCAAAAATTAAATCGAAATCCGTCATTATATTATTTGAAATATAAATTAACCAACAACAAAAACTTGTTAGGAAAAGAAGAAAGAAATTAATGGAACAGACCAAATGATGTTCCTGGGAAGCCAAATGTAGCTGATAATGGAGTTGGTGGCAATTGTTCCCCTTCCTCAAAATCTTTCAAGTTAATGGCTGCCACTTGATTTTTGAGTGAGCCGACGATTTTATCCATTACAACATTGTCACATTCAACTTCCACATGGATTTCGTACTCTGAATCTCGTCGTTTGGAGCGCATTGATTCAATGTGGACAACATTGATACTTTTATCCTTATTTTTTAAAAATAAGTATTTTTTTAAAAAAATAATATAATTAATAATAAATTGATTAATTGTACTTTAAATACTTTCAGCACTTTTGCTAAACCCCCAACTTGGTTTCTAAGTGAAAACACAACCGAGTGATGAACATTGTCTCCCTGGCGATCGTAACGAACAATGCAATCTTTGGCTTCATCTTCTTCAATGGAGTCACCCTGTATCATTAATTAAGTCATTAACATTGCAATTAGGTATGAGCGTGGGTTTATGTAATGGATGTTGTGATTTTCTATTTTGTAGTGTTGAAATAGTGTGTTAGCAGTGTTAATGGATGACAAGTAAAGACATCGCATAAAGAGACTTCCGTCGCTTAAAGGGCTTTTCATAACAGAAAACACGGTTATCTTCAACTAAATATAAAAAGTATGACGAAGAAAGAGCACTTCAACATAAGATGACGTGGTCCATATACGAAACATTGTGAGTTACATTAAGTACTTTTTCTATTGTACTGCATGCATTTTTTTATTTATGTACCGGTATTTGACGAACCAGATTGGAGTCAATACAGTAGATTGTTGATAAATACTGTACATGTGAAAATTTGATGCGTAATATCATACCGATAATCATCTTTTACGGTATACAGTATTATTATTTATAATTTTTTAACAGCAGTATAACTTAGAATTATTCCGTATGCCATTGTGTTTTATAGAGGTTAGTCAGTAATATTTAGACAGTTTAATTTTATGATCAAAGGAGATTGTTATAATGTAGTTACATAATAATGATGGATTTTTAGATTGCTGAACATCTTTTTGTCATTAATCAAATAATCAGAGTACTATTTTTAAATGATAATTGCTATTGCTAAATTGTTATTTTAATTTTGGCTATATTTCAAAAAAAAAAATTAAATTATTTAGCGTAAAATACAACATTTTGAATTTTTGGAACATAGATACAGTTGTTAGTTTAGTATTTAAATTATTATAGTAATAATGAAAGTCATTTGTTTTTACCTTGACGTATGGCGTATGTTCCTTAAGTGTCCAAAGTCCATCGTTACCTTTTCGGGTATTTCTGTAAAGCCAGAGGGCTAAAAGTCCTTTACCTGAGGCGCTCATTGCAATTATCTTTTATTTTATTTTTATATGAAAAATGATGTATTATATATTTTTTGGGTCTTAAGATAGTTTTAGCTTTAGGAAACAAGTGAAACCTGTTGAATGAATGAGCCAAAATTCATTGCGACTCCTTTTAGGTCTTAACGTATTTTATTCCCCCTTTTGCTCCTCATAAATAAACTTATCACAGCTTAAACTTTAACCGTATTGGTTGGACGTTTTAGTGACGTCAGAACGTGGATACCACTTCCGGTGTGTAGCGATAATGCCACCGAAACGTTAACAATTTATGGATTTCTTATCTGTTTTTGTCAATAAAAAAAAAGTTTGGCGTTAGAGAATGGGGAAAAACAATGTTTGTCATCGTTTTTGTTATTCCCAACGTGATAAAGACGTCGTTTTACGTGTTGATAAATGTATTCAATATGACTGCTTTTATCAGCCAGAATGATGCTAATACAGTGTGCATGGATGAAGCGACATCAGTACAGAGTCGCACAAAATTTTATATAACAAATACAATAACAAAACCATAACAAATATTGGAAGGAAACATACTGTATGAAATGGAAACGGCGTTTATTGACCATTATCGATTTTCTATACTGTATTTTTATTTGGTCGAATGGGCACTAGTAATTGACAACTGAATGAAATTGTCACGTTGATGCTGTTTGGCGCCAAGTATATCCCAGCATCCAAATCCACTGATAGTAATGATATTTTTTACGACAACAAATCATTATAATGTATCCAATTGGTTCAATTTTTTATATTTTTTTGGGAAATTGGTGACTCTTGCCTTCATTATTGTCACACTAAATTTCTACGAGACCGTCAACACTTAACAACTGTTTATTGATTTTGTACAGTAACTATGGCATAATTAATATAATGTAATAATTATTAGTAAATTTGTTTTAGTAAAATTCAATGGGGAAATTAAATTAATGAGTTTAATATTTTAGTTTTAAAATATTAACAGGTAATTTGATGATTTAATGTGATTCTTATTATTGATGAAGTGAGTTTTATAATGATTAAGTTTTAAATTAATTTTCATCCTCTCAATCCCCAATATCTTTTAATTAAGTCAGCTGCTTTTTCAGCAATCATGATAACTGGTGCATTTGTATTTCCAGACATAATTGTTGGCATAATTGAAGCATCAATGACTCGTAGCCCAGTCACTTTGTACACTCTTAATTCGGGATCAACAACTGACATAGCATCTTCAGGAATTCCCATCTTACAAGTTCCAACAGGGTGATAAATTGTGGAGGAATAATGTCTAGCTACGCAGGCAAAATATTCGTCAGATTGATGGGGAAAACTTTCACATCCTGGAAAAACCTGAGCGATAAATCGAGCACCATAGCGTAAAAACGAAGGCGCACGACCGAAAGCCAACGCTATTTTAATACCTACATTTAAAAAGAAAAAAAAATGGTTAGTTTTGTTCATTTTAAAAATACATTTAATTGTAAATTTAAACCTTCCGTTATTGTGAGAATGTCCTGTGGATCACTGAAGTAATTTGGATCCATTAGTGGTGGCTCAAATGGATTTGCGTTACGAAGTCGGATGGTACCACGACTTTTAGGTCGGAGCAGTGTTGGAAGCATAGAAAATGTATCCTTGCCAAGTATAGGTACAAAATATTTCTGCCAAGCCTGAAAACATTAACAGTGAGTGTCTCAATGTTTTTTTTTAATTTTTAGTGTTAGAAAATAATAAATTAACATCATCTCTAAGTCCAACAATGCGTCGTAAATGTTGTCCCCCATCAGCAACGGCACTGCCAGATACATAATGGAACTGAATATCTGGCCAGTCATCACTTTGATTTGTATATGGCGTCTTCACAAATGCTGCTCCTTCTAGTCCACCTAGAGTAGTTAATGGACCTGAAATGTACATAAATTTAAGAAACATCTTTTTGTTTTTTTTAGTTTTAATGAATATAATTGCCTGTTCCATGTACGAGCCACTGTAAAACATAACTGGGTGATTCTAGCCTTTTTTGGGTTACCGACACTGGATGATCAACGGTCCATACAATTCCGCCTGCAGCCACATGATCCTGCAAATTTTCTCCAACACCAGGAAGATCGGCCACAACTGGAATCTTTTGGCAAGTGAATAGTTATTTAAGAACTAATTAACTCGTAGTTACATAATGCATACTTGGTGTTGTTCAAGATGAGCTCTAGGACCAACACCTGACAACATGAGTAGTTGTGGAGTATTCAGAGCACCGGCAGATAAAATGACTTCCTTCGCTGCTCTTACTGTAAATACACGACCTTTACGCACAAACATCACTCCAGATGCTCTTTTACGGTTATCAAATAATACCTGTAAGTTTTAATTGGTTGGTATATAATGCATTCTTAAATCAAAAATGAGATTAGATGTCGTAATTACCCTGAGAACGTGAGCATTAATCATAATATGAAGATTTGGCCTATTGACTACAGGTCTGAGGAATGCTTTAGCAGTGCTGCAGCGAGCTCCTTTACGTAATGTGGCCTGAATTGGCATTACGCCTAGATCATAAACATACAATTCATTTTATTATTGGTAGGATTTTTGATAAAAGTGGGTTAGTTACCAGACTGAAATTCCCCATTACAATCTCTTGGTGGATACCCAACATAATTTCCAGCTTGAAGAAAAGCTGTCATTAGTGGCGTTTTATAAGGAACATCTGACACTGTTAGATATCCACCGCTGCGATGATGTGCAACTGAAAAAGCGAATAAAAAATTATCGTAAATTGCTCGTTTGAAAGTAAAAACTAAACAATTTACAGTCTCTGGCTATGTATGGATTTGTGTTATCTTCTGATTTGAGAAAGTAAGGCAGCACTTCATTCCAACTCCATCCATAATTGCCCAAGGCAGCCCATCCATCATAGTCTCTGCGATTTCCCCGAATATAGACCAAGTAATTAATGGTGCTAGATCCACCTAAAACTTTTCCTCTTGGCCATAAACATTGCTGTAATTTGTGTGAAAAGGAACATTAATTTACTTTTCTTTTTTCTATGAAATTTTTAAATTACCCTATTGTTGTATCCCAGACAGGCTAGATTTTGGGGAGTTGTTTTATACTGCCAATCTAGGTCGCTCAGCTGAAGGTAACCTGATAAAGCTGGAATATCACTAAAAAACGTTTCGTCCCCACCAGCTTCTAATAAAAGGACCCGCACTCTTGGATCTTCCGTTAAACGGTTGGCCAGTACGGCTCCGGCTGAACCTCCTCCAACTATAATTGACCCAGTAACAAGTTTTTTTTAGACTAGGAAGTACTAATCTACTAAGTACTCAATAGGGATTAAAGCCATTAGTCCACTTTTTTTTGTGTTAAATTCTTTTAAAAAATTTCTCTTTTTCCAAATTATTGTGTCAAGGTGTGTCATTACTTTTAAACCATCCCTACTCAATACAATATGATAATTGACAGTTGCAAATGTATGGTCAAAAAATGAGCATATCCACTAAAATTGACCTAAATGAGGCTGATTCAATGGTTTTTGAACGGTGTACAGTATACGTGGAATACTCGTATAATGCTTATTTACACACACAATTTACTGGTTTTAAATTAACATATATTTTTTTCATAGCTATTATTTTGGGGCGAAGATGACTCTGCTATATTTTGTTAACTGTGTCTGTAAACCGTGCAATTGGATTTTTCCCAATCAACACCCATTCTATAAATTTTTTCCTCACGTAACACATCTCCCTTCTTCTCTAATGATGATTTTACGAAACAAGGCATTACATATTTTTTTTAACAGTGCTAGCGGATCATTTAATTTATTTTGTCATACAGTTATATAAAAAATAAACAATTTGAGAAGAATGAAAAGTGACTACAAATTTTTTTTGTGAACTCAACCAAAACTCTCTTTCCTTTCCAGTATCCCCCTCACCCTCAATCCACCTTATGTAATATTTTATGATTTTATTGTATAACACTATTATAAATTGTTTTATTAATGCTACACGTACTCTTGTGTATAATGAAAAAGTACATGCACCAATTGCTTCGTTTGAGAACATTATAAAAATACATGAGCTAAGATTGGGTTTTAAATTTGACAATATATTCTGAATGATGACCTCTAAGCTTCTCAACTAATTGTTTTCTTTTTCCAAGTGGGTCATTAAATAAGCGAAGGTATTAAAAAAGTGTGTAAAAAGAAAATCTAATAACTTAAAAAAACAAGAAAAAAAGTGTGTTAATAAACGTAATGAACAATTAGCAGAATGACATGCAATTATTTTCGGTTTAGTTAATAAGATTTTACATGACAATTGCATAATGCCATGTAATTTTGAGCAACACTCTTGTCAAATTTTTAAAAACACGTGACTGGGGAGATTTCAATTTTAAAATTAATTTATTTTTAATTCATGTATTTTATAAGCTCGGAAACAATAGCTAATAAGACTTTCTAATTAATCAATGGAATGATTAATAATCGATTTGAAGGGGGTAAATGTAATGCATTTTCATTTCCATGTCAAAGCCTATACAGTATGACTATTTTAATTCAGTAAATTATATTAAATCAAATTGAAATGGCAGTATACACGTTAAAAATATATCTAAATTATTTTTAATTTTGTTATTGCCAAATTCTATGTAATTTACAATTTAAAGCATTGCAATTGTCTAAGTTATTTTACTGCTGTGAAGTTGAATTACAAATTTTAATGCATAAAATTTTATAAAGCAAAAAGTAATTATTATTAATCGTTACTTTTTTATTTAAAATTCATAAAAAAAAAGTTTAAACACAGGTTACTTAAATGTTAGACGTTAATTTATACAGTACGTTCTTCCATTTCAAAAGCGAATTTTTAATTAGTAACTCGTAGTTTTGATTAATAGCATGCCATTTGAATTTTTAGTGATAAATGTGGAAATGATGGTTTGTGTTGAACATAAGACTCTCACTTTTTGCAAGTTAAAATGGATTTAAGTTCACAATATAACATGGCAAAAAAAATCCAATTATATTGTGACATTTTGACAATAAAATTTGTCTATTCTTGTAAACGAACAAAACTGAAGTACAATTGAATTTGCTTCAACACGTTGTGTAAACTTCAGTAATTAATATTTGAAAATACTGTGTGTTAGTGAAACTCTCAAAATGCAATTAAGTGAAATCAATTAAAAACTTACCAATAACAAAGTCATATACATCAGCTAAACCACGTTTGACAATTCGTGTTCGTGGAGCTTCGATATTATAATAGTAAAGCATCATTGATAAAGGGGCTAAAATAGCCAAGGGTATAATGGCACCAACCGCCATAATTCACCAACATTTCCAGCCGGAAGAAATCCAAGTAATGCACTTTCGGTTGTATGTGTAGTTATAATATATTAAAAGTTAAGTTATTAAAATATTCCACACTATGCTCTTGGAAAGTCTTTGCAAATCGCTTTAGCTCCTGTCACGTGTGTAACATTTTCTCCGTCTTCTCCATCCGTTAAGACGGGGAGAAAGAAGTTGAGTGTCTGTTTGCTAGCAGCTTCGACTTCTCAATGAACCAGTTGGTGACCTAATCACACCTGTACTTTTTGCAATTCTAGGGTGAGGTCAAACATTTTGAAACAAAAAAAACATTTTTTCTTCATATGTAGATATTTCCAAAACGACGTCAGTACTGATGTCAAGAGGTCATCCACTCCTTTTCTATTAATTCTTCTTCCTTAGTGAAATTTCTTTTTTTAAAAATTGAAAATAAGGTCATGATCGAGCCAGGTCATAATATGTCTAATTTTAAACTAATTGGATTTTCATATTCATAATGGTCACATTGATGATTCTAACATTTTGGTAATTAAACGTTTCCGATTGCAAAAACTTTACTTTTTACTATTACAAAAAAAATAAACAATTTTCATGGTCAAAATTGCCATTTCACTTTCTGTTTAATTTAAATTTTTTTGCCACATGCAGTGCATGTGCTTGTTTAGCGTTATCAGATTGTGCAAAAATATATTATTTTCTTAATAATGCATTGTGTGATTTGTGAAGATGCTGTTTTGAAATTTATTTCTTTTTTTTTTTAAAAAAACAAAATTTAAGAAATATTTTGTGACTCACTGAATATGTTTTAAATATTTTTAAAAGTAAATTTGTTGCTTACCCAATGTTCGATTGTCTGTGGTTTTATGAATTGGCGGAGACTGTGATGTCTCTCTTGAAAAATTTTGGTTAGAAATGGGGTATAAATTTTTGCTTTGAGTTTTCTGGGCCAATCTCATAATGAAGTGAATTGCGTCAAGTTGAATCTTCTCAGAAAATAAAAATATAAAAACCTGTTGTGACGTCATATGTCTTCATATACTACACTATGTGAGTTAAGTGCACATATTGTAATTTAGTGTGGTAGTCGGTCACTAGACCATCAGAAAAATCAGCCAATAAAACTTCAATAACGTAGAAATAAAGAAAATACATTGTACATATTTCCGAAAATAAAATAATATAAACATTACACCACAAAAACTTTTCAATCAAGTTTCAAAATATAAGGTACTTATCACAATTGAATGAATCTTATACAAAATATTCGAGGAAATCTTTCAAATCACTCCAAAAGATGGTTTTTTTATTTTCAATAAATAAACGACTAAAAACCTAAATGAATTAGAAAGTCATTTCTGTTTGCAAATTTAATTGAAGTGTTAATAAAGAAACTTTTCTAATATTTACATAAAAACCAAGAAATCATTTTTCTGTTAAAAAAAACTTTTTTATTTAATCTTATCACAGCATTAAAGAATTAATGTTACAAGGCAAAACAAATTGTGACAGTGTAGCATATTATGAATCAGCATTTCCAGGTTTAAACTGCATTATTTTATTAAGAGGAATTTGAAATGTGTCTGCCATTGGTTACACAACGGTGATCACGTAGTTGCTTCCTAGTTGCCTACAGCTAAGCTGTTTCAATATATTCCCTAAATTATTCTGTATAAAGTTATACAATATACTGTATACTATACAAGTTTATAAACTAAAAAAAACCCTGTGTAACATTAACACTGATAATTATCACCAGAGTGTGCTAAATAAACACTGGATTTATCGTTGAAACGTAAAATCATCATTATTCAGTATAGTCTTTTATTGTTTTTATGTTATTTATTTATTTAACTTCCTTCTCATTTCTTAAAAATAATTGCCCTCTCAAACCGACCGGTTTTAAATCTCGGTTATAATGATAACTTAATACAGTACAGACAGGCTGTACCGGTAGTTATTAATTTGGGAAAACGAAATTTTTACAAAGTGTTACACTGTACATAGAAACAAAATCGTATATATAGAAGTTTTAACGAATGTTCGTTAATTACCATTTTCAAAATTAAATATTTTACTTTTTATAGAAAACAAAGTTTAAAAAACGTTTGTATTTAACATTTTTCTTTTACCTTTTAAAAAAACTTAAAATCAATTGTATTATTGATTTATTATTAGAGTTAAGTGGTGAGTTAGAAATTGGCCCAACATACAGTTACTGTATATGCAGTAGTAAATATTCTTATTGATTTTTAAAAAGCATTTCTTATAGATACTTAAATAAAATTTATAACGATTTTAATTTAATTTAACCAATTTGTTAAATAAATACGTTTTATTAATCATTGTGAAGTGGTATGTATGGGCATTTTAAATTTGGCTTTGTGACCATACACAATGGCGTGGACTACTGAAAGCACCAAAATTGGTACGCTGAAATACCCAAAGCAGTCTGAAAAGTATAACCGAATTGGTCTAAATTGGGTATTGCAAATATCCAAATTTTACGGATTTCGCTTATATCCATTGCCCTGTTCTATCAACAAGCTAATTTTTTGCATTGGTTTACTTTTGATGCTAATAATATTCAGTTTTGAGTTATTTCAGGCGGTGATGATCTTAATTAGTCAGCCGCAAATAGGAAAAGATGAAATCTGCCCATTTGTTGCAGTTACTGTCATTCATTTGACCATTGTAATCGAGTATGTTTACTTTGCGGTGAACCTGAAAACGCTTGGAGGTCAATTGGAGCGGCTGGTTGACGTGGTAGAAACGGAAATTTTGCCTCAGGCGAAAGCCAAAGCTGGATTTTGGAAGAAAGTTAAGCTAATTAAATTTGCCACCATTGTAACTGTAATATTAATTACTCTGAGTTTGATAATCGTAAATTTAATTACATGTGAAAACTTGACTGTAATTCGGTCTCTGCAGTTTCACGTAATTGGCCATCGACTGCTGGAAATTGCTTACTGCGTTTGGATGATTATTACTGTTGGCTGCTGCACGTTTTTTAATTTATTGCCAGCGATTTTGAGTCTCTATTTGTTGTTTTTGATTGACATTTATATGAACACTGACGATAAACAAGTTAGTATAGGTGAACATCAAAGACGACATCAAGTCATTACAGGAATAGTGAAAATTTTTAATGATATTTTTTCGGTGTTTCTTCTTGGGACTATGGCATGCGAGCTGGTACTCATTATATCGTATACTAGAGGAATAAATCACCCGGCGGATGGATCTCAAATGATTGATGGATTTCTAAATGCCATGCAACTGGCGTTTTTAATACTGAAGAACTTGTGCTGCTCATCATTAAACGAAAAAGTAATTTTAATTTTATTTGATGAAACTTTAACGCAAAAGTAAGAATTTTAGGTTCAAGCAAATCTGATTGTCCCAGGAAGTAAGCTTACTGGACGGTGCTCATCGGTAGTAATTTAAGTACTCTTATCAAATATATTAAAATAATGTTATTAATAAAAATTTTCTTTATATTAGCATGACATTAATTACATTCTTTATTTGGATCAGCAAGCAAATGATAAAATCGAAGTAACTTATGGAGACGTTTTCCCCGTTTCAAAAACATTTATATTTACAGTAACTTTACATAAATATATACTACTGTACTTGTATTTAACATTTTAACAAGTTTTATTTCATTTTTATATTGAGGTTGCTGGAACTGCTTTCTCCTATGCAATGATACTACGTGAACTTTGAATACAAAATCTATAGATAATTATTAAACAGAAACCACAGCGATTGATCGCAAGAATAAAATAACTTAAGTATTTATAAATTATTAATGACACTATTGTCTACGTAGCTTATGTATACTGTATGAATCGATATATTATGAAAACGTCCACAGTTCCAGTCCACAAGTAGCCAAAAACAGCACAATTAGTCACTGGATATTTAAGCATCCCACCAGTGTTAATTGCCTGACAGTTTTCATTTAAATAAAAATGTTTAAAATTGTTAAGCCGAATTTCAAGACGCAGTAACTGGCATATATCATAAAAATTTGCTTTTTCAGGAACAGTTGCTGCTTTTTCTGAGCCAGATTAAACAGTAATTCACCAGATTATGAAACTATTTGCACATTTCTAGTATTTTTTGCTGGAAAATAAGACGACTGAATGTTTACAGTTAAATTCTTCTGGGCAAATCAATAACAGTTTTGTAAAGAAAAGATTATACGGTATGTATTTGTAATATTTTTTATTGCAAGTGCTGTATTATGTACATATCAATTATTATTTATAGTGCTCATATCGATTTTGATAATATTAACTCCCAGCTGCAGAAGGAAAAGTAAGTTTTATTAGTTAATAATTAAATTAAAAAGTAGACATAAAATGCGTCATCATTTGCGTTTTTACATGCGACATTTTGTAAGGAGCAAAGAAATAACGATCCAGTTGGTGTCCTTGATTGTGAAAATACAATACTAGCACTCGATTATAAATTAATAATCTTTTGGAGATGCGATTAGGTTTTAAGTTAGCTATGAAAAGCATTATATGGTAATAATCGTCGTGGAATTAACCGTGAAAGTTGATACCTGTTCAGTATCTCTAAAAAAAAAAGTAGGTTTGTTTGCAGTGAAATAATATACTCTACTGCATTACCATTGACATTTAAGCTTATTATGGATTTTTAAGTGCTGATTGATTTTTTATATTTTAAATATATAAAAATGACTGGTATGTGTGCTTGCGTGTTTGCTGTTTATGCATTTCTAAACCATTCATCCGATCACCATGAAACTTTGGGAAGTTGTTCAATACACTAATTTGAACCAGATAGGCATAAACACATTTTTCATTATTGACCCTAGGGCTTTAATCTTTGATTTGAATCCTTCACTATTGCGTTACAATTAGAGGTATTCTAATTTTGACCTTCAAACTGACTTGACATTAGCCCCATCTTTTGAGCTAACGAGAAAAGTAATACTGTAAACTAGCTGACCTATATACGGCGCACAATTTCACAACTGTATGTGGTCAGTTAACATGTCGGAATTTAACGAGACGAGACAAAAGATACGGGATAGACAGGACAAACAGGACGGGATAGACGAGACGGGACGGGATATAGGAGACGGGACGGGATATAGGAGACTGGACGGGATATAGGAGACGGGACGGGATATACGAGACGGGACGGGATATACGAGACGGGACGGGATATACAAGACGGGACGGGATATACAAGACGGGACGGGATATACAAGACGGGACGGGATATACAAGACGGGACGGGATATACAAGACGGGACGGGATATATAAGACGGGATTCAAAACCTTTGCAGCAACGCGCGACGGGTAAAGCTAGTTTTAAATAAAACGAAATACTAATTGCACTCATTTTAAAGGGGAAATTAACAATAATATACAGTTAAAAGAATAGCTTTACATATTTACATAATTTGACAAACAAATCAGTTATTGATTGAATGATGTGTTGTATTTTGAAAACGATGATAGTCTATTCTAGGCATATTTACTCACAAGAGCTATGTAAGTTACCAATAAATTTACTGTCTAAAACATATTAGAAATTGATTTTTAAAGATATTTATTATTTGAAGTAAACAAAAATATTACTTACAGTTATAATCAACTGGGTTTTGATTGTTGTAAGTCCTCTTAAGGTTAAGCAGGGATTCCTAACTTTAACGTATGTCGTGTATAATTCCAACTTGATTGATAACTGAAAATAATATTACAAAATTAGGAGAAAATTTGCTATTTTTAAGAGTTTTTGAAAAATATATGTAAGCACCTTAGACGCTTTATATGCTGGAAAATGGTTATGGACCAGCACTTGACATTTTTCTAAGCTTTTATGTACCTAAACATTACGCGTGGTTATTTTACATACTCATAAATTGAATGAAAATTAAACATACCATTCGATTGACTAACCCAGCAAAAATTAGTTTGGCTCCCATTGGTATTGAAGCCGCTGCTATTATTAAAATTGAAACATAGGCAGTTTTAACTCTCATCAACAATGTGGCATAATACAAAGCCATGACAATATACTCTAAAATCCACATTGCAATTATTTTTCTAAAAAAATCATTAGAAATTTCAACTAATCGACAAGCTGATCGATGTAGTTTAACAAAATGTTGAATTTTTTTTAAGTTAATATTTTGTTGGTCAGTGCATTGGGCCAGTAATTGAAATATGTTGTACATCGAAAAGAATTGTGCGAACATGAAAACATCCACAGTTCCAGTCCACAAGTAGCCCATTGGATATCCAATTAAATGAACATAATAAATAGGAACTCTCCATTTACGTATTTCATCAGTGTCAGCTTTCGGAAGTTGTATGCTTAAATATATGTTTAACAATGTCAACCCGTATTGCAAGACGCAGTAAATAGGAAAAAAAATTGCAATTCGTACAAAAATCTTGAACTTTTTGAGGAAATATTGCTGCTTTTTGCCGAACAATTTCAACAATAGTATGTCAGTTTCTGTAATGATTTGCACAATCCTGGTAGCTTTACACTCAAAAATCAAACGACTGATAATGATTTCGTACGCGGTAAAGACATAGAATAAGAGAGCTATCATCCGATAGATATCAGCCGTGCACCCTTTTATTTTAAGACCCGAATATCCTAAAATGGAAATAAAAGTACTAAACTGAAATATTTTGACAATTAGCAACCGAAAATTGGGCTTTGTAGTTTTATTCTTTGGGCAAAGATTTAAACCCAAAATGTTAAAAAACCTAATGAAAGGAGCAATCGAGTTGATATAGGACTCCATTTTTAATAATGACAAAAACTGTTAATGATGAATATAGCGTTGAGTATTTATTTGGACGAATCAAATCAATATTTTTGCAAATGGACATATTAAATGTCAGTGAAATGTTTTTATTACAAGTATACATATCGGATATTATATGCATTGCATCGATTTTATGCATCAGTGCTCATAGTAACATTTATTTTGATAGCGCACATGTAGAAGAAAAGTACATTTCTTATAAGTTCAATTTAATAATTAAAGTTATTTTGCAAGATCTTAGTTGGTTACGTGATACTTATTCTTCGTCCGAATTTGTTTGCAGAAACAAGGCGTATGTTAAAACAAAATTAAGTACCTGTAACAAAATATAATCAGTACTGCAAGAGTAACAAATTTCTAATTAAAGTTTTTGCTTACTTTTATTACTGATGAAGTTTTCAATATTTGAAAGTTTTCCATGTTCATGCAAGGTTTGCTAACATTTATATGCATCAAGTAAAGTTCCACCTTAATTGATAACTAAAACATGGTACACAATTAATTTCAAATTTTTATTGATAAATATTGGTTATCGATTTAAATCATACTTTATTAGCTATGTTAGAAGGAAAATTCAGACGAATTTTTCTCAAGCAGTTGCCAAGACTCTTGTATACCTGTAAAAGATAAATTTGTTGAGTTCATTTATGAGAAAAATGCCTTTTTTCTTGCTAATTTTGCACATAGTTTTGAACCATAAAATCCTTAAAAGAAAATTGCAAACTATGACTCTTATAAAGTCTTATTATTATTGTTACTGTACCATTTTGTTGACTAGTCCAGCTACAACTATTTCGGCACTCATAGCTAAAGTTGACACGACCACAATCAGAATTGAGCTTTCCGTTTTAACCAATATGTATTCCGTTACGTGAAACAGCGTAAATAGGGTTTGAAAAACGGACCATAAAATAGACAATTTTCCCATAACCTCATTTGATTTTCTAACCAACTTGCATGCTTTACGGTGAAGTTGCAGAAAATTTTGTAGCTGTTTCATATGAGTTAGATCTTTATTTGTGTAGTTGTAATCTTCCAGCAAACAGAATATGCTATGTAGCGCCATAAGCTGTGATATCATTAGAATTTCAACAGTTCCAGTCCACAAATAGCCAAATGGTATATGCAAAAGATAATTAGTCATAAATAATATTGGCCATCTTTTAGCTTCTTGTAAATCGTGCATATCAGCTCCACCATAAAGAACATAATTGACCATGTTGAAATAGTAAATAAATACGCAGTAGGCTGGATAAAGCATAAGAATTCGGATAAAAATTTTGAAATTTTTGAAAAGTTGTCGATTTATTCCGTACAGCTTCTTAAACATTTGATCGGTCTCGTCCAGTAGTTTAACGAATTTTGCCACGTCTTTTACTATAACAAATCGGCTGATAACGTTTTGATGAACCAAAGCCGAATAGACTAGCAAAAACATGATTCTTTTTAAAGTTGGTGGGCAGTTAAGCACCTTTATACCTAGATATAGGACCAGAGCCATTTGAGAAATAGCGTGAATTGACTTTAAAATCCATTGACAGCCGCATTTTCTCACTTTAGTAGGATGTAAATCCAAACCGAATACTTTTAAATGCGAAATAATTGGAGAAATTGCGCTGAAGTATGTCTCCATTTTAAAGACAATTCAAAGATGAAGTGTTTCGACTTAATTTTTTTGTATTTTTTATTTTCTGTTTCGATGGCAAACTTTTAATCGATTGAGAAATTGATATCGTTTTTATTTTTGAAGGGTGTATCTATGCATGGTTATGCGAATTTATAACAAAAATTTATTTTGTTTATTATTGATTTACAATAAATATCATGCAACATTATTTATACAATTTAAACACTTTAAAACTCAGTTTTACTGTCTCTTGAAATTGCATGTAAAAATGCAGCGTAAGTTAACAAAAAGTTGAACACCTAAAATTAAAAATACATTGTAATTTTTTTGAAAAAATTAGTAGTATTTAATATTAATTACTATAATAATTGTCTTGGTGCTTAATTTTGTAATTCCACAAATATTAAAAAACGGTTTTCTTAAATTAATTTCCTGCACGTACAATTCAAATTTGATGGAGAGCTGGAAAAAAAATTATTTATTAAATTGATTATTGATTTTGCCAGTTAGTATTACTTTGAAAGGTTGATGCATAAACGTCTTGCAATATGAGATGCTTTTGTGTACCTGGAAATACAGTATAACTCATGTATTATGCCGGATTATTTTATAAATTGGAGCACATATTTTCCCATGGTAATAAAAAACTGGGAAAATCGTTATTGAAAGGGATGAGAATTAGTTTGGTTTTATTATAATACTAAACCTCAGGGCTCCAATTTATTAAATTACTCGTAATAAATTAAATAATTACAAGTTGACTTTTATTTACCATGCTGTTAATTAGCCCAGCTGTTATTATTTCAATAGTCAAAGCGATCATTGTAGTTGCCATTGACAATATTGAACCTTCAGATTTGAGTATGTAAAATGTAGCGGCATGAAATAGCACTAGGACGCTTTTAAACATTGCCCAAAGTAACATTAATTTCCCCATAACGTCATTGGACAATAGGACCAAATTGCAAGCCTTACGATGCAAGAAAACAAATCTTAAAGTTTGTTGGCGTTGATTTTGCAAGTTACGTATTTGTTGAACTTTATCCAGCAGACAGAAAATATTGTAAAGGGCCAGCAGCTGGGATATCATGATTGTCTCAACAGCCCCAATCCACAAATTCCCGTACGGAACTGATACCTCGTGTACCAAACGAAAAAATATGGGCCAATTTTCCAACTCTTCCTTGTCGCTTTTTTGCATGTTGACATGGGCGAAATAGCTGATCAAGTTGAGCACGTATTCAACCATACAATAAAATGGATAGACCGATAAAATGGTAGTAAACATTTTGAATTTTTTAAGAAATAGATGTCGATGTATGTTTCCTCTGAAATTAGAAAGCATTTTGTCGGTTTCATTGACCATTTTGATTGTTTTTTTCATGTTTTTGCCAATAACAAAACGGCTAGCAATGTTTCCAAATACAAATGTGATATAGAGCAAAAGGTACATGATTCTCATCAATTCAGCTGATTTTCGCAGTTTAAATCCAACGTAGACAAACAGGATTAGTTGGGTAGTTAAGTGAATTGTTTTGCCTAGTATCATTCGGAATTGATAACCGCGTGTTGGGGCTTTTCTAGGCTGAATATCAAGCCCAAATATTTGCAAGATAAATATCAGAGGAGATATTGAGTCGATGTACTTCCTCATTTTCTAATTTGGTTATTAAATACAGTTCACTGTAAATGAAGCTTATACCTGTATAAAGTTTCACACCATGGAGATATTTGTTGTTGTTGTATTCAAATAGTCGATAATACAAACATTATATGGCTCATCAATCGACATTTGTTTAAGCCAAAATATATTGTTTATAAACCAAATGTAAACTCCCATTTGTAACACTACTGTAATGTAGGTTTAATAATGAAACTTATTTCCAAGGGCATCTCTATGCAGTATTTTCTATTTTAGCTATTTTAAAATTAACACAATCTTTTTGAAAAAAGTTTAAAAATGTGTATTTAAATAGCTATAAAATGCAAAATTAAATACTTGAGGCACCAAATTTAGCTACCAAACATTAATGCTAGTAAGTGCCGATTTAGTATCCTCTTTAGTTTTATTATCTCGAGCACCATATTTATTCATTGGATTAAAGTCAATGAAATTATTGATGTGAACTAGTGATATTGTTCAGATTATAGTTAGATTTATTTCTTAGATAGCGTCGAATTTCGGTATAGGACGGGATTTCCGACATAAACTTAATTAGCTGTAAACATCCGTAGATAAACTTTGATAACTATACATACAAGTATAATAAAGTTTGGTATCTACCGGTAGATGGAAAATTAATGTTTAAATTCTAATATCAATTGCTTAAAGAGACTGTATTCACAGTAAAATAATGTATTGAGTAATGTAAAATTCTTACATGTCCTCTACATTAAGAGCATTGTGTTACAAGGAACTTCAGATAATTAATTTTTTATAATTATTGAATAAAGTCTTTTTACTTTGCCAAAAAGTTAATTAGTTGTTACGAGTATTTTGTTGTCGTAATACTGATTGATATTCTTCATTATATTTAAGTACAAGGAAGTAATAAAATGTACAGTAGTTAAGTCTACAACTTGAAATTACTATCGACTACTACAATTATTTCATTGTTATTATTTGTATTTTGTAAATGCTAAGTTTGATAACATCCGTGAGTTTATATCATACGCTTTCAACAGTTTTAAAACTTACTGTATATTAAATTTTAAGCTTTTTGATGTAATTTAATCAATGAAATTTTCTTAGGTTTTTAGTGATTCAAAAATTGCAACGTAAAGCTGATGCAATTTCAGTTTAATAGTTCATCAGCTTAAGATTTCATTTGTATTTTTGAGGTTTTACTAAAAAATGGTTTAATTTACAGTTAATAATGACTCATTTCTTAGTCATTAACATTTTATATTGTACTCATTACAAACTTCCTACCACGTAACTTTGCCTTTTGCAATGCATTAACCCCTTCTTTCACTTTCTTTAGTAAATTAAGACCCATTACGTCATGAAAATGATAATCACTACATTAATATACAGCGTAATAATTATGAAGCAATCTAGTTGCAACTGGCGCTCTGGAAAAGATCTCCAGTTCATTTTTAGAAAGGAAATTCTTACCGACAAACGATTAGTTTAATTTCTACAAAACAACAAATGACGTCATAGCCAATTGTACGCAATTCCTCAATTCTTTGAACTGTTAACTATGCTCAGCACCTATAAATTGAAACCGTTTAGCTTTTGCATCTTCAGTTAACTCATAGTGTTGCAGCAGTCAACTACTAGTTAAAAACAAAAGTAAATCAAAACATGTTTGACGTTTTGAGCTCATTAAAAGCAGCCGTTACTCGAATCAAGGTAATAAAAGCCGACAATGGAGTTTTTCGTCTGCACTACCACTTCACGGTGCTTGTCCTATTGGCCTTCAGCATTTTGGTGACCAGCAAGCAGTACATTGGTGACCCCATTGACTGCATCAAAATTAATGATATTCGTGAGAACTTGATCGACCAATATTGCTGGGTATCATCGACCATCACAGTTCCAAAAGCCTGCCACAAGGAAGTTGGTAAAGAAGTTATTTATCCATGTGTTGATAAATACGTTAAAGGCAAAGATGAAGTTGTATACCATCAGTACTATCAGTGGGTCTGTTTTGTACTGTTTCTTCAAGCTTTGATGTTTTATTTTCCACATTACGTCTGGAAGTCATGGGAAGGTGGACGATTGAAGGCTTTGGCCGTCAATTTGGACTCTCCAATGGTTGGTAAAGACGTGAAAGAGCAGCGCATGGAGGCTCTTAGTGCTTATTTCAGCGTGTCACTCAACCGCCATAATTTCTACGCTTACCGTTATTTCTTCTGCGAAATTCTCAATTTCGTCAATGTTGTTGGACAAATGTTTTTAACCAATAAATTTTTGGGTGGTACCTTCATCGATTTTGGTACTGAAGTTATCAACTTTTCTCAGATGGACCAGCTGAACCGTACTGATCCAATGGTGATGATCTTCCCACGTGTTACTAAATGCACTTTCCATACCTTTGGACCCAGTGGAACTCCCCAGAATCACGAAACCGTATGCGTTTTACCAATCAACATTATCAATGAGAAAATCTATATCACCTTGTGGTTTTGGTTCATCATTTTGGCTGTTATCTCTGGACTGGCTATTATTTATCGTCTTGTAACAATGTTTTCACCTCAACTTCGATATTATTTGTTGAAGTCCAAAGCCACTTCAGTCAGTGCCAGTGCCATCGACTCCATCGCTGGACATTTGAAGTTTGGTGATTGGTTTCTGGTGTATTTGTTAGCTAAAAATATCAACAGCTACACTTTTAGAGATGTGGTTGATGTAGTGGTCAAGCAGATGGACAATCCAAACAACGCTCCAGAATCCAAAGATTTGTATAAGAAGAAGTATCCCTTATAGAATCATCTAACTGGACCAAGTCAATTTAATGTTGTATAAAAATTTATTTTGCATTTTTTAAAAATACTTTGTTATTTTAATAATCGTCGAATATTTACATTCCAAAGCATACAATTGTTCATTGTCTTTTTTTAATACATTTTTATATGGAATTTTACGTATCAATAAAGTAATGTATTGTTGTTTAAAATTGTTGTATTGTTTATTGAAGTAACACATTGCTGTAAGATATAATGTATATGATGACGTAGGTTAACAAAACAAGCCTGTGAGTTTGAGTGGCTTAAAGATTTTATATAAACATTGAATCTGAAAATGCATAAATCGAGGGCGCGTTATATCATTTAGTTAAATCGTCATCTCTCTTACACTGTATAATATATATAGGGTTTAGTTTTTTTTATGAATGAAATCACTTTACTGGCCCTTGGGGAGTTTGCTTTTTATCTTTTATCATATTTTGTCGTCGCTATGTCTCCCATCTTTCATGCTTAATCCGTCTAATAGCCATAAAAGATACCAGATTTCCATTTTCACTGACTCTTCCAAGTTAAGCTTAAGCTTTTCCTATATGTTTATGTGGATGATGGGTGTAGGGAAAAGTGTGGAGAGAAGTATCATCATATGGGAATGATGATGGGATCTAACATCACAAAATTTTCTCAAGTGTTTTCAATACTGATTTGGTAAAGTGAAATGTATTTTTCAATAGTGTTTGCTTAACCCACACATAAACACATACTGAATTTATCACTGAATTTTATATACTTTATTCATTTTTGCTTTTACTGTAAAAAGTTTACATTTATAAAGTGCTTCGTATAAAAAACATTCACAGAGCAGGAAATCAAGAAAAAACGAATGGGAAGAGGAAAATAGCATAAAGAACGTTGAAATGTGATTAAATAGTGGTGAAAATACAATTACTACTTAAGGGTTACTTCATTTGCAGAGCAGAAATTACGTGTTATTTCATGTTTGATAAATTTTGCATTTAAAACAAAAAGCTTCATATTGAAATAACACGTAGTTACAGTCCCTGTAAGTATGCAATGCAAAATAAAAACTCGAGGAACGTTTTATTTGTTCAACTTTGAGTATGTGTGTGGTTTAACACATTTTAGGTAATATGAAACTGTTAAATAAATCTAAAATTTTATTTAACGAGCATTTTAGGTCCTTTCCTTTGCATTGCTGTTACATGAACATTTTTTTTTCTTTGCTCAACGAGTCCCATTTTGCATAATATTACTACAAACAAATTTCTTTTTCACACTTCTATCTTCTGTTCAAATTCAATCCCATTTCCCATCACTAAGCTCCACAACCCCTCTGTCTCTTATATATTTTATAGCTATTTTGAGGTGTCAATCTATTAAGTCGACCTCGTTCAATTAGGGCTTTCAAGTGGCCCTTTTCATAATCAAACATGTCAACTGTGAAATCTCTCTTTCCTCCACCCCACCCATTACTCTTTAGTTCATCATCTAAAAACCATATATCGTGTAAACGACAAATGTAAACACAACTGCCGTGTTATTTGTTATTGCAACAGAAATAATAATAACAATAATAACTTTTTTTTTCTCCTTGTATTTCTCTAGGTCCTTTTGTTATTAATCGACGCCCAATTCTTCTCAGTTCTCAGCCATTGGTAAATGTGTAGTGTATGTGTATGATGGAGTACCTTCAATTATTATGTAGTATGGTTTCCCTTCCGCCTTCAACATTATTAAGAGTGCTTCACAACTGTCAAAAGCAAAACTATAAGAGTCAGATTACAACAACTGTTCAACACTGCTCACAACAAAGCTTTGCTATTTTTCTTGTCAATACGTGTGTGGACAAAAAGAAAGAAAGAAATAGCCCAAATTCATTCACACGTCTGGAGCTACTAATTCAAACCTGAGGTTGAATGTGCAACACAGTACGAAGATGCAAAACGTCACTAAAGTCAATAACACAGACTGTATTAGCAATTGTAAGTGGGCAAATAAGTCAAAATCCCAGCTTCTACTTCACACCTTCAACTTATAAAGTCTTCGCACATGTCAATTTTTTGATTAAAAGGTAAACATTAATACAGTAGTTTCTTATAACCAGTGATTTTCAACGTTGGAATTTGTTTTTATCCATGGCAAAAAAAAAAACGAGACAAATTGCTCTGGGAATTGATCATTTAGCTTCGTTTCGTTAGTGGTACGATATACAGTAAGAATGTTTGACTGAAAATTGTCAGCTTTAATTCTTAGGGGAATAATTATTGTAGTCAACCGAATTTAACTTGTTTAAAAAAATAGAACATATTCATGTGGTTATCCTGAATTTTTTAGGGTCAGATTTAATTCATCTGTAAAAATGTCAAAATTTTGTTTTGTAAAATGTTTCTTTATAAATTCCTCTAATTCGACTGTACAAAATTTAAATTTTTTAGAAAACCAAATCCCAAGTGATATTAGCGGGTTTTTATTTTCTTGTTATACTTTTCAAAAACTGTATTATCTTAACAAATCCTGTCATATGCATCTAATTAACTAAATTGTCGCCATTTTAATTCTTTTTTACCCCACCGACATAAAGATCAAAAATCAAATTTGACTTCACTGCAACAAGACAATATTTTTAAATGCTGATTTTGGTTAAAAGGGGCCTCTAAATCCTTTAGCGGTAATTGCTAATGCGTTTTATAAAAATAAAGCCCTATTAAACTTGCGTGAAAACGAGGCTGATGGTTAATTAGCGGATTAGCGGATGCTCTAAAATGCTATTTATACTTCAGAAGACAATTAACGGATTACTGCTGGATTTAAAAATAGAATACAAATATTTAAAAAGATTGACAGTTAATAGTTATTACGAAGTGCAAAGTTTTCTATGATGTACTCCTAAACTCGCTTTACTATTGGAGTATACAGTAGATGTTTTATCATGAATCCATGTCGAAGCTTGTCATGTATTTACCGGTTAATGCTGCTACATAGCCGTTTAATGTGCATGATGGTAAATGGCACAGAAGAGGCTTTACTTCATCATTTTTCTATTGATAACATTTCTGCCTACTGTGTATCGTTTACTAATCTTCTTTGTTCCGATTGGCTGAGACGTATGAGTGACGTTTAACCATATTGTGACGTGATATTTTGAAGTTTGTAGATTTTAAGAGAGGACCACCCTGACGGTGGAGATTGAACAGTCGCATTTCACTTTAACAACTCATAAATATAACACGTGGTCGTAAAAGTATCTCCATAAAAAAAATTAATAAAATAAGTCATTTTTAAGACTTTATAATACTTAAAATTTTTATATGGTTTCATTTTCAATGAACACTACTAGCAACAACACGGCCCCTGCCGGTTTTAATCGACCCATTCCGGCAGCTACAACTGTTGTACCGTCGTCAACCATGAATTCGACAAATTTCAATCATTTTCATCCGCACATTATTCCACCATATGCATATTGCCCGGTTGGACATTTCAATTATTATGCGGCGGCTGCTGCTGCAAATAGTTTCGTGTCAACAGCGACTGGAAATGGCTCTTCAATGTTTACTATTGAAAATATACTTTCATCAAGACCAAATTTAAATGGAAATAACGGAGCTCATTCAGCGGTGCTATCAAATGGAAGAAATTTACCACCCTTTGTAACTTCAAATGTTGCCTCGTGGAATCCTTTATTAGGTGGACCAGATATTTTTGGTATGTCAACTTTTTATTATTTTAATAAGACGTTAGCACCATGTTTCCCAATCAATGTTGAAGGAAGCAATTTGAAAATGGACTTTCAAAGTTTAAGTTAACTTTACGGCGATTTGTAAAGAAAATCAAGTAATACAGTAACAGGCAAAAGTCCAGCCTTTTTAAAATTCATGGGCCATCGGTGTTATGGAAACTTCAAATCCCAGGGGATTCCAGCTATTCATTATTTGTTTTGCAAATTTACTTACTGTATTTGATAGATAAATATTTAGTTTAGTATGTCTAAAACCTATATACAGTATCATTAACGTTTCTGTAATGAACATTAAAATTTTGAAAATTTAAAATGATGTAATAGGGGGGGGGGATATACTGTAAGAATTTTTGAAAGGCTTAGGTGGGGCATAGCACAAAAATGGTTGGGAAACCCTGTATTAATATGTCAGTGATTAATAATAGGATGCCCAGGGACTGTATTTAGTCAATATGGAGGAATGATTCCATCTCATTCAGCAACTGGACATCACAGCCATCATTCAGCTTCACTTTTAGGCATGAATGGGCATCACCAGAAACGGAAACGAAGACACCGGACCATATTTAGTGAAGAACAACTCGAACAATTGGAAGAAACATTTGCAAAAACGCATTATCCTGATGTCTTACTTAGGGAAGAATTGGCTTTAAAAATTGATTTAAGGGAAGAAAGGGTTGAGGTAATTTAAGAAACAATTTTTCTTAAATTTAATTTTTTTAACTTGTGATATGGTTGGCTTTTGAAGGTTTGGTTCAAAAATCGTCGGGCGAAATGGAGAAAGCAAAAAAGAGAGGACCAAGAAAAGTTAAAACGTGATGGTGAAATTTCTCAACGCGATGAGCTGCAAAATTGTATTAATAAAAATCTAGATGCAATTGGAAGTGGTTTTAGCGGTCCTGGGAAAGACTCGAAGTTGAATTCAGAGGAGTCACCACGGAAAAAGTTAAGTTTGTCGGCTTTCTGTAGTCCATCAGCAGTTAGTGCAGGTTCGTTAATGATAGGTCATCCGAACAGTGGCAGCAGTGTAGACAATGGGCATCTTCAGCCGCTATTTGTGACTACCAATCCGGCATCGATTGATAATAGTGCTGCTGGTGTATTCGCTATTCGGCGTTACGTCGAGTCGGACGACGATAACGTCAAACATGTTTATGACAGAAAGTTAATTTCACCGTCAACATCTACGTCGTCATTAGTTTTGTCGGACGCCGGAAATGAAGATGAAGGTGACGACGTCGATGTTGTTTAAAGTGGTATAGTTGTATTATTTTTAATTTATTATTAAAAGTGTAATACAGTGAAACCCCGTTAATACAAACTCGCTTAGTATGAAACAACATTGCGGTCCTGAACTAAAGTATAGACATTTCCATACAGAAGTTTTAAAGTTTTTTAAAGACACATACAAAGTCAATAATTTTTTTATTTGTTTTTATAAAATAAAATTTAAAATTGCATTGTTAATTCTTAAATGCATACATGCACATTTATGCACAAAACACATAATATTTTGAAATGCAAATACTAGTCTAATATGATGTAAATAATATTTCTAATACTCGTATACACTTTAACACATATCATTTTATTAACAACATATTTTTTTTTTTTTTATGTTTTGGTTAAAACAAAATCCGTCTAATACGAAAAAAAATCTTCATATAAAAGGGGTTCCGTATTAAAGGGGTTTCACTGGATTTTACTCTCAATTTGGTAGTTGTCATATTTGTCACAACCCCAATTTATGCTAATGGTTAATTTTATATAAGAAGAAAACGACAAAAGAAAGAATTTGAACTAATTGTAAGCATTAGATGTTTAAATCGATGTACAAATACATTTTTAAATTGTAAACTACATTAAAATTATAACTTATTATCGGTATCCAATTTCAGTAAAGTGTAAATAAAATTTATTACTTTATATTTATCATTAATATTTAAAATAAAATCATTCGTGTTTAAAACAACTTACAATTTTACATGTTTTACAACAGGGTCTTTTATTTACCACTCATGGACTCAATCCATTGGTTTATTTTACATCGTAGCTGCGGTCGACTATTGGTATATATTTTTCTTATTATTTTTTTTTTTGTTAAGATAATTTATATACTGGGTTACAATGGAGTTAAGGGCAAGGTGAATCTTAGCCGGCTGCGATCGTGCCTGACACGGCATGGTTAATTAAGCCTCGACGAAAACGTGTGTAATCATTTATAGCTTATACTGTATAAGACAAGAGTTTATGGCATCAACAATAACAAAATGATTGCGCGATTTCATTTGCACTTAGCTATTATTGTCGTTTTATTTCCTGATTGGCAAAATGGAATAACTTGGTGACAATTTTAATATTTTGTGCGATTAATTTTTATCCCTGCATTTCAATTTACAAACCTCATTGTATTGATTGTAATAAAAGCTGAATTGGTTTTGTTTGGTAATTGTTTTGCATTGTATTTAGTAATTGAAGATGCCATATATACAGTGCAAAACTTATATAAAGAATAACATATGTACAATAATGAAAAAGAAGCAGAGTGGGGGATACGAGAACACATGTAATGAGTAAGTGGGGGGATAGAAGAGGAGGAAGGGGGAATTGGGTCTAGAATAATTGGTAATGAAGTTTGGAAATCTTAGAAGTGTTGGAGATCCACTTAATAAGGTTGAAACCTCGCAAATTGAACAAACAAAAATGGGCGATCATCGCAAATTAGATTCAATTCAAAGAGGCTTTTTTTCATCATCTCTTCATAGACTCCCACTATTTTTATATACCTACATATTTTTATTTTGTTGTTGTTGTAATACAAAAACATGCAATCATCTACTCAGTGAAGCCTTACACTGTTAATTTTAATTCGTTTCACATTTTTACTATAAGCTTATAGTTACACCGGGTGATTATTTAAATTGAAACACATTTGCCCCATGGCAAGATAAAATAGGACAAATCTAAATTGGGACTAATACGACTAAGTCTCGTTTATTTATTGACAATTTTATTTCTAATGACAAGAAAGAAAAAGGACAAATCACTAATGAAAATGAACTGATTTAATACTATTTTATTTGATTGGCACTTCAAAAAACAGTTAATTTAGTCAATCACCCTGGTATACACGCACAACACTAACGTCTGATTTATTATTATTTTTTATTTACAAATGATTTTTTTTTAATAATGCAATGCACAATAGCTAATGGTGCGTTTTTTCCCATCAAAGGCGTCAATTATACTTTTGGCTAATTTCTTAGACAGTTTAGCGTTTAATAAATAATTTGTCAGCTTAAAACTGATTGAGTTTGATATGCGGTTTCAATCTTTCAAAAAAAATTTCAAAATGCTAACCGAACCTTCATCCACAGTATTATTCTCTAGGGTTTCTCATATTTGCCTTTTTGACATCCCAGCGCGTTTTCGAGTGGATTTCAAACGAGTTAAACGTCATTTTCCTATTACTTTTGCAGTTTTAACTGCTGAGCAGTCTTTTCCTTTCGGCTTCTTCTTTTTTCTCATATGGTGGTCGGTTATCGATATATTTAAATATAATTGTTTAGTATTGAAAAGGGGAATTGGAGTGGTAACATTGGCATTTAACCAATCATATTCAATTGATCGCCATCATAATCATAAGGGCATAAGGCGTTTTATGTGTAGTGATGGATACAAGTTTTTCATCTGACAAATTTTCTAGTTTGTTTCCTTTTCAAACAGATTTTTTTTCGCTTGTGTGGGGTCTTCGCTCTTTTTAACTGTTTTCTACTATCCCAATTACCATTGACACTACAATGGCCCTCCCAGAAGCTTTGGATAATCCCTTTTCTCATCCATGGGAATATTTAATCCGTTAGACGGCTGAAGCTTGCGTCGACCGATGATCACATTTTAAATCAAAAGAGAGAAAAATAGTCTTTGAGAAAAAAAGTTTTTATTTTTGATCTCAATCATTTGATGTTTCTATGTAAAATCATAATAAAAAATGGGTTTGGTTCCCTTAACTTTCCTCTCTGTTCAATTTAAACGATCATCTCGGGGTCTACTATGAGTAGAGCAAATCTAAGCCTCAAAATGTCTGAATTAAAATGTTATGCACGTATATCCATATGGGATAAGCCATCTACAAGGGATTAACTAAAGCTTTAAGCCGAACAGCCGTCCAATAGTAAAGGTAGGCGAAATATATCAATAGCCGATTAATAGTGAGGATTAACGTAAGGGTGTGCTGAAAACGAGGGGTTCAAACCCGGTTATGGGGAGTTAAGGATCACTAAAGGATCCAAACATCATCAAAAAATCAGCCAATCAAATTACAACACCGACATTTGTCCATTCATCTATGATTTCATCCATTACAATCCCCTGTCCAATAAACCATGAACATTGCGCAATTGCCTTGCTCTTTATAATTTAATACATTTTAAATTTCATGTAAACATGACCAAAAAGATGCTTTTAAGTTTTCATTGACTCGTTTTCTAAATAATTGGCGTGACATTTTGTGTTTACAAGAGAAGAACGACCAGAGTTGGAATTATTTTTATTGAAATTTTTTATTTTTGTAGTGTATGTTAAAAAACAAATATGAACTTGATTAATTGAAAATCCATTAAAGCATTAATTTCCTTATTGAAGGACAAACATAACTCAATGTCAGTTAAATGTTGTGATGATTGATGTACCGTGTATGTATTACATGTTAAAAATTATTTAAAAATATTAACTGATATTTTGTTTTGCACTTACGTTACATAGCGTGTGGTTTGATATAAAAGTCAATATTTGTCTTACACTTCATACTTAGCACGTAAACCATTTTAAAGCATTAATTTAAGCACTTGAAAATGATGTTTCAAATTCTTCAGCTGCAAAATTTTTAAATATTTTCAGTGGTTTGGTTTGGGTGACAGTTGCAATGAGAAAAAAAACTAACAGTTGCAATTACTGTATAAAGAAAATACCTTTTAGTTTTAATTAATTTCTCAAACGTAGCATTTAGAAAAAAGTTTGCTATTTAAATAAAAGCAAATTTCCATTAAATCACTTCCGAGTAATCAGATTAGGAATTTTTTGCCGAAAAGTAGCTAATCAGATTATAATTGTTAATTACTTTAATTACAAATTAAAATGTGATTCAGTGTCAAATATACTGCTGTAAAAAACGGGAATAAATCCTATCATTTCCATAAGCGATTTGTCTTATTTTTTCTTATTATAAGAAAAAAGTGCTACTATTTTTAAAATTTGGAAAGTTTTTGGTTTGCATTTTGCAGTCTTGTAAGTTGTAGCTAAAATTTTTTTTTTATTTACTATAAATTGTCGGCATTGTCAAACCTTTTGACTGTTTTGTTGTGCTTTGTAAGGGGCCATTTTACAGCCACTGTACTTTTAATACTTACACATGTTATTTATTTATAATGTTACGGGCTATTTTGTGTTTGCAGTATTTTTTGCCGAATTGTGTGAGAGTGGGACCACAATGGGACCAATATTGCACTTTTCAAGTTTTCAGCTTCTTGTTGTTGTGCATTTGGCTTAGGTGTGAATTGAATTGAGTTCATGTTTTCACCTGCTCTTAGGGCTTTTTTGAAGGTGCTGATCTCAATGTTCAGCAACTGGATTAACCACATTTTAAATGTAATACGAAAAAGTGGGGAAAATTTATTTGTGCAATTTTTACACAGTACAAAAATGCAAAGTTGTTTGTATCTATAGTTCACAGGGGTTAAATTATTGGGTTTTTATATTAAAAAAATGTTAAGAATCTTATTTTTCTGCTGCTGTGACTTTGATCGTTTTTTTTAATGTAAGTTACTTTTCATTTCTAAATTTCACTTTAATTTTTAAGAATTTCTCTCTTGTCAAAAAATACTCAAAATTTTTGATCTTAGCTTTGAAACTTTGAAAGTCATTTAACCTTTTAAAAGATTTGATTTTATGCCGTTGTTTAACCGCTGAAAACATGATTGGAATTTTAATGAATTTATGTTTTTCTCCCTCTGCGTAACATTAATATGTTAATCTTTTAAGTCAATGTTGACACAAGTTAAAAGGCGCGTTTAGTATGGATGTTAAAACATTACGAAAGACTTTTTTTCATTGTTTCGTTTGAAGTAAACATAGCTACTGACTGTGTTTTTTTAGAAGAATTTTACGCTGAAAGTCTTTTTTGTTATTATTTTTTGAAATGTTGACCAGATGTGGACATGATGAAAATTCGTTTCTGAGATTATTCTGTCCACCCATCTGTAATCTTTAATCCCAACTGCCGATTTAGAGGCTTAGCCATGTTCATCCGAGTGGAATAGGCCTTATTGTGGAGTGAAAGGCATCGGATTTAGTGATCGGCCCACCCTGAAGCTGTCTATGCCACCCTGGGATATCTTAAAGACCACCCCTAACATGCGTTCGTGTACACTTTTTATTTTTTAATTATAAATTAAAAAATAAAAAGTGAATGAGGGAATTATAACATTAAAATGCTTTGCAGAACATTAAATCAGTGCAATTTTATTTGATTAGTTACATTTCATCATAATTTCTGTGAACACACAACGTACAACTTTGTTTTTTATGTACTTTAGTTTCTATGGCTATTAAGTAATGTAGAGTATAAACGGAATATAAGGCTTAGTGTATAATATAAGCCTATCTAAAACAGCCTAAATATGGCCATGGGCAACAGATTTATTACTATGAGAAATAGGCCAGATTAGTCGCATACAGAAAAGATTTTTATCCCTCAACAACGTTAATTTGATTGCCCACATTTTTTAGATTACAAAATACATAACTTATTTAATTAATTTAACTTTATTTGTTTTGTAGCAATTTATTATTATTTAATTACAAAATTCTGTATAAGTTTGTCTATTTAGCAACATTATATAGTCATCAATTAAATAATAGTGACAGATAAGTCAGAATAAGGCAATGTCTTAAATTTAAATTTTTGCAGTCGTTTGAGATATAAATTTAAAAATATAATTTAAAAAAGTTAATGGTTTAGTAAAGAATGACACAGAATTACATGAAGTTCAACCGAATTATGTGTCGCTTATTGGTGAATGGGTATTGCTGAAATGGGATGAATTAATGATATATTGCTTAACTTATAATCTTTTTAAATACAAATTTTGGCAATTGGCGTTTGTTTAGTTATTTATTTTTCAAGTGTGGTATCGTGCTCAAGGGTCCATTTTGTCTTAATGCATTAAACCCATTTACATTTCAGTAAATAAATCTTAGTTATTTGACACGTAAAGTGATTGGTTTAGTATTTTTTTAGGCTTTTAGTATTTTTTTTATTTTGGCTCTTTAGAAGAAATAAAAACTTTTAAAACAAATAATAAAAACCGGATTTTTTAATGTTAATCTGTTTAACCTAACATAGTTTAGTGGATGATTAGACATGTAATTAAACAAAATTTGACATCCCACACGCACCATGTTGTAATGTTTTAGTGGGCGAGGGACTAAAGGAAGGAAGGAGAGGGATTTTGGGGGCGTTTGATGTATCGATTTTGATGCTGATTTTGAAATGGCTTCCTTGCTATTTCTAACAAACTAATCGGCCAAAAGATTTTCAAATTAAATTTGATCTAGCCGCGGCTATCATTTGATATTTTCGTCTGTTACTGAAGCAACCAAATAACAGTTGTAAGGCTTGTTTTTTTATCATGGTTTTTTTTTCTAGTTGAGAAGATGAAGAAACCTTTTTATTAATAATAATAATCGCATGTACTTATTGAAAAAAATTAAAGATGAAAATAATAAAGTCGAAGTAAACATTTAATACTGTCTTCATATACGAAAAAAACATTTCCCCACAATATTATCGATATAATTGCCAAAGGCTGTATTTTTTTAATATGCATAATAACAACAACAAAAAATCGGTATTCACTGACAAATATCCGGTTTTGCTCATGAAACAAATAAAATAACAACAGAAAAATTAATATTTACTCAAAAGAATAACTTTTCTACATATAAAATTATCATATAAAGAGTTTGAATTATTGACATCATTTACATAATACTAATATTGCTGATGTTGCTCAATTTTGCAAACATTTATTGGATTTATGTTTACATAAAACTAAAGTTACAAATCACAATGATTTTTAAAAATAGAAAAACTGCTTTTTATATAATTTCTAATACATTTGTTGTGTATGTGCATATGTCATGGAAAAACTATAAGGCAAAAATAATAATGCACCAACGTTATTTTATTTCGTTTACTTAATTCTTATAGTTTTACTTTATGTTTTAAAGAAAATGCATTGTAACCGACGAATTGTCCTATTTAGCGTTAAGAATTAACGAGTAAGACAAAATTATACCACAAATCTGTAACAAGAAGATATTTATATTATCGTTATAACTTACATTTTGATGAATTTGCAATAACTTACCACTGGGATCATACTGGAGCGAATTTGCAATAGTCCTGCTATTGTAAGTTTTGGTGGATCAACATTTATGTTAGTTATGTATAAATCGATCTTTGATGATAACTAAAAATGAATTTTATAAGTATTTAATTTTAGTACATAGATTTTCTTAATAATTACGCTGGCTTTAGATAGAGATTATGTGTCATTTACCTTACGCTGAGTTTTAAAATGTTTGCCGTAGTTATGCCGCACATATTCGGCAAACGTTTTGTGAGCCAATGAGAACAGAAATGTCAAAGGCTTGCCGTAGTTGTGCCGTACGTGGCCGGCAAAGATTTTAACGTCATCGATCAAGTAAGCGTCACATTAGAAGTGAAGTTTCGTGTACACAAACTTATAATTAAAATAAATAATTGAGTGCTTTCCTTTATTTTTGAATGCCATTCAATTCCGACTAAATAATTAAAATACAAAATAAAAGTTACCGTGTTAATTTTCTTTGCTGACTGCAATTTCAATAATTGCATTTGCAGTCCCATTATCTGCAGACGTTGTAGACTTCTTTTTAACTAATAATACAAATTTAATTACAGATTAAATGCTTTGTTTTAAACATTATATTATCGTAATTACATTTCTATCAGTTGCAGTGGCTGTCAATATTAAAACCATTAACAAGCTAAGCATAAAAAGTATGGAAATTGCAGTTGGCCATGACATAACTTGCCCTGGCAGAGCCACAATTCTTGAGTAAAAAACTGCTAATGACATAAGTAAACAAATGTAACAGAAAAAAGTATTTCTAAATGCTTTTTCGGCCAATCGTAAAGCATTACAGGCTTCTCGGTGAATGCTAATGTATTGGGATAAAGATTGGCTATTAAGATTTTCAAAATTAGCGAGATACTTAAAAATGAAACTGACGGTCAAAAGCATCATGCTCATTGTAGAGTAAATCCCCATGTAAACGCAAATATTGATGGGATTTACAAACACCTTATTGAAAGCCAACATGTTAAACTTTCCAAAAATTACGTTGAGTTTTGCGTTATTAATAGCGACTTGACGGCTGCCAGCGTAAACTCTTTCTATGTAGCTGAACATGGCAAGGGATATTAAAAAAAGTGGGAGAAGGACCAAAAATGCAATGATTTTGCGTAGCTTGAGCAAATATTGACTTTCAGCACCGTTAAATTTCAATAGCAATTCTTCTAGTTTGATGACCAGTCTGGCTATGTCGTTTTTAGAGTAACGGTAGACCACGCGAACTGTAAGCGAAAATACGCCGCCGATTAGATCGCAAATGCTAAGCGAGAATTTGTTGATGTCTTCGGATTCCAATTCGGCTTTTAAATAAGCGTATAAAATACTACACAGGGATAAAAATACGTGGAAAGCAAAAACAGCATTAATTATTCGGTCCCATCTGGATTTTAAATTTGATCCAAAAAGGCAGTTTTGAAAAATTAAAAGAGAAAATGCTGTCGTGAATTTAATTGACATTTTAAAAAAGCAATTTACTTATAGCAGCAATTGACTTATTTTGACGAAACTTCCATAAAACAATTCAATAAATAAATTTAAAATTTAGACGCATAAAAATACTCGTAACTACAATAAAAAATTGTTTTTTTGTTGTTGCAATTACTGCGTAGTAAAAAATGTATCAATCAATAAACAATATTAAGTTTAATCAAAGAAATAAGAAACTAATTTTTTTTATTTTTGAATATTTTATGTAAATTGAACAGCAAAAACATTTGATATGTTATTGGTGGTTTTTTATTTTATTGAATTCAATTTTTTCTAAGGTTAGTGTTTAGTGGTGATGCTTGCGAAAGTAAATATCGAATTAAAATTAAAATTTAAAATACAGTAACAATAAAAGTCGTGCATTTTTTTGAAAACACAATAATCACTTTTGCTTTGAAATTATTTATCATACAGAATAAGAGTATATGATAAAATAAATGCGCAAATCTGAAAAATAAAAGCAATTTAGCTGTAAAATCAACATTGTTATTAATCATTAATAAATTACCGCCGTAAATACATGTGGACGAATTGGTATGATTCCAGCCACTGTAAGTTGTGGAGGATTAATAATAATGTTGGCCAAATACAAATCGGTTATGGCAATTATCTAAAAAAAATCAAACACTGTATTAAGGATCTTTCTATTGGAAATTTTCTATCATGCAGCTGTAGTGCATTACATTGCTATTTTTAGGTAAAAACTAGGAACAGCAAATCCCATAAATAATATCGCATTATTTTATTATTTTAATAAAAGACATAAATAATATCAAGTACCAAGAACTATATTATTAGTTATTTATGGGACAATTGCTAATTAATATTCATATTTGTTATTAAATTTTTTTTTTTGACTTACCGCATTAGTCTTTTCTGCTGATAAAGTTCTTACACTGTCCAGTTGTAGTTGCAATTGATGAAATCGTCCTAAACTTTCTTTCATCTAATAGTTTTAAAATTTAATTGTCTGATTGCTATTACTGTGAATTTTAGTTATAATATTACCTTTTTATTGACTGCTGTAGCTGTGAGAATTTGTACCATTAAGAGCCCCATAATAAAAAGGTCAGAGCATAATGTTGGCCAAGAGATGTCCTGTCCTGGTATTGCAACAATTCTCGATACTAAGACACTCTGAAAAGTTAAATTCAATGTCCAATGTACGAATGGGTGTTGAAATGCTTTTTCGCTTAATCGCAATATATTGCAAGCATCTCGGTGCATTTTGATATATTGTGGTAAACTATTGCTAGTGACGTTAAACTTTGCCAGCTGGCCAAAAATAAAAGAAATGGTAGCAAAGATTGTTAGCATGTTAGCAATCATGTTCATCATTGTGACTATATTGATTGGAGCAGCAACCGCTTCAAATAAAGCTTCAAGATTGAAATTCTTTGAAAGTTTGGCAAATGTCTCATCGCCTGTATTGACTACCCGGTCTGATGCAAATATTTTTTCCAAATTGTACACGACTTGTAAGGCAATTGCGGATAGTGGGCTTAGTATTATTATGGGCATAAATACTCGCAATTTAGACAAAAATCGCCTTTCAGCTCCGTCAAATTTTAGCATTAATACGTCGATTTCTTGGATAAGTTCGACCAGGTAAATTTGCGAGCGACGTATAGCAAACTTTGTAATAAGCCCGAATGCAGCGTTATTTAAATTGCCAAAACTTAAGGACATCTTTTGAATTTCACCAGACGACAGCTCAGCTTTAAAGTAGGAGTAAATAATTCCAAAAATGGCTAGAAGTATTTGAAATCCAAAAATCAGATTTACAATAATAGTTGGTTTTGATTTTAACTCAAAACCAAGTAAACGACAGCTTATAATTAATGCAGAAAACGCATCCGAAAATTTAAGAGTCGACATCTTTAGTTTTAAGAAAGTTATCTTATTTACATCCGTTTTATGGAAAGTTTAGTTTTAATAGTTAACAAAATGACCATAAAAAATGACAGAATTATATTACCATTATGTATTTTAATGATTAACTTGATGTATCAAGTTTTTGTACAACTATTGGTTTTATTGATGTATTCGTATTACATTTAAATGTCAATGTCAAAGCCATATTTAAATTTTTTAACTTATAAATAAAAAACAAGAACATATGAGTCATGACTGTGTTAAAAAAAACCGTTTTTGCTTTACACTATCTAATGCTAGAAAGTAATATACACACAGGTATTTTAAGTTTGTAATAAGTTTGATTGATTCTTCATAATACGAGCATCGCCGAGTACTCTTGCTTGTACAGGCAATATAAATGTAGTTTATAAACAGTTATAGCAAGTCGATTAAACAAAACATGTTAATATTGTTATGCAATTCTTGTGTAATAATTAACAAAACATTTTAAATGACTGTAATTTGATTTTACTTTATAGATGGCACTACGTCATCTACTGGTACTAGTACCGGGTACATAAAAAAATGTGACCGTTGACGCAACAAGGCGCTTGAAAGACATGTAATGCTGACCTTGTTAACATGGCCGAAGGACGCTACAACAACGTAATGTTACAAGTGGCGCCGAAAGTTTATTACGAAAGTTATGTACCGTAATGATATTATTACCAGTACCGGTACGTATACCCGGTATTAGTTTTTATTATTAGTTATGAAGCGGTCAGTAAAATTAATGGCCGATCACCAATTTATATCAAAATTACCAACATTCTACCGAGCAATGTCGACTGGCTGTTTCTACGTTCTTTGTTTGCACAGTAAGCGTACGTTATGATGATTTTAAAATTCTTGTTAATTGTGTGGTATTTCCAATTTTTTGTGGGAAACTAACTCTGATGTGGTTTTTAGGCTTGTTAATTTTCATAATATGCACGACAAATAGACCGGAGGACTGTTTTGGGAGCTCCAGACCATAATAGCGTTTGCCAATTTTTTTTCAAGCAACTCACTTCGTTATTACCAAACTTATCTAGCCATTTCGTAAGTTACTCGGCAAGAGTCACGTAATACACTCCTGTCGATTACTATTTTGATAAATATTATGGGCGTATTGATTAATTTGAGTATTACATAGAACCTGGAATTCTGGATTTACATACCGATTGTGTGGTTTTTTACTGAGTGAACCAATCCAAGAATCAAATTATAGTTAAGCAGTAACGAAAACTAAGCTACAATACTGTTAACCAAATCAGCAACAGCCAGCAAATTATGGTTCCAATTGAATTTGTTAAAATTTCATTCTAGTTGGTGACACTGTTTTCTTACAGATATGCTAGCAGCACATACTGGTAACATGACGCTTTTATACAAAACGAAAATATACATGGTTGAAGTGAAGATAAAGAGATCTTTAGTACAGTGGTTGGCAGTTATGTTTTCTAACCAAGATCATAAGATTTCGGCATCCTTTAAACCTAAAAGTTTGGGCAGAATCTGTAAATCTCGATTCGCACAGGCCTCGGAAGCGACTGTTTATCAAAATCCAAAGTGAGAGCGTATCATGGAACTACAGGACTACAAAAGGATCTAATAAAGAAAAATGGAACAACCGGAGTCAATATTTGTTTGGTTTTAGTTATAATTTGATTTATATTTAAGTATTAGCACTTTGATAACTAAATATTGCAATTGGAGTTTTGCGTATATGAAGCGAGTACTGTACTTCATAATGATTTCTTGATGCAAGTTAAAGCACAAGCTGTTAAATGAAGATATAATGACATATAGTTGCTAAAATCATTAGTATGATCAGATCTACATCTCTAGAAATGATGATTAATGTGTTCTGGTCAACGCCTGCATTTGCATATACGTACTTATTCATTTTCACGTATCAAAACTTATAAATTTTGCAATCGTGTGGCAAATGCTTATTTCATCGATCGGCCAACAAGAAGACTTAATAGTAGAGTAACCAGATACAGCAAAATATAGTAAAACACACCAAGAGCAATATTTATATTTAATAATTTCATCATTTACGTCTCCAGTGTTCATATAATATGACTCGTGTCAATTGAAAATCATCTTTTACAGATGTGTAAGCAAGTGGTGATCATGTTTTTTTTACTACTAATCGAAAATAGAAGCTGTAGAAGGGAAGCTAATGTGATATAATACGTGTCTTGACATACTTAGTTAAGAAACGGTAAATATTGTATAAAACAAAAGCGATAACCGCCCCTAATACCGACATGCCAGTTTACGGTGGAAAGTACTACAAGTGGATCGTGGACGTCTCACACCTGCGTGGGCGTAAGTTTAAAGTTTTTTTTATTGCTTTTAAGTTATTAATCTATAAAAGATTGCTTGCAGATTTGGAGAATCGATTTATAAGAATAAGTGGTCGGTACTTTCGATGTTTTGTAGTTTTTTGAACTTCCATGCTGCTCCGAATAACTGTGTTAAGTATCCTGTGGTAGTATTGGAAATGCTAGTTTGATCATCTGGACTTTGAAGAACCAATACTGATATTGCAAAGCAAAGCAGACAAGGTTTAGTTGCTTTTATTAAAACTGAATTAAGTGTTGTAGGTGAATTAAATACATTCTGCTGTTTACTGACATAAGAGGAACAGTGAACGCGGTTTTTAGTTGCCAAATGAAGATTACATTTGCTGCTTTACTATATTAACCAGATCAGCAAAATACAGTAAAACAAATCAAGAGCAATATTTTTATTAATATTAATATTTATGTTTTAAGTGTTTATATGGTATGACTCATTTTAACTATAAATCATCTTTTACAGATGTATGAGCAAGAGGTGATCGATGTTTTTTACTACTAATCGAAAATAGAAGCTGTAGAAGGAAAATAATGTGATATATTACGTTTCTTGGCATCTTTAGTTAAGGAATGGTAAAAACTTTATAAATCAAAAGCGATAACCGGCCCTAATATCGGTATACCAGTTTACGGTGGAAAGTGCTACACGTAAATCGTGGACGCCACATTCTGGCGTGGGCGTAATTTTAAAGCCTTTTATTGTTGTTACGTTATTAATCTATAAATGTTTGCTTACAGATTTGGAGAACTGATTAATAAGTTGGCGGTATTTTCGATGTTTTATAGTTTTTTGAACTCTCATAGTGCTCCGAATTACTGTGCTAAGTGTCCTGTGGTAGTCTTGGAACTGCTAGTCTGATCTTCTGGACTTTGAAGGACCAATACTGCTATTGCAAAGTAAAACAGACAATGTTTAGTTGCTTTTATTAAAACTGAACTAAGTTTTGTAAGTGAATTAAATACATTCTGCTTTTTACTGACATAAGAGGAACAGTGAACGCGATTTTTAGTTGCAAAATGAAGATTACATCTGCTTCTATGAAGATTATCGCGTTAATTGTGAATTTATTTTTAAAAAAGTGAAGTGAGTACGCGTAAAGCAGTATAATAACATTTCTAAGTGCACCTAATAACAGACATATGAACAATGTATGTGCTTGTGTCTACATATAAGTTAAGTGAAGTGACTTTTTGACTTTTGATTTTTTGATCACAAACTTACGGGATTTGGTGAGTCGAAGTTACTTTATATATATTTAACTAATATATTTTGCCCCGAATAATTTGCGTTGTGTAACTGGCCAATGGTTTCACTTTTTAAGTCAGGATGCGTTGTAATTTCAAAGCTTGTTTTAGAACTCAATCTATTGGTTTTTGTTTTTTATTTCAATGACTCATCCTGACTTAAATTGGGGCATGTCTTAGTTAAGTTTCAGAGAGTAACTAACTTCAATTGCTGGATATATTAATCGTGACCGATAAAAGTTTGGAAACTTAAGGATGCCGATATCTTCGATATACAGATAATTTCTACATACTGTATAGTACAGCAATCAAGGTTAGTGGTGGTTGGTCTCAAAATATTTTTGACCGACTAGCTGTTATCCCAAATGACACAACCTCCTGTCCCTATACACAATTGGCTGACAAGGGGGAGTGGGAAAACACATTATTAGTTTATCAGTACATGTATGAGAAAATATAGTTAACTGTCCTGAAATTGAGGATGTCTAATAATTGTTTTTTTAGGTACAGCAACGGAAAATGGATATTGTGATGTAAAAGTTTAAACGTTTTGTTGTTGATATTGTAACCTAGATAGGGAAACCATTGGCTATAATTTGTAATGTTTTAATTGTGAATTTTGCTAAGGGGAAAAATCTGATGGGCGTGAATTTGATTCAGTTTGTAAACTAATATTTGCATTAGTTTACAGATTTTAATTGTGCGATTAATCGTGATGAGCGCGTTTTGTGATGGGAAATGGGAACAACTTGTTTTTTAGCTTATGAATTAAAACAAATGATAGGTCTGTGTTGGGTGTGATCCATATGAGTTAAAATATCGTGAATCTAAAATCAAATAATTGGTTTAACAAATAAATACATTGATTTCAGACTCGAAGTACATTTTTGAGCTGAATTTATTTCCTACAAAAAGCACGTCATGATCCATTATTGACAGCGATATGATGATGACTACTTCATTTCATGAAATTTCCATCTAATTTTAGTCAAAACGTCATTTGTTCATCATTTAAAATCATAACTTTAAAGTTTTTTTGGCACTCGCAAGTTGACTCTGGGATTATTTCACGCGTATTGCTTAACAATCACAACACTGAAAAAACGGCTATAACTTATTATATTTACACATTATTTTGTTGATTTTCTTGCCATTATTGATGAAGCAAAAAATTGATCTACCGGTAGCAAAATCATAACTAGAAAAATTAAAGCAGCCATAAAAAAATTGGTTTTGTGGTTTTCCATCACAATAATTGTTTTTTTTTTCATCGGAAATATAATATACTGTATTATATAAATGTATGCATAATTATTAATTAAGGTGATTTTTTATATTATTATGGTTGTTATTCTTGGACGGTCGATGAATGAATGAAAATTCGTACAATCACTCGTTGGATATGCTTGTGTCCATGTAAATTTCACATTTTTTTTCACAAACTCTTTAAGTCTTCATTGTGTCACGTATTTACACTTATGAAAAGATTTCATATTCTTCAAGTCAAAATGGTAATAACAATTAAAAAAGTCCCGACTAGTTTGATTGGCCGTAAATTGGATTTTGATAGTTAATTTTTGCCTGTTTGTATAATGGATTTTCGTCCTAAATATTTGGTGTTTAAAAGAAAAAAAAACTTAGTTTAAAGAAGTTACATTTTATGGCATGAAAGTACTCACAGTTTTCCATGTTTCTTTTTTCTTTTCTTCCATAAATCTTTGATAATCCCTTTGATCTTTGACAAAAAACCACAAACGAAATATTAGAATGAGGATTAAGCCAATAACTATGATGCTAGCAACAATTCCAACTACAATTGCTGTTGCGTCGAGTGGTTGTGGACACTCTGAAATGATAAGTTGTACCATTTTAATTTATTTATTGTGATTTTCACGGTTGTTAAATTAATACGAACCTCTCGTTCCTAGTACAACGACAATAGGCGTTTTATTTTGATCAAAATTGTAAGTGAATGTGAATGAGCATCCTTTTTCATCGATAAATATGCATTTACGATCTGTTGGTTTTTCTGTAAATGATATCATTCTTTTAGTAAGTTTATTTTATGTTAAAGATTTATTTTGTTACCTGTTAATGTGATGACTATATCAGCTATGAAAGAGCAATTTTTGCAGTCGTCTTGAGAAAGAGCACCCTGTCCGAATGCTTGACATTCAACACATGGACGAAATTCAGTACATTTACCTTTACAAGTCTAAAAAGCTAATATTTTAATTTATGATTATTGAGTTTTTATTATAAGTTCTTACTGGGCATTCCTCACAGTATGGTCCACCAAATGAACCTTCAGCATTTGATGAACACTGACATCTTCCACATACACATTTGCCATTGTTACTGCACATTGTCTAACATCAAAAAGATTTATATTTGATTAAAACAAGATTTTGTTTTTAAAAAAAGAGGGATATGTACTCCATCAGGGCCTTGGCAATCACTTGTAATGGTACTACAATCACATGTAGGCCCTGACCAATTCTTTTTACAAATGCAGCGTCCACAATCACATTCGCCTTTATCTGGACCTGTAAATGTTAAGAGCTACTGTATATCACTCAATTTATTTTTTGAAGAAAATAAATTTGAAAATCCATCGTACCTCCACATATAAGTTCATTATCACCTCTATCGCAAGAAAAATTATCACATTCACAATGTGTTCCGTAAATTTTTTGCTGTGTGTCCTAAAATTGTTTATATACAGTATTATAGTTTTGTTTTAATTATAAGTACAGTACCAAGTTAGTTTTTGTATGCTAATGCTTACAAGAGGTTGATAACAGTCGCAAATTCCACATACACAATCTCCTCTTGATGAGCATGGAACTGTTGTGTTTGGTCTGTGAAATTGTTGAAAAATTTGTTTGTATTTATTTTTTAAGTTGGAATATTTAGACGAAAATATAATCTTACGGTCGACAGGTTCCCCAATTGTTATCTTTGGTTACATCATTATTAGTGCACTCGCAATTTCTACCAAAACGACCTTCTGGACAATCGCAAATTCCACACTGATAAGTCCCAGTTCCATTACAGTTTTTGCTGTTCTGTTCTTGTCGTTCAGGTTTTTCACACTCGCAATCACAAATCATGTGCAGCTCAATTTCCAAAGCTTCGTTTAATCCAATGGGATATATTGTAATGTTTGTCGTCCAATTTGCTCTGTCAGGAGGGCAGTGCTCTAACCGTAATGTTGTTTCAAATGTAACCTATAAAGAGGATTAAATTGAAAGATTATTGCTTTATTGTATTGCTTTATGAAAGATTTACCATGTCACCAGCCTGCAAATCGCCACAGTATTTAGTAGGAATTGTTTGATTTCTGTGAATTAAGAAATTTAAGTCTTAGTACGTTTTAAACAATTTATGGTCCAGGATTAGTTACCCTAAACACCGAGATTTGTATTCCAGTGAAACATTAGGAGGAGCATCATCCGTTAAATTAACTTTTGACCGAATTTTCTAAAAAAAAATTAAACATTCTTAGTTATTAAGCAGATAGAGTTACGATCAATGTTTTTCCTTTGTATTTTAAATCGACATACCTCGTATTGTGAACTTATAAGATCAACGATATTTGATGAGTCTGGATTCAGTTCACTTACACTGGCTCCTTCAATGGCTGAACTTAACGTTTCATACACTTTGTACACTTCTGAAGGCACAGCAAACATCAAGTTGATTTTTTTTTCTTGTATAATTCGGTTAATCTGACTTAAGGACGGATAATCCTACACAATAAGCAAAAGAAAAAGAAATTCTCAGTAATTTATTTAGTGCTCTTAAAGAGTCATCACTTTCGTAACTTAATACTTTATTAAAAAAATTATAAATAAGACTTAAAGATAATGTGTTGTATATATCAAAGCAAAAAAAAACACATTTTTTATTGTTTAATGAAAAGTTAAAGCCGAAAAAGACATTGGGGATTTTGTGTTGATGATGATGTTAATAAATCTTTTCTCTCCCACCCTTTTACTATTTTTTTTTGTTAACTTTTTGTTAAGTTATTATGAAAATATGAAATGACCACCTGCTGATTAACTGGCGGTGAGAAGTTAGTTTAAAAGAAACAGCATGCACAGCGGGAGATTTAAACAATTTCAAACAAGAATTAACCAGAGAAAAGTTATTTTACTTTTCTTCCTAATTAAACATGCCCCTTTTAAAGGAAATTAAGTTGAACGCCCATGTCAGATAAAATACATTAACACCATTAACCCAATGCCAGTCTTATTAAATAATATTACATGAGCTTCAAGGAAACATTTTGTAGTTTGAAATGAAATTAATGATTGATTAGACGTGTTTAAATTTTTAAAAGACAGCTAGTTTATTAATTAGGCTTGTTAGTTTTGAATTTATTGTCTATTTTCTTTGATGCAGCTAAAATTAAGTTCTCTTATTTTGAAAACTTTTAGGCGAATTTTCAGCATAAACAAATCAAAAATGGGGTTCTCTCGAAGTTTTTGGCTACTGGGATCATCATATTTAAGGAAATTAATTATTTTTATAGCAATTTAAGTAATCAAATATGATGTTAACAGATTTTTTACGGATGTTAAAATCACTTGAGGCACAATGAGAAATTTCTTAGTACAGTAAAAATATTTTTATATTAATTATTTGAAGTGGTTCATAAATTCATAATTAAAGTAATTTAACCGATGATCATAGCTGACAACTATTATGATAATGTACTGTAATACAATTTGTATTTTCTTGTCATTGTTTTAAATTTAAATTAGCAATTTAGTTATGCTGGTAACAAAAACTAGACTTTTTAATTGTATAAAATGAGGTCGCTGTAATACATTTTGTATTGCGATTTAATCGATAATTATGTGTGTAACCCATTACAGTATTTAAAAATAATAAGTATTTACGATCAATATTAATTTGGTTTACCTGTTCGCTACTTTGAGTGTACAATCCATTCGTGTCCAAATGGCATTTTTCGTCGTTTGGCTTGACTATTCCACCAAGCTGTAAAAATGTGTGTAAAAGTAAAAAAAAAATCAGATCGATCGATATGGATTTCAAAAATGTTTACCATACAAGTAAACAAAGTAAACAAAATGTTGTAAAGAAATGTTTGTGAAACATGAGAGTTTTTTTTTTATTTATTTAGTCTTTTATGTTTATGCTAGTACTTTATAGTATTTTTACCTTTCCATCGCCAGCGTAGTGAAATCCTGAATCAGTGGCAAAAACAACAATTTTCCTAGATTCACTATCCCACTTAATGCGATCCTGTTTTGATATAATCAAACAATTATTTGAGTTTTCACTAATTTGATTATACCCAATAATAAATTTGAAATTTACTTTGCAAACGGCCACTTGCATAAGGGCATCAAAACCACCTTCAGCGTCATCTAAATTTGCAGACGTTTTTGCACTTCTCACTTTATCCTGAAAATGTAATTTCAACATTTATTGAAAAATATTTATTTTTTATTGTATGTTTTTTATTTTATACGAAAGTCTTAACAATCACTTTGAAAATCCCTAATTATGCCATAATTTAAGCTCTCTTTTGCAAGCGTTTTGCAAAACGGTGCTTTACGTATAATTTCCCATAGGACTGGCATGGTGCGCGTAATTATCACAGACTTTCATTTAAAATTGAACACACAAACATAACATTAATAATTTATGGTTTTCTATCAAAAAGCGCATTATAATGTTTACGCTACATTAATATTAAAAATTATATACAGTCGAGTTATTATTACAGCCGCCTAAATTGACAGTTTGATATATAACTTTATAATTTTACACACGTACAGTATTTAGCTTAACTTTATGTACCAAGGTTTTTTTTTATTAATATTACTATGTGACGTTCAAATGAGATGTTTACCTCAAATTCATTAGTGTCATTGCTTAAAGACATGTGATTTTTAAATCCATAAGGAGCTTCACAGGTGTAGTTATCAGGACATGGATTTTGTAATCTAAAAAGTTTAATCAATTTCAATCAATCGTGATTGAATATCAATATTTGACTTACTTTTGAGGATGTATATCAACATAAGGCATGACAACTTTATCAACGAATGAACCGAAACCCATACGAAAATTTGTTGTAATTGAGCGCATTGAAGTCACTAAAATTTTAATTAATTATTGATTGATGTCACAAGTTTTAAAGACAAAATACAATTCAATGTAGTAACCTAAACTGGCTCCCAACGTAGCCAGTCTTTCTTTATCATCCTGCATAGATCTCGTTAAATCCATCAAATAATATAAATCTACTGGGTAGTTTTTAGCTTGACGAAAAGTTATGGTGAATGTCGTTTCTGCATCTGTTTAAATATTTTGGAGAAATATGAAATAAATGTTTGCGTAGAAAGATTGAAAATGACTAACGTGGACGGATCTTGAGGCGTATTTTTTGCGGCTTAATTTGAATGGTCGGTTTTCCACCTTTAGCTGTTGTTGACGTGTAGCTAACTGGAAGTGGTAAATCCTTAACACATAGAGAACGTGATTTTAATAATTTAGTGTGCAATTAGCAATTGTTTAAACTTTAAATTAGTATAAATAAACAGCAAATTAATTACTTTAGTTAGACTAATTGAAGAAAAAATTTCGACGAGATGTGGTTCTTTGCAGTTGCGCTGCTTTAGCGTTTCTATTTCGTCGCAGCGTGGAAACACATTGTCATAATCCTACAAAAATAAATTATTAACATGTAATTAGTAGCAAGATAATAATAATTTTTTTTATAATACTTTATACAGAGAGATTTTGAAATGAAACACGCACTCTCCCATGTCATGAAACACAAGAAAGAAATTGTTATTGTAACTAATAATTTTTAATTTAGTTTCTTTGTAACACTTTTTTTCCCATTAGCAAAAGTAATAGTACTGTATTAAAAACTTGGCAATTCTTTTATCTATTTACAGTTTACAGGTACAGTTAAAATTTACTTTAGCGAAGTAGTTTGTTTTCTGCCGGCTGTGTTGATTTTATGCCGTAATAGGTACGGACGCAACCGGCAGATTTAGACGGTATACTGTGAAGTTTTTATTTACAATACATATAGCTAGAATTGAAATCGTATGCCGTTGCTGCCCCTGTAGATTGTTGATGAATGTAATTTTAAAAAGACACCGACACTTAATAAAGTTGCTGCTTTGGTGAAATTGTAACGCCTGTTTTTGTGGTTTGGGGAGAACATGGGGGTTTAGAAAGTGGGGATGGTTTGACTATCAGATCTTATTTTAATGATCAATTGAGCGAAAAAGCCTCGGAAATGTTTAACGACATAAGTTGAACTGTTTTTAAAGTAAAAGCAAATTAAGTAAAAGGAAATTACAATTGTGAAAAGCTTAGAGGGGTTAAGTAAGACTTTGAAAATTGGGGAGAGATTTAACACTGTAAAAAAAGAAGACATTGATGATGTAAAGGGGCTTGTAAGGATGGACTGTGAAATTTAAGAGAGGGGGAAGCAGTAATAAAACGTAAGAAAGTAATAAAATACACAGGAACAATTGGGCGTTAAGGTGCAAACAACAACAATTGGCCATTGGCTTTAACGTTAACGTTGTCTCAACTGTAATAAAGTCACGTAAACTGCTTTTAGGACTTTTGAAGTAAAAAATATATTAAATGAAAATACGGTACTGTAATTCACTGCAAGAGTTGAAGATAAAACGCCCATACTTGTGCATTTTTTTCATACTCAGAATTTTATTTTATTTTTAAAGAATTTTTTAAGGAAAGAAATAATGTAAAGTTTACTTAAAAATTAATTGCTTAGAGTTTACTTTCGATATTTCTAAAATGTTTGGATAATGTTTGTTTACCTTCTTGGAGCACCATCCACATGATGGATCAGCGGTGATGCATTCGCTGCATGTCCTTTTGGAGGCGCAGCTAGTTTTACGTAGATTTTCAGCCACTAAAATGTCAGATAAAAAAAATTCATGTATAAATAAAATTTGCATTCACATAAGGTAAAATAAAATTAATCTGAAATTCTTTAGATGCGCTGCATTTTTTATAGTATGCAATTCCAAGACCATGTTTAGTTGAATAATGTGGAAAAAAAATAATAAAAGAAAAAAGTGTGAAATGTTGGTATTTTTTTTTTTTTTTTGACGTCAGACATGTTGGTATTCCAGCTGACAGTATAATAAATATCAGATTTCAGGAATATTTTTTTTAAAGTAGGAAATGACAAATGAACGTGTGTGTATGTTGTAAAAGTCAACTTTTATAATGTTAAATCAGCTGAAGCGAATATATTTCCCTGCTCCTCCCCTTATGCAAAACAAGTGAAAAAATAGCATGTCTAATGTTTGTGAATTGCAAATTAATCGAGTTAACGCCAAAAACAAATAGCAGTGACAAATAAATTAATGTTAACGACGTGGATTTAATTTTACATTGTCTGGCAGAGTGTTAAACGTACTGTAGCGCATGATATAGATTTATTTACATTACAAATGGGGTTAACGTGAGCGGTTTGTTTTCATCTGTGCAAATATTCCTCTCATACAGTATTCAGGCTTTTGTGGCAATTGGCCAGTATTGACTTCGAAATGTTTTAATTATTGAATTACAGCATTAACAAATTATTAATATGTATTCTTATATGGGGCAAGACAGTTGTATTTTTTAGACAGAGGAATTGGTATGTCACACATCAAAGAGTAAATACGTGTGTTTTACTGTAAAATTTCAATGTCGTCAGTGAAGTGTTTCCATTTAGTCTAGTGACAGAAGGATGTAAATAAAAACCCAAATTAGGATGAAATTTCATCACGTGTTTGTTTTGAAAGAGACGATGACTACAATCCTTTTAGCAAACACACAACACTTTTTGCTCAACTAGCAACGTATACAATGTCAGCTGTAATTAATTAACAAGTGTGATTGATAGCAAAAATGTAAATAAAAAATCATAGCATCAAATTACCGTTACACAAACACATTTTGGCCAATGATGAAACCCAAGAGGAATTTTTTTTTTACTCTTTATTAAAAATATTAAGAAAGGGTTGTTTAGGTTTTTTTTATGTGCCATTAATTTTAAAAGCGTTGATTAATTAATCATAAATAACTTTTCTCCTCAAGTCCAAAAAACACATTCATCAATACTAAGTTAGTACTGTATTTTTTGTAAATCTTTGACTGACAAGCGTGAACGCCCTCTACCGACAAAAGAATTTTTATCAAAGCAAATGAACTCAAATGTGCACGTCTTTATAGTCTTATATTATGCAGTGTTGTTGTGATGGAAAATTTAAAATTGTGTATAGAGGGTGGTAGTAGGTTGGCTGGGTTGTATTTTATATTTTTATCGCTTTGCACGCTGGAATGTCGTCTGCTTTAGCCTTTAAATTTCCGAAGAAAAGACGAAACTAATCAGTCTGATCAAGTTTTCTTGTTGTTTAATAATAGGAAGAAGATAAAAAATAAAAATAAAGTTTTAGAAAAATGAAAATTAAGTTGCAAAATAAGAATACACTTTAACAATTTGTGAATGTATTGTATGCGTGTTTGAGCAGAAAGGTGGTGATAAACATTCCCCACTCTAATAATAATTGAAAGCTAATTGAGTCTTTAAAACGGATAAAAATGACTGTCAATTATTCACAATTGACGTCACCGTAAATCACGTGTTCACTCAAAATGTTAAGTGCTCATTCATTTTTCTGGATTTGTGATAAGAAATATATTGTCAATTTTTGCTCCTCTGTGTCTAAAAATAATTAGAGAGCCAATGGAAATGAAGGAGGATGATTAGTAAGGGGAGCGGATTATAGATATTTTGGGGGGACTTGAAAAAGGGGGAAGGAGGGATTGAAGAACATGCCATTGTTAATCCAGATAACGATTTCGGAAGTCAATGCAAATCTATACAAGAGATTTTTTGCATTACCCTTGCATTGATTAAGATGACAGGAAGTGGTTCTCTGTGTATGTTAGGGACATTAGATGACGTCATCTGCAGCGAGGGAGGTGGAACGTTGAAGCACTCTTAAATTTATGGATATAACTTCCTGGATGGCGTCATCTATTGAATTTTTGTTTTCTAAGAATTTTTCCTTGCAAACATAAGAATTTATTATTTTTATTAGTGGAAAAAATATCATCTCCTATTTTATTTTCTTTTGCCACAAATACGCGTTAAATTCAGCGATTTTATGTGTTGTATCTAATGACATTTCCTGTATTAGACATTTTCCTTTCTCTTTTTCTATCTTTCACTTCCTGTGAGTCATCGACTGAAGAGGAAGAAATTAGAAAAACAATCAGACAATTTGAGATCGATAGCTAAATCGCATTGATTTTCTCTTAATCTTTTTTTTTTCTCGTTGAATTTCTTTGATCATTCTCGTTTAACAATGGGGCGCTGCACGCATGCGCTTTGTAGTTAAACTACGTAATATTGATGTCGATTTGTTATTATTTAATCTTATTTGCAGCGACCTCTATTGGCTGATAAATACTGAGAAATTTGTTCCAAGTTTAGAGGGTGGATGAGTGGTGAAACACTTTTTTTTGTCATGTGAAACGACTGGTTTAAGTGTGAAAATGTCAGACAGACGCCTCTCAAAATCTCAGAGTTTTTTGTTTATTGAAAAGATTTTTTTAACCTAAGATTTTTTTGAGGGGGGATTTATCTCACAACAGTGGAAGTTCAACAGGGTCATGTTACATTGAGCTGTGTAGTCGCATGGCAAAAAGAAGATAATAAAACATTACACTAATAAACATTAAAAAAAAAACACTATCGAAAAATAATGTAACCGTATTCTCAAGTGTTTTAAGCTATTTCAGTGTTTTTCCCCTATCAGCTCTATATTTTTTAAATTTTCAAACCTTTTTGTTATCTTCATTAGCTTTATTTTAAAAGACAGGTTTAAAATCCTACTTTAGAGTTAGTGAATTGTCATTTTATTTTTACTTTATTACAGATGGCTATCTAGTACTACTAAAAACAGACAAATTGTTTTTAAGTGGCGACGAAATTGAAACATTTTGAGACATTTTTACTGCTCCCAAAAAAAATACATTTAGATACAATGTAATGAAGTTTGTTTCTTTTAAATAAATTTTATTATATGGCCTTTTACGGATGGTGATAATTGTAATTGTTTAACTCTGGTTGTAATGATAACTTTAAACCATTTATTTTAAGTAAAGTGGGAAATTACATAGAAAAAGATGTGGTTTTTGAAATTTTAATGCGGTTTTAAGAGGTGTTTTAAATTGAAAATTTTAAGAGAGAAAGAAATAAAATTACAAGATTTAGCCACTGTAAAAAAAGGAAGTTGGAAAGTGCTAACATTCTTATCAGGTTGAAAAAAAAGTTTTATTAGCATTTTTAACACCGAGTCGCCTTGTTTAGCAAACTGTTTTTTTATTATTTTTTGGGCATGCTTGAACACGAAGAATAGGCGTTTGCAACCTGATAAAAAGCGCTATAAAATCTAAAAATATGAAGTTTAGCATTGTTTACATAAACATTTCCTGCCTAAATCTATGGTGGTCAAAGTCGATAACTCACTAGGGGTTTTTAATTTACGATGCAAACATTCAACCACCAACATAGTAGTAGTTTATGTAAGTTATGGCAATATTTAGTAAACTACAATTTTATTTTGCATTGTCAATTTTATACCGGGTGATTTCTAAATTGCAACACTGCTTTTTGAATTGCTAGTAAAGAAACGACACTAAAATAATATGGGTTCCAATGACGACTTGTCTCATTTCTTGCTTGCCATTAGAAACTAGTATAAATTTTAAATTACACGTCAACTTGAAGTATTAGCAATAGAGTTCCTTTATTTTTTTATGTGAAATTTATTAACCTGTATTTTATTTATATTTTCACTTAACGCCATGACATCAATGGCATTCTATGTAGAAAAATGTTAACGTCGTTTATAACTGAGTAAATTAATAGCCATTAAAGCTTATGTGCTAATATCATTGCTGTGATTACACGGATATTTCACACATGTTAACAATGGGAAATTTGTAATTGTATATTTTGATGCGAGGGGGGTCGGAGAGATTTTTATTACACCGAATGAATAGTACCAGATGCACGAGGGTTTTTATTTTCTTTTTTTGAAAAAATTAAACAAAAGAAACAACAGAAATCGTGTTCGTGCAAAACTAGCATTTTTATTCAAATAAAATTTCCACTTTCACCTTTTTTTCTCTTTTATTTTCGAAACTTCCATTCTTTGCTATTTGCGTCTAAAATTTATTATCATTCGTGTTTTTTTGAATTTGAGAGAAATTTTTTATTCACTATAATGTGATATGTGGCGATAGCAGGGGTTGGTGGTCAACGTACTAGTTGGTGCAGGTGGTCCAAATTGTATCCCGTGTTTACAAATGGGGTGAACAACAGACCAAACAATACAAAATAAACACGTGAATATTTGCTCTTATCTTATTCAATTGGTCATGAATCTCTTAAATAACAAATATTAGGTAGTGCTTGCTGCTTAGGTCCACATTTACAATGTATAAAAAAGTACAGGTGGTTTATATTTATGTAGTCTCATACGGCGATGTCTTGACATCGAAAAAACTTATCAAAAAATAATATTATAAGGAAGTGCAACGCCCGATTCCAAATGTAAGCAAACATTGTATGTTATACTATTATTATAGAAGAGTACTGCAATTTTTTGATGGAGTGTTGATTTTTGTTTATAAATATTTGAAGCTGCTGTTGAGTGACATTTCAGTTTAAATAGTTCATATCTGTTTTTTTTTTTTGGGCAAGTTTAATTAGGCATCGTTGAGAGTTAACGATTATTTTCAGTGATTTTAAATTGTAAGAAATTGTGTTCTATTTTTTAAGTTGGAACACTGGTTTTGAAAAACCAATTAACAAGACTAAAATCATTAGTTTCAATGGGGATTTGTCCTGTTTGTTGTTCAGTCACAAAAAATTATAATAAAGAAACAATATTAAATCTTATCAGATCCGATGGCAGTTTTTCTTGTTGTTTTCTTACATTGGAGGAAAAAGTATTTCATTGGTAATAATCTTAATTAGCAATTGTGTAGAAATTATACTACTGTGTGTTCTAAACATGAAAAAAAAACATGTGTAGTAGCTCTCACTCACTCATTATTACTTTTACATGGGGTTGCTTTGATTTATAACAAATTTTTTTCCCAGCTGTTGTTTGAGCAACTAATTATCCAACAATTTATTACTGTCATAACCTAGCAGCTTTTTATATGAAATTGTTTCATGTCAGCGAATTATAAATAAAATTTCTACACACAAAAATTTTAATTATTTTTCAAACTAAAGTAATTACAGATGCAAATCTACCTTACTAAACGTACAACTAACTTTTGATTTACCACATTTTCATCTTCATAAGTGAAAAGTAATTTTTTTCATCAGTTGTACTGATTATTTCGATGTGATGGAAACGTTATTATATTTAATGACAGTGCCACTCCCACTCCAACAATTATTTTTCTAAGCTGAAGTAATACACATCTCTTAAATATAATGAAAATTATGTAGGCGGAGTCAACTTTTCAGCTTAACAAACTTTGCCATCAAAAAAAAAATAAACAAAAAACGTTTTATTTCATTTTTTTTCGTAACTACACGTTCATTTACTTTTAGTTTATTTTCGTCTGCTTCATTTACTAAGCACTGAGCAAACTACTGTTAAGTGTAAAGCTGACATTCTACCTGTGAACAATTGAGTGGCTCATTCTTTGTGTTTTTATTATTTTGGGGTGGTTTAGTGGTTGTGTGAGTGGGATAAGATGGGGTGTGTGGCATAGTATAGGGGTGCTCTGTAGGTGGAGTCGTTAGCTAAATTAATCTTATCAGGCTGGCCAATCTATAATGTGTTAACTTAGGTGTGGCTTAAAAGCCTTTCAATTCGTTTTTTTTACTTGTGTTTTCTTCTTCTTGTCTTTTTAGTCTCAGTCAGTTAGTGCTCTGTGTGTATGTATAATATTGCTTAAGGGGAAAGATTACCTTTTGTTATGTTGTGTGAGAAAAGGTAAAACTAAAAAGTAATACTGAAAAAATAAGATAGACAAGTGATTCAGCCCAATTGCAATTTGCAATGTCTGACTGCTGTTAGGAATACAAATAACTTATTTATTTATTGCCACTGTTTCAACGAAGAAAAAAAAGGTCAAACTGGCAATTGAATCAAAGCAATTTTATGAGGTATTTGCTTATAGACGTTATAGGAAATAAAAGATTTGTTTGCAATTGAGATCTACTGTACCTAGAAAATTGGTGTTTGAATGAATCAATGAAAAAAATAAATGTTTTTTGTTGGATTGGATAATTAACATTAGCATGAAGAAATAAAGATGGGGTATATTTTTTGTGTATTATGATTATACTTGGCTTTTTTTGGGCGTTAACTTTTTCTGTAAAATGCAAAAAATAAAGAAAAGCTGATAAAGAAATTGCAATCTCGAAGCATTATTATACAGTGATGTATATGGCATATTTAGGCAAAGTAACCTTATGGCAATGCGTTTACGATTTGTAATTATACTTAATGATACAATGTCAGGTTTTTTTTTAGCTTTAAAAGGATGTTTTAATTCTGCAACTACTCTTATGCAGAAAGTAAACCACGTAATTACAGTATTGTTCATCTAAGATAATAATAAAAATGTACAAGATAAAAACGATCAAAGTCAAACAATTCCAAAATATTGTTTATGGTACTAAAACTTTAATGTTGATAAATTCATACTAATTGAAATAATGTTATGTGAAGAGCTAAGATTTTAAACAAAATTAGGAACAGGATATCTATTAGAAAATAAAAGTTATTAATGATGTTAATTTAGGTGTCTTGAGTGATGAAAATGATGTCAGACAAGTCACGGTCAGTGGTTTTTTTTACAAAGAGAAATTAGCAAAATAATAATTACATGGGCTTTTTAGTTGTAGTTACTTATTAGTGTGTTGTTGTTTTTTATTGGAAACATCTGTGTATAAATCAATTGATCACGTTTTATTTTTTGTATTAAAAATTTAACAAAATTGCATGTAATTGCCAGGTGAGATTGCTAAATTGTAGTCACGAAATTTAATTTTTTTAAATACAGAGAAAATTAGCACGTACTTTTAATATGAGGAAAATATTTGAGTATCTTGTTATTATATATTTAAATTACAGTAAAAATAGATTTTATTAGTAGTATTTACAATTATCTATTTTAAGTTAACAATTTATGTTGCAAAAGTTGAAAGTGGCAAAGTCCGATAAAACAATTTAGTATCATTAAAAGGCACTTAAAAGTCTCATAAAGACCATGTGGTGTAATGACTTAAATTAATTTATGACTTAAGTATACAATTAAAAAAACTAAAATTTCTAAATGTTGTTTTAATCGCAAAGTTAGCATATTTTTCGTTTAAGTAATTCCTAAAGTAGTTTTATGTAAAAGTAAAGTTCAAGTTTTTTCACAGAAAAATATTTTTATTTAAAAAATTAAAATTTACAACTTTTTAGCACACGATTTTCAAGTATTTTACCTATAACGATAAATATTGTTTATTTTGTTTAATATGTTTTTATTTTTTTTTTTTGGTGATGACCATAAACTTTGCAGCAGGTACTAGTAGTTAGCCACTATGTGGGATGGAATTTTTATTTTTTATTGTTGATAATTTGTGTGTTTGTTGATATATTGTGGTCAGGTGCTTGGTTTTTAATATTTGGGTGGTCGCCCCTGTCCATTTCAGACATCAAAAGTCGGTGGTGTAAAAGTGTGTTATGTGTAGGGTAGAATAGATGTATGGGGATGTTTTTGGCTGCTGGGGTGTACGTGTGTGTACTGTATGTGAAAGATATGGTGATTTAGGATTCCGAAGATTCGAGGAGTGAAGATTAGGGAGGGATGAGGGGGTGGCATCATAAATTTAATAGCGTGACTAAACGGTCGATGGAAAACAACAACAAGCTGTGAATATATTCGAGTAAGGGAAAAAATTTATTTTATTAGGTATTTTTTTCCTTGAAAGAATATAATAGGCGCCAGAAAAATTGTTTGACCTACCCATACAACATTGCTTTAAAACTAATTACGATTCTAAAATACTTTTGATTTTCTTTTCCCAATTAGATTGTTGCTATTATAGTTTGCTACATTTTTAATTAGTATTTTGACTCCTAATTTTATTTTTCTGTGAAGTAATTAATTGTCGAAACTAATTTTAACCAATTTATAAGGGACGTGCCACGGTTCACGCTTGATAGTATTATTATTCCTTGAAGTAATATTAACGCTAGCGAACATTGCACAATTTCTTCAGAAATGATTATTGAATGAAGTTTTTATCTTTGAGCTATATTTGTAGCTCCCAGGAAGGTTAACATTTGATTGAGTGGCTTTTTGTGATTTAAGAGCAACTGGGAGTGTGGTTTTAATCATCGAGATAACTTTCCAAGAGCGTACATTCGTTTTTAATCCTCACACCCCTCACATTCACCATTATTGCAATTTGCTCTTGTTTCTAACTCAATCTACAGTACGTCAAACATTGACTTTGTTTGCTGTTTGGAAAAGCGAATTACAATTTAAGCTTACGAACAGGTAGATAAGAGCTTAAAAAGGTGGTGGAGGGGAAAAATTGGAGCTTGCGTTTTAAAAGTTTAGGGATTCAAATAGAGGGTCATGAACTTTGGGCTGTGGACCTTGTGTGTGTATGTATACAGATAACGTGAAAGGGTGTGTTTACTGTTGAACAAGTAAATCACCATTTAAAGTTAAACGAAAACTGAATTGGCTCTCCTCCCATCTTCAAAAATAATTTTAACGTTTAAAAAAAGCAACTTACCGGTACTTGAAATTTGTATTTTGGGTGCAACTTCATAATAGCACCCGATAGTGGTCGATGTTGTATTTTTTATTACCAGTACTAGTTTAGATAACGTTATCTAATAAGATAACTATTGTTTGTGATAATAATGTTGTAATTTGGTGAAAAATACACTTTTTCTGCGTTGAAGTTGTCGATTTTATTTTTTACATATACAGTCAGTGTTTTAATTTTGAATTAATCTTTGAAAAAGTAATTAACTTACTGAATTGACTTTACAGTAAGTTGTTTATATTTATAAAAGAATTTATTTTTTGAAATAAGCAACTTTGTAAACATTTGAAGTAGAAAATTTGTCGTTTTCATTTAATTTTTTCTCTGTTTGCAATCTAATTTTTTTATATAACTTCCGTAATGTAAAAGAATTCCCGGATTTCTGTTTAATGAATTGAAAACAAAAATTTAAAGAGCATATCATCTTATTTGTTACTTTCCATGGTAAATTTATTTTCAATGCAATTTCTTTACTGTACACGCTTATACTTTTATTTTATAAAACGAAATAATTTATTTCTTTAAAGGCTGAAAGTCAATCGGAATTTTTTTTCTGTTTGTTTAAAGTTGATTTACAATCATGATTTTAAGTTAGTGGTTTCAAAATGCATGTAATCGGATACCTGACTTATTTCTTTAACTAAGAAGTTCGCTTATCCGAGCCATTGAACGATAGGGGGAGTGAAAAGAAAGATGGGGGTGCAAGCTATTAAATTTTAAAGTAAAGCAGCATTGAATTTCCACATTATTATTATATTGTAGTCTCTGCCTTTAGAATACAAGTACATGTCAACTAGCTTTGCATTACATTTATCAATTGTACAGCAAAATGCAAACAAACCTTTGATCTTAAACTTTGATTTTAACGTCTTGTCTCTTTTTTTTTCATTATATTTGCATCTACATTTTGATTTATGCATCGACTTTAACGATAAAGCTTTTTAAAAGACGTCTGAACTTGATTTTTATAATTTTTTAAGTGACTGGTTTTGTGGTGCAAACAGTGGCATGTACATAAGGAGTTAAGGGTGATGGTAGCTGGTTGATTTTGGTTTAGGATTAATTTTTCCCTTTCTGCTTCTTTTTTTTCTCAATCTTTATTTTGAGATTCCAGGGGGATAGCAAATTGGAATTGATGAAACCAGAAGTTGTCTAATCTTTTGTGTGACCGGTTTCATTAAATTCATGGCTTAAAGGCTACGTGGTTGGAATTAGAAAATGTAATAACGACAAGGACATCAAACCAGAAAGTGTGACCACACTGCTAATTTAACAACAATGCATCTTCAAAGTCATAACAAGCGATAGGTGGACGGGGTGGTGGTCCTGGTGGAGGGGGAAAATGGAAATATACAAATATGCGATAAAAATACATTAAACAACTAACAGTTTTGCAATTTACTTTTAAACCTTTGAAATTCAATGACAATTTGCTATAACTTCATTTAAACGAACACGTTGTGGTGCATAGCGTCAGTTAGTCAGGGTTTTTTGATAATGACAAAGTATTACATTGGAGAAATAAAAATAAATAAAAAATAAACCTTGAAATTTGACAGTTTTGAGATTGTAAACAGCTGAGATTGGATTCGAATGTAATGAAGTGAGTTCATTTGGAAAGAATTTAATAGCAGTTAAACTTTGCCTTGTTTTTGTTCATGTAATGTTGTGTCTGAGCAGAAATAAATTTGTTTATGGATATGAGATCAACTGTACATGCATTATATTTTATCGATGATATTTCTTTTATTTTGCGCCAGTAGAAACTAAAGAGAAGAAATGTATTTTTTTCTATCATCCCTATTGATTTTTTTATGCTTTAAAAAAATATTCACCGATGAAAAACTAAAGGGGAAGTTGAACAAAAATGGGGAAGTGTATTTGAAAGGTGGTGTAGCATAGCATCATCTCCCTCCAATTCCATGCACTGCATCGCTGTACTGTATAGTGCAAACGTTGGGTGTATTGATAATCACATAGTGTGTTGTTGGATGCGAAATTTACTGCTAGGAATTTGTGGGTGGGGATTTGTGCTAGAGGTTTGTAAAAGAAAACAACAGAAGGGAGGGTGGGTGGGGGAGTATGTCAGGGGGTAATACACATAGAGAAACAGATGGAGAAAGTTACACTTTCAGGGGGAAAGGAGCAACATTACGGAAACCCAGTTGGATGCCAATGTTTTTCATTTTAGTTTTTCAACTTCCGAAAACAAAAAAAAATAGTTGGCAAAGAAAATAAAAATATACGCACTATCACCTGATAAATAAAATTCGCACCTTTTAATAAACTTTAATTACATGGTTTGATATAGCCATTTTTTTGAAGTTTTTATGTTTCTTTACAGTTTTTTATATGATTATATTTAATCGATTTTATGGTGTTTTAAGGTATAATATTAGGTTAAAAGGTGTGTATTTTATAATACGTGTCTGGTGTACACAAATAACATGTTGTATGCGGTAAATCATCAGCTTTGTATGGTTAAGACATTTGTTAATGTTTTTTTTTAAATCGCATATGTATCAGTGTTTGACTATTTGGTCCACCCATCCATCGATCAATCAACATATTTTGCTCTCTCTCTCTCCCGTAACCGCCATTACTTTTCTGTTGGCACCCTACAAGTACCACCCTGTGACCAACAACCGCTTTTTTTATTATGATTATTGCCCTTGTGTAACATTTTGCGGTCACCCACTGATTTTTAAAACAACAAAACTTCAGCCGCTTTGACCACCATAACCTTTTGCAACCTTGTTGTTTAATAATAAAATTCAATGTACATTTTTAAGTGGCATCTGATAATATTCTGGATAATTTATGCTCATTTTAACGGTATGTTTTGTTGAATACTGAACCGTTGTTCCGATTTTAAATACAATAAGGAAGCAATAGAAGAGTTGTATTTACATATAATCGATAGCTTAACCGCATTGTGAAATTGTGAATGAATAATTAGGACTTGCTTCTATAAATAAAAATGATTTTTTTTAATAATGCATTGAATTGATTAAATAGACTAGTACATGGTGCAATTGACTGAGTAACATTGTGATTTTAGAGTGGTCGAAAAGATTGAACAGTTCTTTGATGATGTAATAGCAATTAGTAACGTGAAACTTTAACTTAATAAAAATAATTGAGAAAGTCATGTAATTGGTGTCTACTGTTTTGGTTTTTGGTGATGTAAAGTGTTTCTTGACATCTGAAACTTGTCATTCAACCGGTACTGGCATTTTGGCAGGAAAACGATCCAGTAAAAAGTGTCAGTAATTGTTGGCAAGTGTTACCAAACAGTCTATTTCTATAAACTTATAAAACGTTATTACAACAAGGATAGAAAAATATATGAATGACAAATGTGTGAGTTGAGTTGTGCCACTTGTTTTCATAGGCGGGCAATCGCACAGCTGGCGATTTAACAGAAGTTATAATAATTAATACGTCATGTCACTTTTTTTTTTGGCAAACTTTTTTTAAAAAAATCGTTTCCTCTATTGACTTAGTTTGAATTTCATTTATTATTAAAAGTAACTTAGTCTTGGTTATTTTACGGAATCAATAAATGTTGTGTCATGCATAATATATTGGCGTATATATATTTTAAAATTATTATTTTGATGATATGTATATGTAAATATCTCTACTGTATTATTAAGTGTAAACAAAACTTTCGACGATGGAAAAGCCAATTTTGAATGTTGATTTTGCTGTATGTGTGTGTATACATACAGTATAATGTTGTATATGGTTAAAGTAGAGTGTGGTTTTATCATGTAAAAATCGATACAAAATGCTTTGTATATTCGGGTCTATATTTATACAGCAGCTTGCAGACATATTTTTTGACTATATGATCCCTCATAATAATGTTATTTGCATCATTTAAGCTAACTAATGAGGCTAATTTATACGCTGTGAAAATCATACAGTATGTGCATCTTTGTCACTTATTAGGTTTTCAATTTCAACTTGTGTTTTTAATCGTTTGCATATTTAATTGATTGGTTAATTTGGGGGGTCATTGAATTAATGATTCTAATTTGTAAATAATATAGCAAGGAAATGTTTTTAAAGCAGATACAATGATAATTTAACCTTTTAAAATTTTAATTTATAATATTACTTTCTTTTCTGGTAACTTTTTTTATTGTTATAAATTACCAAGAACAGCTGGTGTTGTTTTTCTAACACTTTAAATCTGTTGTAAATTGCATGTTTTTAGTGTTTTGCTACTTTGCTTTATTAATTTAGCACTCCAAAGCGAAATTTTATAGTCATTTAAAATTGGTCATTTTCCGCAGCAATTTTAAGTTACATATTTTATTACTTCTTGACATTTTGCAGGGAAATTACGAACACAGTTTAGAGACTTTAGCATTACAAGCATTTTTGTGCAGACTTGTAAAAAATAATTTCAATTTTTTTATAGGTAAAATTCTTTTAAAAAAGGTTTCTGCTCGATTTTATACACTAAATTACAGTGAAACTTAAATCTTAAGTTTTTTTTATTGACTGAATGGTAGTTGTGTCGTTTAAAATTACCTAGTGAAAATTCTATCATTTCAAATGACTTCTTTATTATTACTGTATGATCTAATTTGTTTTAGTTTCAGTAAAAATGAGCAACACAATATTGAATATAATATAGCACATTGATATTTATGAGGTGACAAAACCAATGATAAATTTGGCTTTTATTTTTTAAAAACAAATTATTTGTATGTATATCTTTGAATGTTTAGCATGAATTCTTTATCAGTTGTCTGGTTCATTCATAGCATACTGTATTAACAAAAGGCGCCACTGTCTTTACATATCTCTCTATTATTATGACGATTAATATGCATTGCATACGTCTTCATTACCATCGTCTGCACTATTTGAATATAAATACACAACTAATCGATGCGTTGCCACGCTTTTTGAATGCAATTTTTTATTATTTACAATTTTTCCCTCTGATAAACACACAACTTATTCTTAGCATGTCTTATCAAAAGCTGATTGTTGGCAGTTTCACACGCGACATACGGTTACTTTACTCAAATTATTGTACCAAAAAAAAAAATTCTTATCACGCATGCGTATTGACCATTAGTTTTTTTAACCTGAGAAAACTGTCAAGATTGTTGAACTGCAGACAAGGTTTATAAATATGGTCTTCTTATACTCGTAATATCTGTTGTTTTTGTCTGGTAAAGCTGTGCCACCTTTATTCAAAATATTTTACTCCCACCCACTCATCTATTCTCTCCTAACTCCTTTATTTTCATCATCATCATCGTCATCAACATCTTCAACATTGAGTAAATTGGCTCATAGGGAATCTCTGTACTCTCTTTTTGCTTCTTTGGCTTGATACTACTTCCATTGCTTTGACAATGATAAAGAAGATACGAGATGATGCTTCAAAGCACCAATCGATTGTTTCCTCCCCTCTCATCTTCATCCGCCCCCAAACTCATCCTTTCTTACTCGTGCTTTTGAGGTCTGTTTGGAAATTAGTGAGACTAATTTTATATAAAAAAAAATTGAGTTAATATTAAGCTACAAATCAATATTTTCTCCTTCATTGCTATTCTAAGTTTTCTCATAGACTTCATTGTTAAAATCTCTTATTGGAATGCAATGTTAAAAATCTTTCACATGCTCCAATATTAAAATTTCTTCTACACTTTAGTATTAATTTTTCTTTTAAACTTCTACGTTCATTTTGTTTAATAAACTTCAATGTTAAAGTCTTCCATTAGAATCCATTTAGAAACTTGTATGTCAACATCTCAAGTAGACTCTATTGTTAACCGATTCCATAGATTATCATGAAACATTTTCTAATAGAATTTAATGTGGGAATTGATAATTATGTAAAACCTTGTGCGTTTTTTTGCCAAATTGTGCATAATTTAATTTGTCTTACAAATTTTCAAACATACCTTTCATATGACAGAAATAGTGGATGGTTTTTCGTTTATTTTGTGGAAGATCTAAAATAGGAACTGAAAATAACTTTGGGACCCAATCTCATCAGTCTCACTTAAAAGGAAATCAGTGGAGCGTCAGCTCTTGAACAGCACTCGATTAAAACAACTTAATTAAAACAAACTTTCGATAAGTAAAGCAAAATAACTTACAACAGGACCATTAATCTGATCTTTTTTTGTTAGTTTGAACTCTTAGAATTGAGTATAGAATTGTCGATGCTATTACGAGTTTCCTTACGAACAAACCCTATTAGATATATTACTTGTTTACCTATTTTAGGGACCCCTTCTGTTTGCCAATTTTAGGACCTTTTGTTTGCAGAAAACAGAGTAAATATTGCTTATAGAAAATGCATATAAAGTGCATACAGTATACTACTTGTATTTTTTTTTTAAATAACATGTTTTTTTTTTCGGTTATCTATCTTTTCTTATGCTAAAAGGATCAACATCGTTGTAAACTTGCCTTTTCTGTTTTACTTGCAGTATTAAAGTTAATTTGCATTTTCGGAGCATCAACGACAATGATGAATAAGAAAAACAAAAGTACTGTAGTTAGAATGAGAGAGGTGGTCGGGTGGTGGTGGTTGTGATGGGGAAAATACAGTAAGTAAAATGATGGGTATTGGTGTTAGGATAAGAAAAAAATATATTAAAAGATTAGAAGCTCCGCCTTCTGTTTTCAGAGCTGCAGGTTTTATTTTATACGCTAACAAAAGTAATCGACTAATAAGTAAGTGGCTTTTAATCCACATAAATAATTTAACAACAAAAAATGCAAACAGAATAACGATAAACAGACCAGTTTATTTTTTATCAACAGTAGTTTGATGCTAAAAATACAATTGGAAATACAATAAACAAAGAAAGGTATAAGATTAATAAGAAAATTTAAATGAAATGCTACGTTGAAATGTAAAATGGATTAAATGTACACACAGACATAATAATTGCAGTCTTTTAAATTGTTTAGTTTTACTGTAGAATGATCATAAGACATGCGTTCACTTAAATTATGCATATTGACAGAAAAGAAACTTATTCCCGTTTATTTATTGGTAGTTTTTGTCAATAAAGAAACGGGAATAAATTGCAAGGTTTACCATAAACATTTATCTCGTTTCTTTATTTGACAATGCTGTTTATGAATACATATGTTGTAAACCTGTATAATGCATCACTTTTGAAACATATGACAATTTTCACATTTTAGTGTTTACTTTATTTACATTTTTTTATGTTTTTGTTTTTGAACGGAGTACGTGATTGTACTTAAAAGTTCACGTCGTAGAAATTTGTAGATGAAATAAAATCAGCTTAAAAACACGTTGGAGACTCATTCAAAGTTGTAGGCCAAATGCAACTTTTGTATAGTGTATATTGAAGAACTAAATCACTAAACACTTGAAGCAGAGTAAAACTCTCAAGACATCTTAATAACAAACTTGAGCTAATTAAACTGTTTCTTCATCAAATATGCAAGTGAAGTTATCATGTTTGCACTGATTTGAGTTAAAAAGAATTTTAAAGAGGATATTTGAATTTAACTAACAAAATTTATGACTTTTTATAATTGGATTATAGAAATGTCAAATTAAATTAATTCGTTAATTGAATTTACGTGTTTCGTTTTTTTGGTTTGATTAGAAATAAGTAAATAACAAAATGATTTCTGATTTTTGAAGTACAGTAATTTCAGTAAGTGGGCTGAATAAATATTTCAGTGTTGTGTAAAAGTGGATTATTTTATTGAATTATTTTTCAGTTGATAAGGAGGGAGTTCATAGATTCAAGTATTAGTTGATATAAATCGATGAAATTATTGATTTGGCTGTTTCGTAGATATTAAATTTATTTTTTATTTACCTGGCTGAGTAGTGCTACTTGCAAAAGTGAAGCCGGTGGTTGAAAGAAGAACGAATAAAACAGTGCGGATCAATCGATTCATTTCTCGGGGTCGTTGTTATAGCCTTTCGCGTCGTCGTCGTTTTCGATGGTTTCTCTGGTCACCGCGCAGCGTTAACAACGCGCAATTTTATTTCATACTAACCAGACATGAAATGCAGACAATTTTTTTATTAACATGGCACAAACACGGTTATACGCGTGATTAATGTCCTTTCTACCATTCTGTTTAGTAAATCAATTAACACGGTTTTATATTATGTACACATACACGCAACACACTAAACACAACTAAACGCCGACACAATTAAACAAGACTGAATTGCTTTTTCTTTGCTAAGCTTTACCGAGAGTGAATAACAAAAGCAAGGAGAAGTAGAAGCAGCTGAGTTGACGGAGAATCCTCTCTACTTCTTATGCCGCAATTGGCAACGTAAATGCCGCGGGCGCAAGTGTAGTTGTGGTTTCTTTTTCAGCTGCCCCGTTCTAGTGAAAACACACGGCAATGCGCCTTTAACGATAATCGTACACTGAGCTATGTGAAGGTGTTTGGCTACGGCTTTAATAGCGCTGTATAGCGGGGTATAAACGATTTTTTTCTTAGCTATTACAGGTATGAAACTACAGATATTGTATCTTAAATGCTAAGATGCAACTTTTAAGAATGCCATGTGTCACGTTATTTATCAGTTTTAGTGAATTGCAATGACAAATTTTGGAGAAATTATTTTTATCAAATACCAGGATTTGTATTAGTTCATTTATCTATTTCCAAACATTTTTTATGTAACATTTTGGGGCCCTTGGAAACCGAAAATACAAAGGCGATGTCCTTATTCTCTATTGGTTGATTTGCCATTACTTAACTAAAATTGCAATATAAAAAAGGAGAAAATGTTTATTTTTTTTTTTACTTTTTACCTTGCTTAGCCTCTAAGTTCATTTATCAAATTTTAAACGTTATGTAAATACATTATGTTGCTTTCTACAGTATTTATTTTGTTGATGTACTTGTATTGGTATCATGCCAATTTGGTTTTATTCCAAAGTAAAACATTCGTATTATTTTACTTCCAATTCAATTTGTTGCAACACAATACGAATGGACTGGAACCCAGGTGTTGCTTAATGATAGCTGTAGACAACAATATATTTCGTTGTTGATTTGTTTATCCTCAATAACATTATGTATAATACTATTTAGCTAAACTGTTGCTGCTGATTTGGTGCTGCTCCACTTTCACATTATAATTTCTCATCCCCAACCTACAAAATCTAAATCCTAAAGTCACGTGCGCTGTACATTCAGTATGTGCTGTATAAAGAAAAAGTAATGCCATGATACCACATTTTTTTTTATATTCAGTATATATAAAAGTTTTACTAGTCATGTGATGTTTATTGATGATTGGAATTTTAAGAGCGTTTTAAAAATTGTAAACACGGAATTTTTAACAGCATATAAAATTATTATATGGCGCTTGACATGTTGTAATATTAAGTTGTGGTTATCTTTAATCAAAACTACAAAATTTTAACGGCATTAAAGTCGCAGGATAGGGTTAAAAGTCCATGTTATGAAAAATTTTACAACTTCCTATACCTTCAAAAAAATTAAAAAAAAGATTAAAATCAGGAAATAAAACTAATATTGTAATTATATGCAGTATATAAAAAGAGTAGTTTTTAATGCTTTGTTTGTTGTTGAAGGGGGGAGGGCTAAATTTTGTCATTCTATTTTGGTGGGGGGTTGTTTCAGTACTTAGACATTGTGTCATGACCTTGTTTAAAGCTTAATCAACAGCCGTGCAAAGAGCTTCCTTAAGAAAACAAGAGATGAGTTTAGAGAGAAATAGCTAGAAAAGCACGTTTTTAGTCAACAATTGTGTCCCTATTTTTTTATTGTTCATGTCGGATGGATGGGGTGTGGGTGGAAGGGCGTTTGACAAAAGAATTTTCATTTACCCAACGTTAGAGAGAAAAATATGAGAGTGGGGAGATAGAGAAAATGTAATTGTTGTATAGAGACTATGGCGGTGAAATCATAAGGTTGGGGGGAAATGACGACAGGGGGGTGATGGTTTAATGGGAGCAGGAGACATTGTAAACTGTAAATATGGTTGCTATGGTTTAGTTTGGATTTTCAAAAGCAGAAGCAACTCAAGCAAGATCAAATAATGTCTGTAGGAGTATTTTGAGTGGGAGAGGGGGGGCATAGGAGGAAGTAAAGGTGTACCACACGCTGGGTTTAATGCATTGAGAACCCCTTTATTTTTTGTCCTTTGGGTTCACAATGGGTTCGTCAGCGGCAAAAGTGTTAATCACGTATCGCAATACACTGCAAATTTGAAGTTAAAACTCTGGGGCCCAATCTTTTTTTGTGTTGTCAACCATGTCAAGATTCGCTGATGTAATGTGCTGACATTGCCATTATAGGTAAATTTAGTGCACGGTATTTCATCATAATTTGCGACGTTATTTTGGCTGTTTTGTGTAGTGATTGTACGAAAATCGGTTGACGTTAACTACCACTGGCAACTAACATTGTGATTCATTGATTTTTAGAGTTTGCATATTGTACACACTTCGTCACTGCCACACGTCTTTTAGAGGGAAATTAGGGGCTTTTACCGTTATACTTGCTTTCTCTTTCCCCCACTTTTTCTGATTTTGTCACTAGGGACACTGCCATCTTTATTGAACATTCACTCGTTGTCAGAGTCATTTAAGTTGCTGCGGTAGAGAATTTGGTCTTTTGGTAGTTGGAAATGATAAATGGAAAGTTTGACAAATTATGGTTTTAAAATTTTTCTATACTTTAAATTAACCTTAATTATTTTTATTTAAAGATGTAGAATTGTTATAAATGGCTGCAGACCGTTAATGGAGCTTTTAAAATTTTGAAATTTGATATTTTTAATGTTGATAAATTGATTTTAATGTGACTGAAGGGGAAAAGGCAATGTGCCATGTATAGTAAGAATTTAGAAGGGGTTTTTAATTATGTGGACTAAGGCAGTTTATTTCTTTAGGGGACTGAGCAATACCGAATTAGGAACACTGCTATCTAATACTAAAAATTCAAAAATTTGAACTGAATTATTTTTTCAGGCCATTCAACATTAAATAACCCGCTTTTGATATACTGTCATAAGGAATACACATGGGTGGGTATTATTTTAGGTTTTTCATAACAAAACATGTCTATTATTTAGTAATTTCTAAACATTAATTACAGTACAAGTTTAAAATTGAAAGTAAACACCCTTTAATTTTTCCATTAAATTACTAAGCACACAAACATACACTGCTATTTTTTATTTAAAATTTGTATAGCAACTTTTTGAATTGTTGTTTTATAAATTTTTTGAACTATATAATTTGTTAGAGTAGAAACCAACAACAGCACCAGCAGCCGTGCTATTTTTTTTTCTTTACTTTTATTATAGTTTTGAATTGAGTGATAGAAATAGTAAAAGCCGGTTTGATGTTAATGACCATGATGAGGAGATGCACTTCTCTGCCTTTTGAGTTTGTGGGGATCCCACCCACGTTCTCTCGCAATCTCTTAAGGGTCAAGGTGATGATATCAATTTCAACCTGAAATATTAAAACTTATATATATGCAGGTTAACTCTTAAGAGTAAGAACTCTCTGACACTGGTTTATATCATTTTTTTTTTGTTGTTGAACGTAGGTGGATTAGCCTCATTTTTTTGGTACCTGTACAGTGCAATCTACAATTGGCTGCCAGGTGATCTTAAGAATTTGGGGGGCCGGTGGCCCAAAACTATAATTTTATAATAAATAATTTGATATCAGAAATGTACCGGAAGAATTTCTATTGTGTTTTGCGCTAGTAAGAGATCTTTAATGGTAAAGGGGGCCCAATTGCTGTCGGGCATTCTTGACACCTTTACCAGACCTTTATTCTGTAATACCATAAGATGCACAAGAAATATTAAGTACATTGAATGGAGTGAGTGAAGCATTTTTGTATGTGTGAAAGAAAAAAAAAAGAAGATTGAAATGCATGGCTTTTTAGGCTGTTGTGTGTGTGGTAGTTGTGGATTAGTATAATGACCTATGACCTGACTGAGAAAAAGACAAGGCGTTGTCTAGAGTTCTCAGTTGATATCAAGAGTACTGAAAAAGAAAGAAAGAAAATATAGGTATAAAAAATGAAGATCAGAGAAAACTGAAAAGGTGTGCTGTGTTTGAGTTGTTCAAGTGAATGCACTCCAAATTTATCACATGACCAAGTGAACACGAGTCTTGTATCACTTTGCTGAAAAACGAAACTATAACAGTTAAAATGTGAGTTTACTAGAGAAGAACGAGCGTAGTCACGTTTTAATTTATGGTTGCAAATGATATTGAATAGTTGAAATTCGATTTAAATTTTATTGGAAATGTTTTTGTACGGTGTTTTGTGAAGCATTAGTGTTGAGTAATGTGTCGTGTGTGAGGTATACGTGAGAGTTAATGAAGTTTAACCGTTGTATAAATTAAGTCAGGGGATATATAAGAAGGGTGGGGGTGTATGGGGTTTCTATAACGACGAAATTCCATTAGTAAAATGAGCAAAAAGGCGAGAAAGACAAATTTCCTAAAGTGTTTTGTGATTCATGTTGTGGAAATTTGTGAATTGACGGTTTCAAATGGTTTAAATGAAAAAGAAAGGAAATGTACTGAGTGCTAAACGAATTGAATGTTTTTTTTAGCGAGCTCTCTAATTAATTAAAAAAAAAGTATTTGTCTTTTCTATGTAATTAAATCTTAATCTTTTATTAATAAGTACAAATTGTAGTATCAAAAAATGTTCATATCTATTATAAATTAGCTGAATCTCTTATTACACCCATTTATTCTTAGAAATTGAATGAATAAATCATTTACAATGCAGTTGATCTTTTAATTTTTTTTTTTAAAAATAAACAATAACATGAATTTCATTCCGATTTTATTACCACCAGTGGGTGTACATGCAGAATCAACCAATATGACCTCTAGGTTCTTGTAGCTTTTAAATTCTCAAAAATCAAAACAACAGAGCGTGTTTATGCGATTGAAATCTCTTTTCTCAGTTTTATGTATTATAACAAGTTCAATGGGAAGGGTTAACTTATAACTTGGGTGTTAAAAATAGACGTTGATGTTAAGTGTTAACTTCTTTAAGATGTTTTAATTATCAACTACAATCTATGTTTGCATTTGTAGTTTTATTTGATTTATTCCTAGTATTCAGCTAAAATTGTTGTGTGATTATAAAATCGTGAAATGCTTCGACGATGAGTTGAGAAAAGCAAGGTTAAGCGACTGTGTAATACAATTCCAAGAAATTTGTTGATTCAACGCCTTAATATTTTATTATGCAACGAATTTCAAGAGTACTGTAATAAAACAGGTAGAAATGTTGTTGAAAAAAGGGAGTAGCACTAAAACAAACCGTTACTATTTTTTTAAATACTGTCTTTGTTTATCTACAGTATGTTTTATTAGGGCTTTAAGAAGTGTAGTCAAGTTGTTTTCTATATTAAAAAATATTATACTTTTATTGATACTTTTTGATACCAGACACTGCCTTCTAGCGAGTAATTTGGGCAACACTATAGTATCTTAAAAGATTAACTGACAAATTCAAAGTATTGTAAAGGAAATCGAAAAAGAACGGAATGAGTCACATTCATACTTTTGAATTTTTGCCAAATAAAGGAAAATGACATAATCGATAGATTTTTGTTTTTCGTTTAATGCTTATATTTAGATTTTATTGTTGGGTTTTAATGATCGATTTTAGATTTTTAAGCTAAAAAAACTTAGTTTATGAAATTATTTTTGTTATTCGCTGTTTTCAACAAATGTTATAACAGTAATTCATATTTGAATGTTTTAAATTTTCTTTTCCGATGATTGGCATTGTTTGAGATATTAATGATTTTCAATTATTTTTGAATTGTCTTATTATATAGATTTTTAACTTTTAGTTTGAAATGCAAATAAATAAATAAAAACAGCATCGTTTTTAAATGAATGTGCATGTGCTTACATTTTGAGCTGTTTATCATCAGCTAGTTGAATTTCAAGATTATTTTTGCTGTAAATTCAATGGCAACTTATTTGAAAGCAATTTTCCCAGTCGTAGTAGCACTTCGTGCAATGGGTTTGGATTTGCACCCATGTCCAAATCAAAAAAAGACATTGAAGAATACATGCCGTTTAATTTTGCAACAACTTCTTCAATTTCTTCATTTGTTTACTCAGCTGACTATGGTTATAGAAATAGTGTTTATATTTACGAATTTAAATCCGGAACTACTTGGGGTGATGGTTGCACTGATATTTGGTTTCATGACCACAGAATCGATCTTCTCTCGGGCCGTATTTACAAGGAATTTTCAGTGTTTAATTAATTTAACTAAAGACATTGAAAAATTATTTGGACAGTTTGACGGCAACGAGAAACGAGCTTTGGGAAAGATTCACTTAATATGCAAAATCTTGCATTTTTACCCAGTTTATTCAGTTGCTGAATACATTTTAAATTGTGTCTTAGTTGAATGTCGACGTGGACGAAAAGGAGTCGGGGACTTAAGTAAATGGACCTTTGAGAAAGTAGTCAATAACGTTTCTTTTGCAATTGGGGTCCCATTACACTTCTTGTTTACAGCGATCATTACAATAACTTTCTTCACTCAGTTGTTAGCACTCAACAATATATTTCGACTGCTCGAAACGTTTTCTGATACTAAACATTGTAATATAATTCATAGCACAAAGCAACTGAGAAAGTTTATTCGGCTCCATAGACAAGCTTGTCAGCTTTTGGACATGGCCAATGACATCTTTTGCCACTTGTTATTATTTATATTATCATGGCACATTTTAAATACGTTAACTCATTTTGTGATTTACTATGAATTGAATATTGGATCTGCATTGTTAATCATGTGGAGTAGTTTGGTGGTTATAGTTGCTATCTCATTAATTTCTGGATCAAATAACCGATTGGTATTCCGAGTCATAATGGGTATGAATCATTTTAACTAAGATTTTTATATTTTTTAGGTTTATACAAGTTTGAACCAGTGTAAACAATTGTTGAATGATAATAAGGAAGAATTTTCAATGGTTGGTAGAATTGTTGTTGATTGTAGCTCTATCAAGTTCTTAATATTGTGATTTTGAATTAGCTGTCGATTAAATTGGAGCTTTATGGAGATTATGTTAGACTAAGAAATTCTAGTGTTACAGCTGGTAAAATTGCAGTTCTAAATACATTGTCAATGTTTGCTGTATGTATAAAATCTTACCAGAGTTTAAGTCGTACAAAATTCCAATTCTGTTTTAATTGCAGATATTACATTTCTTAGCTGATTACATTGTCTTACTGCAGTCAAAATCCAATAGACAGTAACATTTTATTTGATTAACATTAACGTAAACAAAAGGTAACTACATATTTTACGCAAAGGTACAATTTACTTATTCATTTGATTCCAATCGAATGACATAGCAGATGGCATAGTGCACTATGTGTTAAAATAAAATATTATTTTGACTTTTGCATTGTATTACGTACTGTAAGTGTATTTCCATGAAAATGTTTCATGTTTCTATAACCATGCTGTTTTCTTAAATTACGTATAATCATATCGATTTAAGTTTAAAATGTTAAAAGAAGTACTGAATTTTAAATTTACACAATATTATTGTATGATGAATTATTGACTGAGCTTATACAGTAGAGTGGATTTGTTTTTTAGTATAAATATTGGTGCACGTTGCAAATAGGTTTTAGTTGTAGTTTAGTTTTAGCACTGGTAGCATTTAGTTTAATATTGTTATAAGTAAATGACGACTTACTTGAAAGCAATTTTTCCGATCATCGGCTGTCTACGTGTGATCGGTTTGGACTTGTATCAATGCCCTAAACAGTCATCAACGTTCAACACGTTTTTTCATATAATTTTACTAAAAATTTTAAAATATTTCCATTTGTTTACACTGTTGATTATGGTTATTAACTGGATCAAGTATTTTAAGGATGCAAAGTCGATTCAAACCGATATTTTGTTTTGCATTTTAATGGTTATCATGACGATGGAGTCAATCGTTTCTCGAATTATTTTTGGAAGGAACTTGCATCGTTTGATTAATTTAACTGAAGAAATTAATAAAATATTTCGAAAGTTTGATGGCAAGGAACAACCATTCCTGAAAAGAATTCACTTAATTTGCAAACTTTTTCTATTATATCCAATTGGTACCATTGTGGAGTACTATATTAATGTAGTTGTTGTTTTGCAAAATCGTGGACAGCTTCATGCTGTTTGGAAACAGTGGCAAGCGTTTACGTCAATACAGATGTTGTTAAAAGATTTTGGTTTCGTAATTTCTATTCCATTACACTGTTTTTTTTCGTCGACACTTACCATAACGTTTTTAACTCAGTTGTTGGCTCTTAACTATGTATTTCGATTGCTGGAAAACTTTTGTAATAATGGACATTGGGATTTTTTTACTGGTAAGAAGAAACTGATAAAGTTTATGAAGCTTCATCATAAAGCTTGTCAGCTTTTGGATATGACCAATGATATCTTTTGCTATCTGTTACTTATGCGAATGTCAATGATGATTATAACTACGCTGTCTCACTTTGTGCTGAATTGTGAAACACAAGCTGAAAGCGCTTTTTTGATAATGGGAAATAACTTGCTTATTATGACGATTTCAACTATTTTATCTGGATCAAATAAGAATCTTGTAAACAAAAGTTTGATTCAAAGTTAAAATGGTCGTAATTTATTTAAACAAAATATTCTTTTAAGGTTTATAAAAGTCTAAAGCAGTGTCGACAGTTTTTGATTGGCAAAGGAAAAGCAATTTCTGGGGTTGGTATTACTGTAGTACCGTAGTGTTATCATCAAGTTTAATGCTTTTTAATATTATTTGTTAGTTGTCAGTTAAATTGGATTTGTACGAAGTTTATGTTAGATTTAGAAATCCCAGTGTCACAGCAGGGAAAATTGCAACTTTAGAGAAAACATCAATACTAATTGTATATAATGAATATTTAAAACGCAAAAAATGCTTTTAAATAACTGACATTAATACTTTATTCTCTAATAATTACAGATACTAGACTTTATTGCTACATACATGGTTATACTTCAAACTAAATACCAACAACGAATTATGCAGTAAAATTACTTGTACACTAAGAAAGTAGCTTATTGTGTTTTTTCTTGTTCAAATTTGTGTGCAAATAACATAACATAATTTTATTGGAAATTTATTATCTGCAGTACAGTATTACATAAGAAGTGACGTGCATGGTTTTCATAGTGATATTTCAAATGACTGCTTATTTCTTCTTCAAGGCACAATTTAAGGTCGATTTGAATATTACTGAAATTATGGGTTATTATATCGATTTAGATTATATTTAAGAAAGTTGAATTTTCATTGATTTTTTTTTGAAGATTGCGTAAGTGTTTTATAAAAATGTTTGTGCACTTGCATCTCGATTGCGATTACTGTAATTCGTAAATTAATCTTAATTGTGTTTGAAGGTTAATTTTGGTTTTTTCGTTGCTTTAAGTTAAATGATTTAGTTGAAGACAATTGTCTCTCTTGTTGAAACTCTGCGTGTTATCGGTTAGTTGAACTTGGCATCAATGACCCAAACAATCTGCAACATTAAAGTCATTTAATTATCATATACAGTATTTTTATTGAGAATTTTTAAGTTGTTTTATTTGTTTATTCACTTAGCTTTGATTAATAATCTATATTATTTTTACGGAGTCAAAAATTCGACAATCATTGCTAACAAGAAATCGATAAATTAACTTATATTAGAAAAAATGTAGTGTACTGTGTTTCTTAATATAATAGTTTTACTATGACCTACTGTATTTTTTGTCTCCCAATTTAAGTGATGTTGTATTTTTACATGCAATACTTATAAAGATATTATTTGATTGGTTCTCTGAAATTTACAAACTAAAAGTTTGTTATTATAAGTATATGCAGTATTACGAAAGTATTTAAATTAATTTTTCTATAATCAAATTGTTTCAAATGCGGTTTTCTTAAATTATGTGTAATTATATCGATTTCTGTTTAAAATGTCAAAAGCAGTACTAAATTTTTAAATTTCCATGAGATTATTTTATGACTAAACTTAGTTAGTGCAAGAAGGTTGTTGTTTATTATTTAGTAGTCTTACATTTGTTATTGTCATAAGTAAATGGCGACTTATTTGAAAGCAATTTTTCCGATTATCGGTTGTTTACGTGTGATCGGTTTGGACTTACATCAATGCCATAAACAGCCAGCAACGTTCAAGAAATTTTGTCATTTAATTTTACTGAAAATTTTAAAATATTTTCATTTATATACGCAGTTGGTTATGGTTATTAATTGGATCAGGTTATTTAATGATGTAAAGTCGATTCAAACCGATATTATGTTTTTTATTTTAATGATTATTATAACGATTGAAGCTGTCGGTTCTCGGTATATCTTTGGAAGAAACTTGAAGCGTCTGATTAATTTAACTGAAGAAATTGACAAATTATTTAAACAATTTGACGGCAAAGAACAACTATTCTTGAAAAGAATTAACTTAATTTGCAAAATGTTTCAATTATATTCAATTTATTCAGTTGCTGAATACTTTATACATGGAGCTGTTGTTGCTAGAAAGCGTGGACACCGTAAAGCTGTTCGTGAAGAATTTAAGACAACACTCATGTCGTTCAAAATATTTGGTTTTGTAATTTCGATTCCATTACACTGCTTTTTTTCTTCGACGATTACCGTAGCATTTTTAACTCAGTTGTTGGCTCTTAACTATATATTTCGGTTGTTGGAAACTTTTTCTCATAATGAACATTGGGACTTTTTTACTGGTAAGAAGCAACTGATAAAGTTTATGAAGCTTCACCGTAAGGCATGCCAGCTTTTAGAGATGACCAATGATATCTTTTGTCATCTATTATTTATGCGATTGTCAATGATGATTATAATTACACTGTCTTATTTTGTGCTCCATTGTGAAACACAAGCTGAAACGTCTTTTTTGATAATGGGGAATAATTTACTTATTATGGCGACTACAACTATTCTTTCTGGATCAAATAAGATACTTGTATACTAAAAGTTTATTTAAAGTTAGAATAGTGATAATTTATTTAAACAAAATATTTTTATAAGGTTTATAGAAGTCTAAAACGGTGCCGGCAATTTTTGGTTGGCCAAGGAAAAGCAACTTCTGTGGTTGGTATTTAAAGTACCGGTACCAACATTTAATTTTATGCTTTTTTAATGGTATATCATGTGTTAGTTGTCAATTAAGTTGGATTTGTATGAGGATTATGTTAGACTGAGAAATCCCAATGTTACAGCAGGGAAAATTGCAACTTTATTTTTTTTATTTTTATTTTATTTCATTTACACCCAGATTTGGGCAGTCCAACAGTGATATGGATAAATAAATAATAAATTCATCTCTTTACATGCATTCCACAATTTTAAGTTGAAATACAAATGTCTGTTTTTTAAAATGTTTACATAATTTTTCATTTCTACAACAAAACAAAGTTAGATTTTTCATTTCATCATTAAAACAATTCCAGACTTTTGCCAAAAGATTGCTTGGATCAAATCGGGATTTTGTTACCATTTGTTCAACCATTTGAATTGAACTGCAAGATCTTGTATTTGCACATGAATCACAATATTTTCTAACAGTGAATGAGTCAGGGTGAGAACGCACTTTTGTGTGAACTCTCATCACCAACCTTCTATTTATCTCTTGTAGAGGTTTTAACAACCCTAATTTCTCATACCAGTCAGTCATATGTGTTTTCCAAGGCACATGAAAAACCGCTCTAATAATGCTATTTACAGCTCGATAGATCTCAGATCGACTTTTTTGCAATATTGGGATCCATGCTGCAATACCATAAGTGAACAGTGGGTAGACTTTTGATTTTATAAGTAGCACTTTACATTTTTCATTAGCAATATACCTTATTTTACGGAAAAAATAGTATAATTTTTTGATTTTGGCACATACATAAGAAACATGATAATTAAAATTTAGTTTACTGTCAAACCAAACTCCCAGGATTTTGATTACTTCATTCAGTTCTACATGTGCACCCTGTATTACCCAGTCTTCATTTTTTATCATTTCCAAAAAATGGCCAGTTCCTGCTCCCCAGAGTTTGGTTTTTTTAACATTCAATTGCATTTTATTCTCACTAAACCATCGAGAGATGATCCCTATATCATTATCAATTACTTTTTTAACATCATTGCAGTTGTCTCCATTTGTAATATACAGCAATATTATATCATCAGCATAGATAAACAGTCTGTGAGCCCCTAGGGGCAGGTCCACCAGAGATGCTGTTGCCAAGATATACAGGAGAGGGGCCAAAGCAGAACCCTGGGGGACTCCTCCCTCAAGTCTCCACAATTTTGAGCTATTTTCTTTATCCCCAATGAACAGCCCACGATTTGTAAGAAAATTTCTTAAGATCAAATATGCATTTTTGGATAATTTAGACTTACTGAGGGCCTTTAAAATTTGCTCTGTTGTTAACGAATCAAAAGCCTTCTGTATATCTAAGGCTGCCAGCATCACTTGTTTGCCTCTTACATATATTTTTTTTATTTCATCATGCAAATCTTCTAGACATAAGTTAGTTGAACAATTTGGTCTAAAGCCGTATTGGCATTTTGGGAACACTCCCTAGAAGTTCCCTAGTGTTCCCTCTAGAGAAAACATCAATACTGATTGTATGTGTAATATTTAAAACACAAAAAATTGTTTTTAAATAACGTGCATTAATCTATTATTTTTTTATAATTACAGATATTAGATTTTATTGTTACATACATGGTTATTCTTCAAACTAAGTACCAACAACGAATTTTGCAATAAGTAACGTGTATACTTAGTAATTTGTTTTTTGTGATTTGTTTTCTTTACCAATCTTGTGTGCAAATAACATAATATCATTTTTATGGGATGTTATTTGAAATTTATTATCGGTTGTACTACATTAGTAGTTTAGTACTGTATGTTTTGTTGCATTTTGTTTCTTAATAATAAGCCAATTTACTGTTTATTGTTTCTGAAAGGCACAATTTAGGCTGACAAGGAGCAATGCTTTTTGAAGTAAATTTAAATTATTTGCAAAATGTTTTTATTTTTATTCAATTTGTGCTTTAAACTAAATACTTGCAACTACCTATAAAATTCGTTGCATAACTATTAACCTATGTTTATTGTGTTTTTTTGTTGTTGAACGATCTAACATAATTGGCATAATCGATTTAATATAAAATGATTTGCTATATTTTTTATCGCATGAATTTTACAGGGGTGATTGGAAACTTTTGTTTATTTTAACACCGTAGATTGCATTGTAGGCCAAGTTACTTTTATTGCTTTTTTTAAAACTACCGTTTATTATTGCTTAAATTATGTGTATTTACTGTATATCAATTTACATTTTATTTGAAGGTTACTGAAATTATGAAATCGTTATGGTAACTTTTCAATAAAAATGTTTGTGTACTTCGATTATACTAAATAGCTCAGTCGACTTCAGTTGGTAGTTTAGGTTAACATCGGGTTTAAATATTAGTGTTTTTGATTCGATGTTGTTATTCTTAGCTTTTTAAGAAGATGAATTACTTGAAGGCAATTTTCCCGGCCGTAGGGAATCTGCTTGTGGTTGGTTTTAATATCCAGTCATTTGCTGAACAACCAAAATCATTCAAGAGATTATGCTTTTTAACTTTGTTGAAAATTCGTGGATCGTTTCATTTGCTTACTCAACTGATTTTAGTTCTTCATTGGATCTTTAGTTATTCGGAGCCGAAAGTTTTACGCAAAGACGTGTTATTTTACATTATTATGATAATAATGACCGTTGACACGATATTCGTTCGATTTATATTTGGAAAGAACTTTCAGTGTTTGATGAATTTAACTAAAGACATCGATAAACTATTTCAACTATTTGAAGGCAAAGATCAGCCAATTTTGAGAAAATTACACTCAATTTGTAAAATTTTGCATTTTTACCCAGCTTGGACAATTACCGAATATCTTTTACATGTGGTTACGTTTGTGCAACAAAACGGATCAGCACAGAAAGAAACAGGAAAAATACTACATTTGACGCCAAAGTTGGCAGTCACAGGTGTTGCTTATCTAGTTTCTGTTCCTTTACACTATTATTTTACGGCGACAATCACCTTAACTATTTTTACTCAGTTGTTGGCACTCAACATGGTATTTCGATTTCTTGAAAAGGTTTCTTTAACAAGACGTAGGAGTTTATTTGTAAGGAAAACACAGCTGATAAAGTTTATTCAACTCCATCGAAAAGCATGCCAACTTTTGGGAATGACCAATGATATATTTTGCTATTTGTTGTTACTGCAATTGTCATGGCAGATTTTAATTACACTGGGTCAATTTGGACTTAACTGTGAAACAAAAATCGTGACGCCTTGGATTATTATTGGCCATAATTTGTTTGTTATGTCGGCTATTACAATTATTTCGGGATCTAATACCAGATTGGTACACTAAATTGTATATTTCTATTTATTGGAGATAAGAACTAATAATATTTTTATAGGTTTATAAAAGTTTAAAGTCATGTAGACAATTTTTATATAGCAAAGAAAAAGAAATTTCAGTGGTTTGTAGTTTTTCCATATTGACTTTTAATTCTTTTTTATTCATTAATGTTTATGTTGAACTAGCTGTCAATTAAACTAGAATTATATGAGGATTATATTCGATTAGGAAATCCAGGTGTTACAGCAGGAGGATTAGCAACTTTTAATAAAACGTCTATTTTAGCCGTATGTATAGTATATCTATAGCTATAATATTGCAATTTATTTAGCTGAAATAATAATTGCAGATATTAGACTTCATTGCTACTTACATGGCTTTGATTCATTCTAAATTTAATCGTGAGATATTACAGTAAAGTAACTTGAACGATGATGTCTTGTTGTACCAGATTCCTACCAACATTAGTTGAATGTCATCGATGATCTGTAATGTTTGTGATTATGAAGAATAATTGTATTTACTATTACAGCTTTAAAATTACTGTATGTTATTTAAGTTATATAGCACCGTACACAAAGTGACTGTGTTTCACTAAAAATGAATTTTAATTGTTGTAACGTGTCTGTTGACATCCAACTTTTTATTTTGTTAGATTTCTAATTTTACTTTTCTAAAAAAATCAAATCGATTTGAAAACTGGTCAAAGTTTTTCAACTTTTTCTAAAAGCTAGAGGACTTTATTTTATGCTATTTATTACTGGTGAATTTGTTTGTGTCTTGAGTTTTATTTATTTTGCAAATGCTGTTTACCGTGCGATACTACTTTAATTGTATTTTTAAAACTTTTTCATGTTGAATTTTGGTTTTAATTGTACTCGTCAAGTAGTTTTTTAATTTTTACTGTCCAGAATGATGTCGCATTACTTATTGGGCCATTTTTTATTGAAGGAATTAAATTCAGCTCTGCATATTGAGGTTTAGATTTGTTGTACAATGGCCATGATTTTCCTCTAATTGTTGGTGTTTCACTGTATTACATAAAACACATTAGATATTTATTTCACTGTTGCAATGTTATTTTTACTAACTTTTTGGAAGCAAAATTCACCCAAAGATTGTTGATAAATTTGGACATATCAGTGTCATTCTTATTCAGTGGTTTTGTTGGTGATAAATAACGAAATTGTAAGAACAACTCATCTGCATGTCCGCTGTTTATACCTTTTAAAAGTTTACAAATTTTGATATAAAAGGTTATGTTATTTAATTTGAAGCTTACTAACCACAAGGGGCGCCGAATAGTGATGCTAAACAATCTTGGCCAATGTATGTATAGATAAAACAGTAAACTGGAAGTCCAGCTTCACTAAAACGAATACAAGATTCGTCTATTGGAGCGTCAAAAATAGCTTCGCCAATTATCTGTTGTTTCGAGAAATATAATTTGGAAAGTGACACGACAATTATTTGTTTTGATTGTCTTACTTTTGAAACTGTAGCAATAAAAGTTGTTGTATTATCAAGATCTGTATTTCCTTTCCAATAATGATCAGCAATAGCATCGATTATTTTGGTCATGTTTGGTTTAATTGAAGTAAATGCGCTCAAAGTTTCTGGAAATTGTTTTTTAAAATACTCTTCTCCTGAATAATTAAAAGTTGAACGTAAATCTGTACCACAGAAATCCATTGTGAAAAACAATGAAATTGCTTGACAATTTAACTCTAGTAAATTAATACCAGCATAAAATGGGTATCCTTCTACAGCTACTCGGCCCATTATTAGTGGTACTCTGTTGACAATTTTATTTTTGATTAAAAGTGATAGAGGCAATTCAGGCAGAAATCCTCCTGGTCCATCAACAACAGGGGACCAGTTAACGGGAAAAAAACCGCTAACCTGTAATGAATGAAGTCAGCGTTATTTAATTTTCATAATATTGCTATTATTGTTTTACCATAAGAGACTTTTGAGCCTCGATAATTTCTTTTGCTGATTTGTTATAAATACAATTAACTATTTCTTGACTGTTGTTTGTGCTACATTTCAGAATTTGTGATAACATTGTCGCTTTTTCTAGTGGATTTCGTTCAGTACTCCAATAAGCAATTGCAGTACCAGATTCGGCGATAGCTTTACTAAATAAACCTAGAAAATGTAAATATTTTTAGATTTAAATAAATATCTTTGAATTTATGTACCGGTATTATAGTTTAAAGAAATTAAACCTTTTGAAAGTGGTGAAAGCAAATGAAACACGACAGAACCTGATCCAACACTATTTCCAAATATAGTAACTCGCTGAGGATCACCTCCAAAATTCTTAATATTTTTTTTTACCCATTTCAAAGCTAAAACTTGGTCTAACATTCCGTAATTTCCCATAGCGTTGCTATCATTAACGCTTAAAAAACCAAAAACACCCAACCGATAGTTTAACGTCAACAAAATGAATGGAAAATCCATGTAGTTTTGTGGACCATGCCAAAAAAGATTCCCACTTTCGTAAGCCCATCCCCCTCCGTGAATATAAAACATCACCGGCAACAATGTGTTATGATTTGAAACCTATAAAATTACAACTTAAATCAATTATTTTTAAAAATGTAAGTCTTAATAGACTTTGATGACCTTAGAAACATAAATGTTTATGAATAAACAATTTTCTTCGCCATTATATTCTTTTGTTATTAGATTTATTTGTGGACACACTGGACCATCAACAGTTGCATTTCGTATGCCTTTCCACTTGCCATGTGGTACAGGTGCCTATAGAAATTAAATCAGAAATTTTTACCTGATCAATCTCTTGTAAATAAAAAAACCTTAAAACGAAGTTCATCAATTGGTGGTTTTGCATATGGCACAGCAAAATATGCATCAAATGGTTTTCCACTTGTACTTGTCAATTCAATGCCTTCAATAAATCCCGATTCAGTTTTGGTAATTGGTCCCGCATTACATAACGCCAAACAAAACATGATAAAAAAGAATTCCATTATTATAGACATTTTAAGACAATTTTTTCAGAGTATTACAATAGCGTGGTAACTGTATATGTTCCCACGTAGCTTTGTGGTTTTATCCGTTAACATTGAGTAAGTTATACATTCCTAAAATGTTAATATGTATGAATTTGTTTGGCACAGGTGTCCGCCTTATTTTTTTGTTGAATTGTATTAATTGTATTGCATTTATTCGTATTCTGTGTTTAGTTAATAATGGCTGCGTTCAATCGATTGCGTTTTGCAGAATAACGAAATAAAAAGTTATCTTTAGGAAAGTATTCATTAAAGTTATTATAGAATATGCTTTAGATTTTTTTTTATAAAATTTAGTATTGGTTATTTTAATAATTTTAAGGATAAAAAGAGAAAGTTATTGGAAAATATGTTAATGTTATGATATTGACTTTGAATGTTTCTATAGTTTCTGCTGGCCATTTCCCAAATGGTTTTTTTAACTAAAGTTTGGCACTGTATTTATTGTTGGGGGAAAAATCAACCAAGTGTTTTTTACAACGCTACATGCGTAAAATATAGAAAATGATGTCGTGGTGTTTGTTATAAGTTGCTAATGGCTTCTTTTTATTTTGTAATAAGCAACTTTTCAAATAAAGTGAAAGTTGTATATCATCTTAAATACCAAGGAGAAATTAGCGAGTTTTTTGTTAGGTTTTATTCTAGCAAAATTCATCAATATATTTCCGTAAAAAAAACTTGTATTAAAAGTTGTTATAGTGAAATTGCAATTTTAATCTAATAAAAATGCTGCATGCAAATGTTTTTTATAAACAAATAGGATGCATTTTTTGCATTGCTAAATTAAGATGGGGAATTTTTTATTTACTATTTGAGCTACAACTATTGTTTGAATTAAATAGATGTTTATTATTTGGCATTTTGTCTTAAGAAGCGATGGAAACTTATTTGAAAGCAATTTTTCCGGTGGTTGTTGCTCTTCGTCTTATTGGGTTTGACTTGTGTCCAAGTTCAGATCGGTCATTGACAATCCGGAAATCATGTCTATTTATTCTGCTGAAAATTATCCAAACTTTTGACCTTTTTACTAACTTAACGATGGTTGTTTATGCTTTTATCGTAATAAACACCGAAAAAGGCCAAGTTTTGGATGTGATATATAAAATCTCAGTTTCTTTGGTTGTAGTCCAAAACGTTATTTCTCGTGTCATTTTTGGAAGACAGTTTCAAAAATTAATTAATTTGACCATTGAGATTGACCAGTTGTTTCAGCAATTTGATGGCAAGGAAAAGCCATACTTGAGAAAAATTAGCTTAGTTTGCAAAATTTGGTGTTTCCACCTGTTTTATAACCCTCTCGAGTACATTTTGAATGCTTTTAACGTTTTGCTGCACAGGGGAGATGCTGAAGAGTTCCAAAAGGCTGAAGGGTCTTTTGAAGAACTGATCACTAAATTTACACTTTTAATTGTAATTCCTTTTTTTTATTTTTACTCGGCAGCAATGATGATGGCTATTTCTAATTCTTTATTTACGTTAAATTTAATATTTCGACTGCTTTCAAATTGGGTTCCATCGGGAGGAGAATATTCACCTAAAAGAAAAAGACTAGAACTAGCTAAATTTATTAAGCTTCATCGAAAGGCATGTCAAATAGTAGAAAAAGTTAATGTTGTATTTCGGAATTTCTTACTGCAATGTATGGTGAATATTTTGTTATCAATTCTGCTGCAGTATGAATTTTATGTGTATTTTAAAACGGAAATGACGATTGTTATCAACGCACACGGTTTGGGATTTTTGTGCGCTATAATTATTATGTCAGGAGCAACCAACAAACTGGTATTTAGCTTTTTGTTAAGTTTATTTCTGTTTTAAATTTTTAAATTAATTTTTTGCTAGGTTTACAAGAGTTTAAAGCAGTGTAGACAATTTGTTGAAGGACAAAAAGTAATTTACTATATGTGCGAATTAATGTAAGTAATAATGTAGCATTATGATTTTTAAAGCTGGCATTGAAAGTGGAATTATACGAAACATTTGTTAAACTTTCCAAACCTGGAATTCATTTGGGAAGCATGATTCTTTTGAAAACAACAGCTGTATTTGTTGTAAGCGAATAAAATGTTACAATATAAGGTTATCAACTTCACTATATAACAGTTATTATAGGTACTTGACTTTGTCGGAACTTACATCGCTTTATTACAACAAAAAAATCGAAAAGAAAATATGTGATTGTTATTTAAGTTTGTCGATCTTGCATTTTTTTGTGGATGTAAAATGCACTTGCATTAAAGAGAATTGATCTATAGTTTTGTTAGACGTCATCAAACTTAATGTTTAGCTCGATATTATTTAGTATTGGGAATAAAAAGTTTTTTTATTTGTTTAGAAGCAGTCAATAAGGATTAATTTTATTTTTATATTTAATATTTTTTAAAAATTTTATATGAGATCAGATATTTGTATGAATATGCAGTTTAATTTCAAAAGTTGCAGGTATTTGTATATACTGTATAATTATTAGTCAAATTCGTTTACTTTTATTGCATCACATTTTCTAATAAAAAGTTAGTGGTTAGTTTTAAATGTTGGTTTATTTCGTAGAGGCTTTTAAATTTTATTGATCAAATATTATTTTGATGTTGGTTTAAATTGTTTCTGTATTTATACAGTATATATATATATAATTATTAGAAATATTTGCTTTTACTGCAATGCATGCAATACATTTTCTAATAAAATCAAGTTTTTATCTAATTGCTAAAACTAAATGTTAGCATTACAGTATTTAAATTTATTTACGACCGGTATGAATTTGTGTTTCCATGTGGAATTAAATTTTTTAACTACAGATAATAGCCTTTTTAAAAATTATTTTTCACAATAATAATTTTTATATGAATTTTGGTTTTTGATTGATATTTTTTAAACGAATTTAGTTATTATAAAAGTGAGATGTGTTTCAACATTATTTAGCATTATTATTGTTTTGACGATGGAGACTTACATGAAAGCAATTTTCCCACTTGTGATTGCACTTCGTTTGACTGGTTTTGACTTGCACCCATGTCCTGGACATCCAAGGACTATTTGGAAGTTCTGCTTGTTTATTTTGATAAAATTTTTTAAATTTATTAATATATTCAATACTCTAACATTGCTGTATTTTGGTCTGTCTGAAGTACGTAATGTACACGATAGAACTATTGATGTGATTTATACCATTACAGTTTGTTCTTTCACAAACCAAAATGCCATTTCTCGTTTTATTTTCGGAAGAAACTTTCAAAATGTAATTGATTTGTCATTTGAAATTGATCAGATATTTAAACAATTTGGCCGTAATACTGCACCATATTTGAGAAAAATTAACTTTCTTTGCAGAATGGGTTGGCTTATTGTGTTGTATCAGCCTGTAGAGTTCATTTTAAACGTTATTAACATAGTGAGACGTTCGGGAGGTGCTGAACATTATCAAAGTACTGAAACATCTAATCAAATCCTGTTTCAAAATTTCATCGTTTTTATTACATTTCCATTATATATGATATATGCTTCGATTTTTATGATTGTTCTTTTAGTCAATTTGTTTTCTCTAAATGTAATATTTCAATTGCTTTCAAAGTTTTCTCCATCTCAAGACAATTCAGTTAAAGGCAAAAAACGACAAATGGTTAAATTTATTGAATGTCATCGAAGAACTTGTCAAATGCTGGAAAAGGCTAATGATGCATTTAGTTTTTACTTTTTGCAAATGGTGGTCCAAATTATTTTCTATATTCTGCTGCAATTTGAATTTTATGTGTATTCAAACGTCGAAATGGCATTGGTTATTATCCTGCATTGTTTGGGACAGTTGAGCATCCTAATCATCATTTCAGGATCAGTTAACAAATTGGTAATTGGCTTTAATCATTTGTTAATTATGTCTTTAATGTATAGTATCATTTACGTAATTATTTGTATGGTTGATAGGTTTACAAAAGTTTGAAGCCGTGTCGACAATTTGTGTCTAGCCAAAAAGTACACGATTTTTATGGGGGATTTGACTTTACAAATGAAATATTGCAGCATTAATTTGGTGTTATTATTTTTTTAGATATCGATTAAATTGGAATTATATGTAACTTATGTTGAACTTTGCAAGCCTGGTATTAAATTGGGAAAGATTTTACTTTTACAAACAACCGCTGTCTTTGTAGTAAGCTTCTAATACAATATTGGCTTTCTAATTATCTTTAAAAGTACCGAATGTAATGTACTTATGATTACAGGTACTCGACTTTCTTGGTACTTACATCGCCATTTTGCATGCTAAATATCAAGTTGAAGCAAATTAAATTAAATTTAAATGAGCTTTTATGATTTTATGGTTACATGCGACTTTTACGTATCTGTTAATGCAATTTTAACGTGCAAAAATATTAGTTAAATGCAGTGAACTAATTTCTGTGATAATTATTGTTTGTGTACAGCACTGTAAAGAGATGCAATTCAATAAAAATAATCACATTTCAATCGCATAAGTTGGAATTTATCTTTATTTAATCAGCTAATAGTTATAAATTCGTATTGATTTTCATGAAAAAATTAAAATTTTTGGAAAAACTCTTAAGTGATGTAATTAATTTTGTCTAGTTTAATTGCAACCGGTTTGAGCTTATGTTTTTATTTTTTTGAGTGAAAATAAGTTATGCTTATTTTGTTGAAATTTATTAAATTGATTAATATATCCAATACTCTAATAATGTTGTATTATGGTCTGTTTGAAGTAAATCGAGTACATCCTCAAGCTGTTGATGTCATCTATTCCATTGCAGTTGCTTATAACTCAATCCAAAATGCCATTTCTCATTTTATTTTCGGAAAAAACTTTCAATATTTAATTGATTTGACATTTGAAATTTTTTGGTTTTTGTTATATGTTTTACAGTTTCATTATATACGATATATACAGTACTTCGATTTATACGATTGTTGTTTTAGTCAATTTTTTTACTTTAAATATAATATTTTAATTGCTTTCAAAGTTTTCTCCATCACAAGACAATTCAGTTAAAGGCAAAAAACGACAAATTTATTGAATTCGTTAAAAAATGACTGCTCTATTATTTAAATTTGGTATTGTAAAACGTTGCTAGATGAAATTATATTAATTTAGAGGTTGGTTTTATATGTTGGTTTATTTCGTTGAGGTTTTTTAAAGCTTTTTGATCAAATATTATTTTTTTACTCGTATGTAGTTTATTTTCAAAGGTTATTGGTTTAAATTGTTTCTGTTTTATGTATATAATTATTAGAAAAAAATACTTTTATTGCAATGTCTGCACCACCGCATTTTCTAATAAAACCAAGTTTTTATTTAATTTCTAAAACTAAATGTTGTTGTTACAGTATTCATATTTATTTGCAACCTGTTTGAGCTTATGTTTTTAAAGTTTTAAGTAAATATCAACGTATTTTAAAAAAAAATACATTTTATTTAATAACTTTTTCATAAATATCGGTATTTAATTGATAATATTTAATCGAATTGAGCTATTATAAAAGTGAGCTGTATTTCACTATTATTAGCATTATTATTGTTCTGACGATGGAGACTTACATGAAAGCAATTTTTCCACTTGTGATTGCAATCCGTTTGATTGGTTTTGACTTGCATCCATTTCCTGGTCATCCACGGACTATTTGGAAGTTCTGCATTTTTATTTTGTTAAAATTTCTTAAATTAATTAATATATTCAATACTTTTATAATGCTGTATTATGGTCTGTCTAAAGTAAATCGAGTACATCCTCGTATAGTAGATGTGATGTATTCCATTTTAGTTGGTTGTTGCTCAATCCAAAATGTCATTTTTCGGTTTACTTTCGGGAAAAACTTTCAAAATTTAATTGATTTGACTTGTGAAATTGACCATACATTTAAACAATTCGACGGTAATGCTGCACCATATTTGAGAAAAGTTAACTTTATTTGCAGAATGGGTTGGGTTCTTGTGTTGTATAGCCCTGTAGAGATGATTTTAAACGTTATTAACATAGTGATACGAACGGGAGGTGCTGAACGTTATCGTAGTACTGAAGAACCTCAGCAAGACATGTTTCTTGCTTTCGTTTTTTTAATTACATTCCCATTATACACGATATATGCCTCAATCTATGCGATTGTTGTTTTGGTCAATTTATTTACTTTAAATTTAATATTTCAATTGCTTTCAAAGTTGTCTCTATCTCAAGACAATTCAGTTAAAGGCAAAAAACGACAAATGGTTAAATTTATTAAATTTCACCGAAGAGCTTGTCAGTTGCTGGAGAAGACTAATGATCTTATAAGTCATTACTTAATTCAAATGATGTTCACAATTGTTTTATGTATTCTGATACAATTTGAATTTTATGTGTATTCAAACGTTGAAATGGCATTGGTTATTACCCTTCATAATTTGGGACTATTGAGCATCTTAATCATCATTTCAGGATCAATTAACAATTTGGTAATTGGCACTAATCATTTGTTAATTATGTTTATACTGTATTTACATCATTAATTTTCAAAATTATTGGTTTGGTTGATAGGTTTACAAAAGTTTGAAGCAGTGTCGACAATTTGTTTCTAGCCAAAAAGTAGACGATTTTTTATGGGGGTTTTCCTGTTATAAATGAAATATTGCAAAATTGTGCAGCATTAATTCGGTGTTATTATTTTTATAGATATCCATTAAAGTGGAATTGTATGCAACTTATGTTGATCTTTGCAAGCCTGGTATTAAATTGGGAAAGATTTTACTTTTAAAAACGACAATTATCTTTGTAGTAAGCTTCAAATATCATACTGGCTTTATAGTTATCTTTAAAAGTACCGAATGTAATGTACTTTTTATTACAGATACTTGACTGTATTGGCACATATTTCGCGATTTTGCATGCTAAATATCAAATTGAAAAATATTAAATTTCACTGAACTTTCAAGATTTTACGGTTACGTACAATTTTTGCTTTCCTGTTAGTTTAACGTAGAAAAGTATTAGTTAAACGCTATGAACTTGTTTCTGTAATAATTATTGTCGGTGTACAGCACTATAAAGAGATAAAAACAATTACATTTCAATCGCATAAGTTAGAATTTATCTTTATTTAATTAGCTAATAGTTATAAATTCGTATTGATTTTCATGAAAAAGTTAAAATTATTGGAAAAACTCTTAAGTAACGGAATTGATTTTGTCTAATTTAACTGTTGTTTAATTTTATTGCAATTTTATTCATAGGTTTATACTGTTTTTAATATTATTCAAATGCAAGCTTGTTTGGAAGTCATTTTTAAAAACGTTTTGTGGATGTAATCTACTTAATAGATTTCCTGCGAAAAGCGAAATCGTTAAAAAATTACTGCTCTATTATTTAAATTTAGTATTTTAAATGCCATTGTAATACGTTATTAAATGAAATGGTATTGATTAAGTGATTGGTTTTAGGTGATGGTTTATTTAGTTGAGGTTTTTCAAGTTTATTGGTCAAATATTATTTTTTTTTACTCGTATGAAGTTTATTTTTCAAAAGTTGTAGGTTTAAATTGTTTCTGTATTTATACAGTATATATAATTATTAAAAATATTTGCATTTACTGCAATGCAGTAACTACAGTAAATGTTTTGATAAAACCAAGTTTTTATCCAATTGCTAAAACTAAATGTTATTATTACAGTATTCAAATTTATTTGTAATCGGTTTGAGCTTATATTTTTAAATTTTTTAAATGAAAATAAAAGGGTTTTAAAAGGTACAGCATATTTCATAATAACTTAATATAAAAATAACATACTGTAAGTTGCGGTTTTTAATTGATATTTTTTAATAGAATTAAACTATTATAAAAGTGAGTTGTATTTAAATTTTATTTAGTATTATTATTGTTCTGACGATGGAGACTTACTTGAAAGCAATTTATCCACTTGTGATTGCACTTCGTTTGATTGGTTTTGACTTGCATCCATGTCCTAGACATCCACGGACTATTTGGAAGTTCTGCTTGTTTATTTTGTTGAAATTTCTTAAATTAATTAATATATCCAATACTCTTATAATACTGTTCTACGGTCTGTCTCTAATAAATCGAGTACACGCTCGAGCTGTTGATGTCATCTATTCTATTGCAGTTGCTTATTTCTCAATCCAAAATGCTATTTTTCGCTTTACTTTTGGAAGAAACTTTCAAAATTTAATTGATTTGACCTGCGAAATTGACCAGATATTTCAACAATTTGGCGGTAATACTAAACCATACTTAAGAAAAGTTAACTTTCTTTGCAGAATGTGTTGGTTTCTTGTGTTGTATAGCCCTGTAGAGTTAATTTTATACGTTATTAACGTAGTGATACGTAATGGAGGTGTTGAACATTATCGTAGAACTGAAAAATCTGTTCCACCAAGATTTCTTGCTTTTGTTGTTTTTCTTACAGTCCCATTATATAAGATATATGCCTCGATTTATACGATTGTTATTTTAGTCAATTTGTTTTCTCTAAAAATAATATTTCAATTGCTTTCAAAGTTTTCTCCATCTCAAGACAATTCAGTTAAAGGCAAAAAACAGCAAATTGTTAAATTTATTAAATTTCATCGAAAAGGTTGTCAGTTGCTGGAAAAGACTAATGATCTTATAAGTCATCACTTATTGTTAATCATTTTAACACTTATTTTGTGGATTCTGCTGCAATTTGAATTTTATGTGTATTCAAACGTTGAAATGGCATTGGTTATTACCGTTCATAGTTTGGGACTATTGGCTATCTTTATCATCATTTCAGGATCAGTTAACGATTTGGTAATCGGCTTTCATCATTTGATAATTATGTTTTTATTGTATCGTATCATTTGAATAATTATTTGTATGATTGATAGGTTTATAAGAGTTTGAAGCCGTGTCGACAATTTGTGTGTAGTCAAAAAGTAATTGATTTTTAATGGGGGCTTTAATTTCATAAATGAAATATTGCAATCTTGTGCAGCATTAATTTGGTGTTATTATTTTATAGATATCAATTAAAGTGGATTTATATGTAACTTATGTTGATCTTTGCAAACCTGGTATTGAATTGGGAAGGATTTTCTTTTTTCAAATGACAACTATCTTTATAGTAAGCTTTAAATATCGTATTGGCTTTATAAATAACTTTAAAAGTACTGATTGCAATATAATTATTATTACAGGTACTTGACTTTCTTGGTACATACATAGCGATTTTGCATGCTAAATATCAATTTGAAAATATTACAAAGCACTGAAGTTTTAAGTTTTTACAGTTACGTGCGACTTTCCTGTTATTGCAATTTTAATGTAGTAAACTATCAGTTAAACGCAATGAACTAGTTTCTGTAATAATTATTGTTTGTGTAAAGTACTTTAAAGAGATGCAATTTAATAAAAGCATTCACATTTCAATCGCAAAGTTGGAATTTATGTTTTTTTAAATTAACTGATAGTTATAAGTATTGAAAAACGTCTAAAGTAATGTCATTGATTTAATTATTACAATTGCAGTTTTATTCCTAATACTGTTTTTAATATTATTTTATATTTATATAAAGTCATTTTTGAAAACGCGGCTGTAATTAACTAAATACATTTCCAGTGAAAATCGAAAACGTTAAAAATTTTATTTAAATTTATCATTTAAACTATCAGGATGTCTGTTATTAGTTACCAATGATTTCTTTCTATATTGTAATTCGTTACCAGATGAGATGGTATTGATTTAGTGGTTAGTTTTAGATATTGGTTTAACTTGTTGATGTTTTTTAATCCTGGTGATGAAATAGTATTTTTTACGATTAACAGTATATCAAATTTTAAAAGTTGTAGGTTTAACAAAATGGTTTCCATAATTAACGATATTCAGTATGTTTTTTTGTAATAAATATTGAATGCTACTATGCTACTATGGAATGAAGTAATCCATATTTTTTAATAAATTTTACTTTGACTTGCCCTTTAATTTTATCTTTTAAAAATGAGTTATTGGTTTAATTAAATCGTTAATTTCAAAGTCAGACACTATACATTTTTTTTATAATTGAAGCGTTACGGTATTGTCTGGTGCTCTATTATTATATCGACTTTAAAAAATGTTAGTTTAATGTTGTAATCGATCAATAATGCAGTGTTTTTAGACTAAATTAAAAAATCGAAATTAACAGCATATTTTGCGACTTTTAAGTTTTATAAATACCAAATTTAACGTGCTCTACTGATAACTAAGTGCAAAGTAAACATGCAATACAAAGGTTTCTTATGATTAAGTTGTATTATCCTGTACTGTATTTAACTTCATAAAAATAACACATGGAATCGCTTTTTGTTAAATATAATTTTTAATTGGATTACAGATTTATACAGTTTTTGAATTGCATTACAAAATTTAAATTGAAAATTTTATTTCAAACACACATAATTAAAATATCACAGAAAATTCGGACAGCGAATTTTCAATAATAAACGTAATAAAAATAAATTAGAAAAATTTGTAACCGAAATAATGATATCTTTTATAACTCCCATACAAATTCCTTGTACTGTACAATTCTTGAGTTACCCATAATTTTATTTTATTAACTTAAGGTGAATTTTTTTTTGTAAATAGAAATTTCTTTATTAAAAATATATAAAATTTGTCATTTATAAATTTATAGATTATACTAATGAAATAGTTATTGTATGTATAAGTTGGGTTAATTGATGTCGATGAAACTTTGATGGCAGCTGCAAATTCATTTCGTTACTCAGATGAGTATGTACAAGAGACAACGATGATTGTAATTATTATACTGTACTTGTAATTAATTGTTAAATCAAAATCTTTTTAAGTTTTTTTATATTTAAACCCAATATTTTTAACCATTGAAATTTTCTTTCCATTTTGTAAGGTCTATTGATGGCAAAATTTGACTTCTGCAAGGCACTCGAGGATTTCTATTTACAAATTAAATTTAAAAAAAATGCTTTCAAATGTATTTAAAACTAGACTTACATGTCATTATCTGGAAGCACCATAACGTAAACTTGTATTGTTTCAATTTCATCAGAGTTTTCACAAATTACTTTAGACAATTTTATTTTTCTGATTTCTTGAAGTTGCTCTGAAAAATTTTATTTAATTTGAAAAAAATATTATAATTATAGTTGCTTTAATTGTTGCTTACCCGGTGTGAATGACGAGGGCCAGCCAGGATTTTCATGCCAAAATCGGTCACCTTTTCTCAAGTTTTTAAATTGCATAGCAATAATACACGCAAATGTAGGCCCAACCATTGATCCAGGAAGGTGGAACTCGGTCAAACCTCCTGACCATAAATCAATATCATCCACATGTCTAAAAATTGACATTAAATTTTAAAATTAGCTAAAAAAGTCACACAAGACTCCGTACTTTACAAAATAAATTACCTGTAGATTTCGGCGTATCTTCTAATAGTTTCATTAGGCATTGATCCAATTAAATCGTCAAATGAACGAACTTTACCAGCACCACAGAAATCCCTGTAAGCTGTGTAACCTGGAATTGCATGGTCTCTACCACGTTGAACATTTAAAGAGGCCAAATCCATACCGAATCGGTCGCCAGGTCGTTCAAATAAGTGGTTTGTAATCTAAAAAAAGATTTGTCAGTTGTATTAGTGTTTCTGGAAATTAAGTTTTAATGAAACTTACTTCATGACTAACTGAGGCATCGACTGCGTGTGCTGGTCTGTTGACTAAACCAAGAATATAAGTGTCTAGCCATCCAGCTTTGTACAAATCAAATGGTTGCCTAATTAGTTGACTCATTCTCTGTGTTCCTGTTACAATTTTTAAATGTTGATTAAATTTGATTGGTTTTAAAGTTGGGGAAATGGTTTAAACAAACTTACCAACTCCTTGATGGAATTTATTGTAACGCATAATTGTAGTTGGGACAATACTATGACCAAAACGAAACGCAGCAGTTAAAAATGATGAGAATAGACCAGGGTTAACGCTGGCGTCATAGCCGTCGTAATAGCCGGTTTTAAGCAATATTAGACCGTGCTTTTCCATCACTTCTTTACCCAGTAACATTGGCAAAAATTCATTATATGTAATGTGTTGATGAACAGCAATCATCAAGTGTCTTGTCTCCTGATACAACCGTTCGTCGTCCCAGTGAGGATTAATTTGAGATAAAGCAGTAGCTACTCGGTTGTGCTCTCTCATTAAAATTGTATGTAAACAAACCAACATAACTTGCTCATTTGCACGAATGTCACCTAGAATAAAAGAAACAATACATGTTTTTTATTTAAATTACATAAAACAGCCGTAAATGACAAAACAGTTGCTATTTTTAACATGAGGGTAGTACCGATTTTTCATCAAAGCGGTTTTGAGTTTGCATTTGAAGTTTCAGTTTCGTGTATTACATTTTATTATAACTATTTTGGGAACAATTTGAGTATTTTAAAGCTAGAATAACTTATGGCACATCAATTTATACTTTAAAATGGATAATTATTGCTGTTGGTTACTCAAAACTTATTATTTTCAGCAAGAGGGTAATACCAAATTTTTAAAACGCGGTTTACAATAATGAATGCATTTGGTTAGGTACTAACATTACGTTATATTATAAATAAATCAACAATTTCTGAGCATTTCTGAATATGTATAATGAATATCACAGCTTTTGCTTTCTAAATAAATAGAAAATGTAGCATTTTACTGATCCAAAACGTAATATTTTACAGTAAGTAGTACCGACTCATCATTAAAACTGTTTTTGTATTTTGCTTTTTTATAAGTCAATACTGATATCACAGCATCACAAAGCTCTGTCACTAGTTTCGGACTTCCAGAGCATCTTAAATCTTAAATAACGGTTGCCACATTAATTTAAACTTTAAAACTTTAGCAATCCGTTACTCAAAACGTCTGATTTTAAGCATAAAGATAGTACTGACTTCTATAAGATGAGTTTGCCTTTTTGGTTTTCAGTTTTTATTTTTTAAGCAGTGTTTTTTAATATGATTTAGTTGGGTAGATAATTACCAGCATCAAAACAGAATGTGTTGTCGTTTGGTCTCAAACAAATTTCATCTGGATTTCGTACTTTCAGTGGCAGCATGTCCTTGAGACCAAATTGTCTGAATGCTGGGGTACTTCTTAGGAGACCTAAGTAGTAATTTTTAAGTTAGATTTGATTCAATAATTGATCTATGTTGTGATGATATAATTACCTCCTCTGAAGCTTCTTAAGAAAACTGATTTTCCTGGGGAATTGCTGTAAATATAGTTAGCATCTAAAATAGGTGATACTGCATCCATCTGTGTGCGGGCACCTTTATTCAAAATAAATCAGTATCATATTAAGATGTTTTTATTACAATTTTAACGGGAAATACGTTACCTAGTTTACAGTTATTTTGTAGACCAACTGTTGATCGAGAGAAATCGATGCATTTTTGATTAAATCTGGCGTAAAATGGATCTCGCTGAGGTACATCGATTTCAAAACAGTTTTTGTGTTTTTCGTGTAAGGGAATGTCACAGCAGGGAGGCTCATTGCCTTCAGAATCAACTGCAATTAATTAAAAAAATTATTTCACGTACAGTAGATTATTATCAAGTTCAAATATGTTTTAAATGCCCTAAGCTTTTAACTAATCAATGTTAACTTGAATGATTTTTATCGATATGCGTGTGACCTCAAATTACATAATGCTAAGTAATTCATAGACTTCAGTGCACCAAACAAATGTGAAACTTTTCCTTGGTTTTGCTTCGTACATTAAGAAAATGACATTAAGTATTTTTTATTAAATAGTTTTAAGTGGCGTTTTAATTAAATTTATTAAAGGGTTCTCTTTAGTATCTACCTTGTAAATATTTGATGGGTTAATTAACATTAAATGTGAAGTGTTAATTGTATAAAGGTTAATAGTGTTGTGTAGAGGAAGGGAAGGGAAGGCCGGATGCACAATGTCAATAACCTTACAAGTACACACTGCAGTACTTGAAATTCAAGAACCAGATCGGCTTCTCTGTTCTTAGCACAATAAATGTGTACATGTACTGTATATAGTCATAGCTGTTTACATAACCTCATTTATCAATCACAAAAATCATAAAGCGACAGCCAACTAACTTGCAAGTAACTAGAAGTTCATAATTTTTACGTCTAAATAAAACAATAAACAAAACCACATTACAAACACACGTTGATTTTAAATCTCAATGAAAATCAGTGTTCAAGTATAGTTCAATGTTAAAATGTCAACTATCGTGGCCTATTCCACCTATCTTACACCAAATCACGTCCTGTTATATATTTTTTTGTATTTTAATTATTCTCTAAGTTGACACTGACATTTTGAAAGCTGTTAAGCTTTGTTTTGTGTTATGTATTTTTTTTAAGGGGTTAAAGATCTTACTTTCAGTAAAAGCGGCCATGGCCATGTCATGATCGGTCATTTGACCCCATCCAACTAACATGTAGGACACCGCATGGTCAAACCCACCCACATCACTGTGTATGTGGGCGCTTATCACTCTTGGACTGGGCAGAGGTCGGCCATCAACGGCTAAACGTGGAGCATCAATACCTAATTTCAAAAGAAACGTTTCTTAAAGCATTATATTAATTTTTTGTTATTATTCAGTAAGTGTCGAATAATTTTTGAAGAAGTATTTTGACATGGTAATCACGAAATTCATTTGGTATTCAATCAATGTTTAGTTTGTTGCAATTTGTAACGGCCAATTTATTAGATGCCATTGGCACATTTAATATCATAATATTTTACCGTCAGAGTAAGCGGGTGGTAAAAGTCTGACCAGGGAAGTCCATGCAAGTCCAAACTGTGTGTTTTGTAAGTTATTACACAATCCGTCGATTTCACGAAATCTTTTTGGTTCACATTTTTGCGGTTTTAGGATTTCAGGGCAAATATCCCAAATTAGTGTGCGGCTGGTATCAATCAATGGTAGACCATGCATTATCATATCAGGCGTCAATCGATATCTGTAAATCAAAATTTATTTAGTTTATATTTAAGAAAATTATAGTTATTCAGTAACTGAAATGCACTTACTGCCTAGCTAAGATTTTCGAGATTTCCAATACAACTTCTCCAGCTGGGCTCATATTTTGCGTATTCCATTCACGATTTGCAGGTGGAGGTGGAAGAACTAAATTGAAAATATATTGAATTCAACAAAATTATGTCAAATGAATTCAGTTTTAGTTTATACCCTTATTTCTTCTGGCTTCTAAAAATGCTCGGTTAATTGATTCGTACGTAATACAGATATCACCTCGATTCCTATGAAATAAACATAAAAGAAAATTTCAAAATCAAAACTCATTATTTTAACAAAGACGCATCTTTGTACTAGTTTAAGCAATGAATAAGTGTTATTTTTAATTGTTAGTGATGGGCAAAATATATAAACTTTTTTTTTAATAATTATTAAACGGAAGTTGATGAGACTGTAAATGGATGTTTAAAGGCGTGAAATTGGATGTAAATTTGAACGTGTTTTTGACCCACATACTTCAAACGATAAAAGATGCTTCAAGATAACAACCAATAACACATCCTCCTAAAAATGTTAAAACGAAAGGGGTTCACATTAAAAAAAATTTATATAAAACGAAGGGGGATAATGGGTAAGCTAACAAAAGTCGTTTTCTAAGATATAGGCGTTTGTGGTTTTTTGTTGTATAAAATTATTATTGAGATATGCCATGCACATGAATGGTGATTTGAAAATCTTATGGTTATGTAGACTATATTATCCGCCTACATGTGGTATTCCTTTACAAAATCAAGATCAAAAAGCTTTTTTTAAACAACTTTGGAATTTTTTTTGGGGAGGATTTGCTGCTATTGTTTACAACCGTGACACGGATGAATAAGCAAAAATGTAGACGTTATTGTAAATTTTTGGTCATATGAGAAACGGCAGTTTATGAAAAGGTCTCAGTCAAGGTCTCGATCTGATTTTTATATTTAATCATTCTTCGTGTTAGCAATTTAACGGTCTGAAAAGCTTAGTTAGACCAGAACTGATCATCCGTGAAAACCAGGTTGGATGATTAGATCTGAATTTTATTAAATTATAATTTTTTAACGGATTAAAAAAACTGCTTCTTGTAGTATTGTAGTAATGACCATGTTGTGCTTACTTCTAATAATGACAAGATTTAATATTTTTCTTCTTTTTTGACACAAATGTATTTTTCCTAGTTAACTTTAAATCTGGGTACTGCATTTTCCATTGCAATAATTTCAACGATTTTACCCGGGAGAACATGCTTACTTAGACTTAGCATTAGCTGTACTATAATTAAACTTTAAGCATATTTGGTAATGAAAACTTAAGTTTCTACTCTTAAAATAATGAAACTGACCCGTCAAAAGGCGGAATTCCTGATTTACTGCCGCCTCCAGGAATAATTAAAGCGCAATGTGAGAGTGGAATTGTCTGCGCCGGTTGCTGATGCTGCTCTTGCCTTAGTTGGTCTTGTCCAACAATAAATTTGACCAGATAACACAAAACCAGGAACTTAAGAACAACTGGAGGTAGAAACCTGTAACAAAAACACAAACAAAATTAGACAATCCCATTTAAGGATATTTAATTTACAATTTTAAACAGGCTTGGGTTTTGGTTTAAAGATTGTTTGTTTTAACAGTATCATTTCCGGAATTGTCAAGTACTTAAATTTATTGCATAAACTCTTAAAGTCTACAGTTGACTGTAATATTTTAACATTTACATAAAACAACAAGTTTAATTTTTTTTAAATTTTTGATTGATCACTGTGCAATGTGGCCTTTTAGAGGTCGATTACCGTAAAAGTTTTTAAGTTGCCATTGTTATTGGTTGTATGTTATTATTGTTATTGAATGTGTCCCAGTAGCCTAGTGAGTAGATAAGCTTATTTCAATTGTGAAAATGTTACACATGTTTTTTTTATGGTTTCAAATCAAAGATAAAGAAGATGTGTTTGTGCACAATAAATATTAAATCAGAACTCGTAAAAGGATTCAAATAAACGCGAAATATGTGCTATGTAATCACTGCCTAGACAGGTTACAACTTCAAGTTTAAATATAAAATAAAAAATGATGCTAAACATTTGATGACTAAGCTAAAAGTTTTTTTTAGCTACAATTCAGGATTTAGAGATACATATTGACAACTTATTGCCGTTACTGCGTGATTTGTTGATTCAAAGTTAATTTGTATTTGTTTTGTTGTTTTGTATTGCCACTTGACACACTCACCGACATTCACCGTTTTACACAAGTGCTAATTTTTTTTATTATTTTCTAATTTCAACATGAACATCGGTTTTATTTTTTTTCTTAAGCAAAATTAGGCCAATTTGAAATTGGTGAATTCGGTAATGTTGTTACTGTCTGAAAAATGAAGTTACAGTATATTAATATGCAGCAATTTAGTTGTTCATATTTTTTAGCTTGGTCTTGTTATTATAAGCCATTTAATATCACGGTATACAGTTTTATAATAAAGTAGAATTAGTTATAATTTTTTTATCACTGTTTATGATATAATCTCTTCCGCTTTCGTTTTGAAATTTCATTTTTTCTCCTTATTTTCTTTGAATTAGTTGAGATTTAATTTTAAAAATTTAATAAAAGTGGTTATTCCGATTAGTCTGTGAATAGTTATTTTAATTGTTGTGATTGTGTTACATTTGGCGACCATGTTTAAATGTTTTCCTGATGTTATTTTTATAATGAAAGGATATTTCTTCACTTCCTATTGATTTTTTACTATTATTTTGAAATTGGATAATCATTCACGGTAGCTAAACGTTAGACAATGTATATTTAACCGGTCGAAATGAATTTCCATTGTTGATTTGTTTTGAAAGACAACAAAAAATTAATAGGTGTAACGACAGACTTTATTGTTTGTTTAAATAAACAAAAATGAATGGCTTAATTTATCAACCAGTAGACATTTCAATTTTAAATTGTTTGGACAAAATGGACGTTGTAGTCATGAAAAAAGGAATTAATTATTAAAATAACACAGTATTACGATTACAATAGAATAAACATTTAATAGGAACTGAGATAATTAGCCACATGAAAAAAAAATGAAATTTGTTTTGGCAGTAGTGAAACCTAAGATGAAGTCTTTATTCGTTTTTATACAAACCTGATTCATGTCAACATTTACAAACTAATTAATTCACGTTAATTATCTTTGGTTGTCCCTACATAAACGATTGACAGTCTTTCATATATTAAACTAGTTTTAATCTATTGCTGTGAAGTTATTTAATTTGCATATCAAATCTGATAAAAGTTTCTATTCAAAAGTGTAACAATGTATCAAAAGACGGGATTATTAACCTCTTAATACATTATAAGCGTTGATAATAAATTCATTGGACTGTTAATTTGATAGTGATAGCAATTATTACGAGTTATTTGTCTTTAATAAACAATGAAAGAAAAGTGATTGAATTTTGCATTCAACTGAGTTTGAAAATCGTTCACTGAAGAATAAAGATGATTATGATGTTGATGCTAATGGCACACTGACCAACAATCATATGATAAAAAAAATTGCTTATAAAGTTCTCAATTAGTTGCAATCACCTTTTGGATATTATATTTTTGCTTGACTTAAAACAGTAAAAAACAAAAAGATTAAAGTGCAAAATATCACAGTGAAATTAACGGCTGAATTGTAATTGCATGGTTAACGATGGAAATAAACAGTTTATTGTAACTGTTGCTGGTAAAGTGTAAGAAAAAATGTAATGTGTAAAAACTTGAGTAAAACTTTTAAAAGAAAAAGAGTAATCTTACTAAAACTTTCATTCCACATGAGCATCAATATTAAATTTTTAATAAGAAAAATCGTAATGCTTATCTTTAACAGTAAACGAGTTTGAGATTAATGACATTGTAATACTAACAATGGTAAATTATTATTTTATTGATATTTTTAATTTCAATTTAAAGTAGTTTCTCAACCTCAAAGATTTAAGATTACTTTTAAAAATGTTGAGAAGATGTTTAGACTTGTTTTCAGTTGTATTATTAACTGTTTAACATAATGTAAAAAAGGAAAAAAAAACGTTATTTTTTCAAGCATTGCTGCTATTAAATTATTTAATATTAGCTTTTGCTTTTTTTATACATTTTTGTTATTTTTATAATGGCTGTCTGCACAAAGTCGTTTAACTCGATACGAAACATTAGCGATGCGGAAGCTGCGTACATTTACGCTGTCTATACGCTTTTGCGTATCATTTTCCTGCAGTACTTCTTATTAAGTATTACATAATTCATAATACACACATTTTTGGTCGTTTACCTTGAAAGGTCGTGACCCAGTGAAGAAAAAATGATTACACGAACAAAAGTTAACGCTTATTATGTGCGTTTGTAAATGGCAATATTGTGCTTTATTAGAAAATGGCAGCACGTCGACACTGACTGAGCTTATAAACATCAAATGACTTTACAAAAAAAAAGTATAGTTTTAATAACAAAAAATTATAACTTGTTTCCTTTTATTTATCTCGATTGTCTTTGAGGTTTTATGTGTATGTAAGGTCTAACAGGTTTAATAAATACTTAAAAAGGTCATTAAACAGTTAGAAAAGTAATAAAAACGCAGTTAAAGTTATATTTTTTGAGTATTTTAACTTTTATTGTTTTTAATAATAAATTAAATTTAAAATATAATGTAATAAAAAGATAATTTAGAATGATTAAGGAAAAATTAGACTTTATTAATTTTTTTAACTAAATTTTTATGTAAGGAAATTGTTCTTGGAAAATGATTTTAATGAGTTGATGTAATATTAAATTTTCTGATGTCATAATTTTAGCATCAAAAATTAACTTTGACTAATCGTGATTTGCCGTTTGAACATTTTATTATTAATTATTACTGCGTCAAATTATTTTTATGGGTTATTGATTGCTTTTTTATAGTGTATCACGACTTGAGCAAATCCGTGTTTTGAATAAATATCAACTTATTTTAAAAATGGGTAAAGAAAAGTAAATGAAGAATTTTATAATTACCAAATAAAAACTACTTTGAAAAAATGTTTTATTAGCCCACCCACGCTTATGAGGTTTATTGTATTATTAAAAGTTAATTTAGAATTTAATTTAGTGATGTTCTGGTATGCAAGCTTTATTATTATCCTGTTATGTAGTATCGTGTCCTTTTAGGGACTACATTTTCAGTTCCTGTAGTTAGGCTTTTTCATTGTTTACATGGTTAGAAGATATGCAAGAAAGTATCATTAAAAGGGCATTAATAATGATTTACGTACTAATTTGCGGTTTTTTTAATTTCAACGTGAGAGAATAATTTTTTTTTCGTATTTCTAAAATTAATATATTATTGATAAAGATTTCCACAAGATCTCGACCTATTTATTTTTAATTGCAAAGATTCTCTCAAGTGCAATTTAAAAAATAGCAAATAAAACGTTAGTTTATTATCTCAGATTTTTTTAGATTTTGAAATTGTATAATTTTTCATAGCATGTAAAAAGTGTTACTGGTTAATTACAATGTTAACTTGTGAGTCAGATGAGCTGGTAAAGATGAGCTGAATTAGTTGATATAATTGTGAGAATTAAACTAAAATTTTCTCAACAGTTAAATTATCATCTCAGAGCTATTAACCAACATTATAAACATAAATTTATATAATTTATTTCCAGAGGTAATTTCATGATGTGAAGTTACAGTATGTATTAATTGTTTTTTAAATTTTTAAGTTTATTTGCTTTTTTACTTTTTTTTTTCTAAGCCAATAAACATTGTAATGATATATGTGACGTTAGAATTGATGTATGAGCAATTGGCATAAGGAAATGGTGTGGAAAATATAATTGGCAATTTGCTAAATTTTGGCATCTCTCAAGATCGAAAGGTCACGATCAATTAAATGTAACTTTGGTTTTTTTTTTTTTCATGGTATAATGTAAAAAATATCTCGTGTAAATTACTTTACCTAGAGAATTGTGCTTTGTAATTGCACACATAACCCATTCAGAAATGTATTGCTGGGAGCTATACGAAGCAATAAATGGCAAATATTTCAGGTAACCTACAAACTATAAACTCTTTTTAACATTTGAAACACCAATTGATACAGCATTTAATATACTGTAAAGAATACAAATGATTGGATAATTTCGAAAATGTAAATGTGTGAAGAAACAATGTTTTATCAAGAATAAGGGACAATATCATGGTTAACATATGATAGCTAGCATGGGTGGCCCCCTATACTAGGTGGCCATGTGTAACAATTGAGTAAAAAAATTGTAATAGATTAATCATATTTGAACTTGTAACGAATTAATGTATTGACGTAATATTAAGCTACTTGAGGGTGGAGTCGATTAACTTATTTTTTGTCGTGTAGTTATGGATGGTTTTATGGTGGCTTTTAATGTCTAAATATTGGTACGCAGATATAAAAGAAAAAATTCAATTATTTGTTTTTATTTATTATTTTTTTATGTAGTTAAATAGGGGTTTAGTATTATGAGCTTTAACCGTTTGAACTTTTGAAGTTTTTACTAGATTACAACATATAATAGCACGTTTTAGTTTGTAAAATGTATAAGGGACTGTTTTATGGTTATAATTTAGTTGCCTTAAGTCCCCTTGGGCTAATACTATGACCACTCCTTCGATAACGTTGCGATACTAATATACGCCTCTTAACCTTTTTGTTGGTGATTTTGATCATTTAACTCTTCTGACCAAAATAACTGACCTGAAAAATTAATTAAGTTAGCCAATATGCTTCTTGCGTAACTGCCAAATGTCATCACAAAGTTTATTATGAAAACTTAATTTGTTGGTGAAATTTTTTATAAGTATGCAAGGTGGTTCTTAGATTTACCAATATACCAAATGCATTTACAAATACACGACGTCAACAACCATTAATTATTATAAAAAAAAATACATTTCTAATGCACGTGATGCTTTAATCAATGCATATAAATGCATTTTATGATTTTTCTAAACATAAAAATGACAATACACTGCAAAACCTATATTCGAAATGCCTTATTTTGAACAAAACGATGCAGTCATACTCTCTTATTAAATGAAATTGTCATTTTTATTGACTACTTTGTACCCAAAAATATGCCGTGTACTTGTTTGTCGTTTTGTACAGCTGTACGAATTTTAATCAATGACTGATGCTAATAATGGTGAGCAATAATAGCAGGCTTAGTTACAAGTTACAACAATAACCCACTTTGACTAAGTTGAAAATTATTTCCAAGCTTAGAAAAAAAATAGGTTGGTTAGCTTTGAAAGTTGATTTTTATATGAAGCCTTGTTGCTTTATTTTCATTGGCGTAATAGTAACTACGACTGTGTATATCGAGTCACTATGTTATCTTTATGAGGACATTCACTGAAAAAATTGCCATCAATGCATTTTTTTGTAAGATACATTTCACTTTGCATTAACTAACATGCAATGCAGCCTACCAAATTTAGATTCAATCAGATTAAACAAGTTTTTAAATTTATAAGGAAAAAATTAAAATATATCTTTTTTTTAGGTTACTAACTTACTATGCAACTGAAGCTATTTTTTTAAAAGAAATTTTAATTAAGTTACTATACTTGTAGTTGATGTTTGTTTTACAAGATGTACAACAATAAAATCCAGTGTGAACTTGACGTTATAAATAATACGGTAAATCTAACATGAAAATGTTATACAAGATACATAATAAAAATGATTACATCTTCCGAAATTTACACATAAACGTGAATGCGACCGAATTATGATTGTTTGAATTATTTTTATTATTTAATTAACACATTCAACTAACTCGAGTGTAAAGGAAAATCATTTTCAGCACTGATAAACTAGCATATGTAATTGTATTTAATTTTTTCCAAGTCAGAAATCAAAATTGAATAGTTGGTTTTGTCATACAGTAGAAATACTTTGTATGCCGGTTGGTTTTCTAGTTAGAACAGGTTTTGAACTTGATAAAATTAAGTCTTTTGTTGCTATTAACACGTTCAATGGGTGTTCCAATTTATAGTATCAACCGGTATACTTGAATAACTTATAAAGCCATGTTTAAATGATGTTGGATGAATCGTCGTTTTATGGTATGCTTACTGTGCATACATTTATTTATTATACAGTATTCATTGTAATTTAAGTACTTTGAACTGTTGCATAAAATCGTGCGCTTATTTGTAGTTTAGTTTATGGGAAACACCGCAAGGATATATGAGACTTGTATTGTACGTGTATTGAATGTTATATAATAATGCGGTTTGTGCTATCCAAAAGTAAAATAGTAATGTTAACTTTGTGATTACAATTAATAACGTTGTTTAACACGTCTGACTTCATTTTGGTGCCACGTAAATTAGTGTAAAATATTATTAAGAAAAACAATCATCGCCCAAGTTCAAGTTAACTCATCTGAAAAAATGTAAATAAATAGCGATTTATAAAAATGATGTTTACAGTTTATCATCCATATCTTTACACAATTCTTTCTACACACCTTTAAAATGATATGTAATGTTTATTGTGAGGTTATTGTTTTGTGTTTCAAGTACCGGTATGAACAGTACAGTATTCTGTTAGTTTTATTTGTACAGTAATTAACATCAATGTTAACGGTGATTTTTCTCTGGCGCCCGTCAACGCTAAACAAATTAGCTGTCCCATATCAAAACATTTAACCCAAATTTAAATTTAGAATTTGTAAGTGTAGAAAACAACGTGAATGTGTGTACATTGTATAATATATGTAATTTAGACTTGACAAGATGTTTTTTTTTTAATCTTGTAAAATATTGTGGAAACTGTTTAATTTTTTTTAACAGCTGTCAGCAGTGAAGAGTTGTTAAGAGATAAAAATCGACTTAAATATTTAAAATGCGAGCAATTACTGAAAATTATTAATGTTTGCTATATAAGTAATGAGTTTCTGTTAAAATTTAAATCTAAAAGGCATTAAATATTTAGCACAATGTGGAATTTAGGATAAACCAATATATTAATCGGTTGCTGCTGCTTTTAAGTTTGTCAGGCGTCAATTTGACGTTTCATCAGACTTAACGAAATTTTATTTGTTTTTTTAAAAGTATTTCTAAAGTATGGAAATTACATAACTTAGCATGTAGTAAAAGTGAGGCTTGTAATGGAAACGTTTACATTTAGTTACATGTGTTTTATGACTTATTAATTGTTACATCACTGATTTTCAGATTGCTTAGTTGCAGTAATGTGTATTGAAATTTTGTAGAAACATTAACAAAAGTGTGCAAATATACATTTAGATTTTGACTATTGACCGATTTTAGTGCATCATTTTATTTTTTAAATATGTTTAGTATGTCATTTTGATTTATTTCATGATGACGTATTTATTGATATGTGGTTTTGTTGCAGTGTCTAATTTGAAATGACCACTTCCTGCTTTTAATTTACTAGAAACAAACAGGGAAAGCCTATTTAAAAGATGATTACTGATTTGAGTTACACTACATCTGTCAACATCACCAGATTTTTTATTATGAAAATTTTAATTAATGTTTAGTTACAGGTCAGTTTTGATTTTGCTTTTTTTATTATTATAGGTATTGTATGTGAGAAACTGAACCACAAATTGCTCTAAAAACACTCGAACATTTTCAAGCTGTTAATGTGTATTTATCTGACAATAAAATGTAAACTATTTGGACAAATTGCTTTTAGAAATTTAAAACTAAGTAGTTTTTATAAATATTTATGAAAGAGTGAAACATGTAAAATTAAAAGCAAAAATTAATGGACTATTTTTTTGTCATGAATAATGATGCACTTTATTAGCCATTTAATTAGTTGCCATTCAAGTAACAATACTTAATTATTTTTTTGTTAACCAAATTAGTTTTTTAGTTATAAATTTTGATAATTTATTCTAGGCACGTCATTTTTTCTAATTCTTCTCCTTCGTCAAAGTGACAATTTTATGTTTCCCTGTTGCCCACTTTTTTCTAAATCAACTTCTTTTTTTTAAGTAGTTTTATTTTTACACTTCAGGCCAACGACTACTGTCATAGTTAAGCCATTTTTATAATAGCACTACAAACGGCTTTCTACAAATTCAAATTTCTATTCGACCTAGTTTTCAAGTTGTAATCTTTTATTTTACTTTGCTTTTCATTTGAAAAACTTTGAAAGTACAGTACTGATGATTTTTTAACGTGGAAATTCAATACTATTATTATTTTCAAACAAAACAATTATAATATCATTTATTTAATTAACGAAAACGTTTTTTAACGTAAAAAATCCAGTGACACTGTTTTTATCTTGTTTTGAATTTTAAATTTTAGGACAGCAATTGTCAACAACTTTTTAATAACTATTTTTAATTGCTTCTACGCGTATTACGTTAAATAATTATCTAATATTGTAATTAATACTTAGAGAGACACATAACGCACGCAATGAACTTAATATTAGCTAAATCAATTACTTAAACTTTCTTATACAATACTTGTCTTTAATTGAAATTTGATTTCAATCACAAAATTAACTTTTTGTTGCTGTATAGAAATTTAGTAAAGTTGATGTTCACGATTTTAAACGTCCATTATAAAAATAATAGCAAATTACAAGTGTATTGAACTACCGTTACGTAATCTGCACTACGTGGCCAGCTTTTTAATAATTGAAATTTATAAGCATTTTTTATAAAGATTCACATGGCTGCTCAAGCTAGCATTTTCGTCGTTGGCCAATTTAACTACCAGTTGCTCATCCAAAATGAGGGAAGACATGTCAATAATAATTGAATTATAACCTACATTTTTAGTCTTTCTTAACAGTCAAGCATATACTTTAGATGTATTACTTTGTTGATGTTTAAAAAACATTTTTTGAACCTTACTTTTTAAATTCATGAACAGTGTCATTGCGTCTTAAATGGAGAATTTATAGTTACGTTTTGGTTTTTAGTTAGATTAATTTTTTTGCTTTTTAGATTTGATTTGCAATGTAAGCTTAATATAGTACGTTAATGGTATAACGATATATCGTAACGAATATAAAGATTGCAGTGTTTAATTTGGCTGAGGTCACGGTCAATGGCAATGACAGTGGCAATGTGGCAAATGCGATAAATTTTTTTCACTTTAAAGTATATAATTTTTATTTTGATTTATACGTTCTTCCTTTTGCACTTTTTTGGGTGTTTATTTGTGACTTCCAGGTGTGAGCAATTTATTTAGGGAGAGGGCAGGCCATATTTTGCAATTTAAAACGTTAAATTTACGTTTTTATTTGCTTCCTATTGTTGACTTATTTTTTTAACAATATAAAACCAATTTCGAGACTTTTATTTTATGGTAATGTAGAAATAAACAAAATGAACACCCAATGCGTCTGTTTTCTTTTTATAAATTGACAATACTATTCAACTTTCAATGCCAACTTTTGTATACAAGTCTAGGCACATTATACCGGGTGATTATGTTGGAACACTTTCCTTTCACAAAAAACCAATGAGACAAATCGTCATTGTAACTGATTATATTTAATCTCGTTAGTTTATTAACACTGTAAAAACAGTGTTCCAATTTAGGTAATCACCTCATGTAACAACATAACTTTCCCATACACGTTTTTTATCAGTTTAATGGTATAAATCAAATATTGTCATTTTAATTAATTATTTTTGTGAAGTTATGTGTATTATTTAATTGTATTTGATTTAGTGTCTTATATTACAATGGGTTTTTTTACTTAAATATTATATAAAATAGCAATTACATACTGTACACGTTTTTTGTGTTTATTTCGAAATTTTTTATATTAAATATTCATAGTAAGTTTGCATGGGCGTCACAACAATGTTTGTTTCGTAAATTAATCAACTAAATTTGCATTTTAAAAATGCTCACGTAGTTTGTTATATAATCCTCTTGATATTATTTTCCTCAAAAACTTTTAACTAGTTAGACATCAAAAGCCATTGTATTTTGTATGTTATGTGTGTGTGGCCAAAGAAATGGGAACGGCAAATACTGTGTTTTTCAATTGAAAATAAAAATACTTTGACAAGACTATAAGCCTACGAGAATTTACAGTACATAAAAGTGAAAATAATAGATAAGGGAAAGGACAAAACGGTTTTTATTATTTCTCATACTTCAAAACAATTGATGTCCTTGTTAAAACACAATATGAATCATTCCTAATTATTATTTGCTTCTCATTTAATTGACATTAACTGATAATTAACCCTCTCAAAACTAAATAAAAAATTCAAATTTGTATGTGCTAAAATAAAGCAGATGCCTATCTATAAATTATAAAAAAGCAACAAAAAAGCAATGAGGAAAGTGATTAGACTGATAAAGGAAATTCTAACATTAAATTTGTTACTTTTGACATGTTCACCAATTATTTTATTATTTGGATAATTTTTATCGTAATTTTTAAAAAAGTAGTTTAAATGGCATTTTTATACCAAAACATGTTTGAAATTATGTTACTAAGTTAAGAAGAGTAATAAACTCTTAAGTAATATTATTGTCTTATCTTTTTAACCTTCTTCAATTTTTTCAGCTTCTTTTTACAAAATGGTAATTGCGATTACATGGCTACGGTAGCTGCATTATATGCATTCCACGGTCATATTTAACTACGATAATAAGTTAATATAAACGACTTGCTTTTGTGCTGCCTAGTTTAAAAGTGATTAATATTTTGATCATGATGTTCAAAGGGTGTTTCAATTGAGCGCAGAAAAGCAGTAAAACTACAGTATGTGATGAATATCAGAACTAGAGGGTATTTTCTAATATTTTGCATGATTAAATTTGGTGTGTAAGAATGTAATGCAATGCAGAAAGAAAACTGAAAACAACTTTTTATTCAACTTCATAGATAATAATATGCCTGTAATGAAATGATGCTAAAATTGCTATATTTATTTATTTTGATTATAATATTAGAAGAAATTGAAGAAGAAAATGTCGTTTTCATGCTATAAAATGACTTAAAATTTCTAAATTTTAATTTTAGGGAGGTTGAGGATGCTAAATGTTTATTTAAATATGACTGGAAATGCTAAAATGTAATTTTAGTATGGCTAAAACCTAATTTAGTCTAATTTGACATACGATGGTGTGAATAAAATATTTATTTTTGTTATTTAAGTTTTTTCAGTTTAGTGTTTTTGTACGTACTAAACTGCTTTTTTACATAACTATAAATAAGAAAATTTTCTTAAAAGAATTTTATTTTAAATTAAACTAATGAATTCATATTGCAATGCTCCATGGCATTTTAAATATTAAATTTATGGAGAACCGGTACTAAAATTTTATAAATAATGCATACTTGACAGAAAATAATGCATCAGTCATTTTTGAATGAGATTATTGAATGTATAATTTAAATCTGACTTACCTCCTCATTATCGACTGCGACATAACTGAGTTTCTCGGATGAAAATCCAAACACAAAATTATGATTTTATTAATTAAAATTAATAAAAAGTCCGAAGTTGTGCTTTTCCTCCCGCACAATGTGAAACCACTTGTATAATGAGACCCCGTAAATCACGTAAAGGTTCAATACTGTGACTTTACAGTCTCTTTTTAAAACTCCACAGACTGAGTTGTGTGATCTTCAAGAACTCGTTCGAATAACAAAAATCTTCTCGACTTCCTCGAATTATAACTGTACAATGAATATATTGTATGCATGTAATAGTATTTTTTTTAAAATTTCTGTTACCCACTTTGTGTTTTCCATTTGTAGGTTTTTGAAATTTCAACCTATCCTGTAGCATTGCCCTACATTTGACAGCCAATTGTACCTGCTACTCGGTTTATATTCTCAATGCACCCCAAAACCTTTCACAATAAGATGCTAAGTACACCAAGTTGAATTGAGAATTTATTCATTGAAAGATTTATGTGCTTTTTATACAGCCAAATGCGACATATTAAATTTATATTGTTGCATTTTTAATTTTCAAAATAATTGTTTCAAATTGAAAGAATTCGTAGCATTTCTAACTGTGTTTTAAATAATTTACAAGAAACATGTCCACTAATTGTTGGTTTTAATTTATTAAAAATATTACTGAAATTATGGGTTTTATTGGTATGAAATTATTAGATCGTTTTGGTATTGCTTCCTCATTGCTTTTATACGTTACGGCAATTAAATCACTTTTAAAGTGCTTTGTATTTTAAATGGAATTTTAAACTGCTTTATAGATTATAATTTTTGCTATAAAACAGCTTTGAAATAACAAATAAACTGATTTTCTAGTTTATAGGAAATAAATGTTTTTGCTGGAAATTTAACCAGTTGGAATTACTTTACAGTTGCATTTATCATTATTTTTATGAATAATAAAACGTTTATAATTTAGCAATTTTTGCACATGTGTTAGAATTTTTGCGTCTGATTTTATCGACAGTGTAGTCTCGTTTTGATATTTTCAGACTGTAGATTTTTATATACAAATTTATTGGTTGGCAAATAAAGTTTTAAAATTGTAAACCCGAGTAGTTATACTGTATATTAAATTGGTTTTTATAAACAAATGGGTTGTCAAATTGTTTGACAAAATAAAATTCAAAAATATCATTTGATTTTTAGTCTTTTATCATTAACAGCTTTTTGAAGGCAAAAGAAAAGGATGGTTATTTGTTAATTGCAACAATTAAGTTTTTTTGGCTAGTTTTTTGGTGGCCAAAACTATTGTTTATATTTTTAAATTGAATTTAATGGCGTTTGACAATATCTGAATTTTATATGAAATTGATCTGAAATGGATCCAAGGCTGAAACATTGTTTTTTATGATGAACAATGACAGTTTCTGATATTGTGTAGTTTATGGCTTTCGATGACATGAATATTTTTTATTTATGTTGTCCGTCATAAAATGTCGCTTCTATTGTCCAAAATAAAAATAGTAAAATACGCAACTGATTTATTTGTAACATTTTAAATTATTGTCTGCTCTCAATAACTGAGCCAATTTCCAAGTCTAATCAATAATTTTGACTAATACATAGCAATTTATTATCATATTGGCAAAAAATCAGCTTTTATATTTGGTATTTCTTAATGTGTAATTACACGTCTAGTAATTTACAACTAATTTTACGTAATTACAAGAAGACGTGGCAAACCTTTAGCCAAAACTTATTTTGCGTAATGATTGATGAAGATTTTCTACTTGTTTAATAAATTATAACAGCATAATAAATTTTCTAAGCAATTTTTAAAAAACTCCATTTTCAAGTTGTTTATGTAAAGGGTCATGTAGCTCCTACATAATAATTACTAATTGTAATGTTAAATACATACTAATTAGTACACATGCTGACGAACATGTATATTATACGTACAGTAAGCAAGTTGAAAAGTTTTTCTTAACCTATAAAACTATTTTTTTTAATAAATATCTGAGTTATATTATTATGATTAGAAATAAACACACAAACCTGACTTTGCTTTTTATTAATGTCAATGCAAAATTATTATTTACGACAAAACTTTTTGTTTATTTAATTTATTTTTTTGTTATTGTTGTATTTTAAATCCTTTCTACTGTAATTTTCTGCTATACCAAATCGTATAATTTTGTCGTCACAATCTAAAAATAATGTAATTAATTTCCTTAAACTTTTACTTAAATTACCTCTCCTCTGTAAATTCATTTTTTAATACAGTATGAACATTAATTACTAATTTTTATTTTTAAAATTAAGTTTTTTAGTAATTAATGATATTTCAATTTGAGCGTGAAACTGGAAGCATTTAAAAGTGTGAATACTTGTATTAATGTCGACACGTTAATATATGTAATAAATTGAAAAGAAACAAAGCAAAAAAAATGAAAGAAATTCTTCTTTTTCATCTTCTTAAAATATTTTCATCCCAAACAAGTGGAAATGTAGGTCTGTACAAACAACGAATGAGGGTGCAATTATCGCTGTGGGTGAATAGCCTTTTCGATGATTTAAAACTAAAAGATCAACTCGCACACATTCATAAAACTCAATACAAAAAATAACTGAGAAAAAATGCATTATAATTTTACGTTACTTTAGCGTCCATTTACCACAAAAACCACCACGATGGAGATACGATTATATTAACTAATTGTTAAGTGAGAATAATGTTTACACGGTATTAATGGCCACTGCTATTATCAAAATTGCACAATATGCGTGGATCAAAATTTCAATGGAAAATCATTTTTTAGTTTTTATTTACTCAGTGAAAATTTAGGAAATAAGAAAAGGCACGCTAGTTTCAAAACTTTGAGAAATACAATAATTAAATTAGGTGTCTTAAGGAACAAAACTGGACATTTATGAATTTTTAGAACTTAATTGAATTTCTTAAAATCCAAAATTAATTTTTTAAAAATCAAATTTGTGGTGATTTGAACAACAAATTTTGAGCATTTTAAGTTTAAGCTGTCTATATTTGATGACCTTAAAATAGGCATTCTTATTATAGTAATTTAGTTGAAACATAAAAATTTGGCCAAGCACTGTTTATGTTCTTGTTTTTATTTTAAATCCAAAAAAAAAAACGTTGGTAATAAATCTTAAAACGTTTAACTTAAATTTTGTGTTTTTCATCGTTTATACATATTTATAAGGTAATTTTTCGAAGTCATTTCATCATCTTGATTCCTGATAACGTAATTGTGTATGTTTTTTCACTTTATTATTTTTGATTAGCAAAAAGTGCAGTTTAACGTTTATGCTGCAATCAAAAAGTAGTCGTTTCTTGACTTGTATTGAACAAACACAAATACACGTAGAGTTCCATACATACTGTAGAAGATGCCATGTAACGATCAGTCTGAAAAAGGTATTTCACCACAATATGATATTATTTAGCTTTTTAAAAAGTAGGTCATTTACCTCTTCAAAATTGACTTCCAAGTACTTTGCTATTTTGGGTATATGAAATGTTGTACAGACTTGCACAACATTAACAGTAGAAAATATCTCTTAAACAAAATATTATAAAAATAATATATACGAAAATAAAAAAAATAATAATGTACGGCGTGAATTTCATCTCCAAAGCATCCTTGTTATTGTTATGGCTTTTATCACATAATATATGCTGAATTTTTAATTAAAAATAAGTTTTTAGCGTTAGCACGCTTATGGAAATTGCAGAGATCATGATCCTAAAATTATAAGTTACAACTTGCATAATTATAACCAAATTACGTGGATGTTGATGATAACTTTACGCATCATCTCACTTTGAGTCCATTAAAATTACTTAGTCATTAAAAGTTAACGCGCGCTACTGTCACTAAAAATTAATTTAATTTGTTTCAGTTCAACAAATTTATTTTACAAATATAGCAAAGAGATTTTTTAAATTGGAACACCATTTGCTAATTTTATACTGACATTAAAAACTGGACTAAATCAGTTCCAATGTCGTTTTTTCTAGTTTGCTTATTTTCAATAAAGAAACGAGACATTATTACATCTGTTATAATAGGGATTGGTCTCGTTTTTTTCTTGCAGTGTGGAAAAAATGGTTTCAGTTTAGAAAATCACCTGGTATAAGTTATGCACACTGAATATGCAAATAAGCAAATATTTCTTTATAGGTTTTATTGTACAAGGTATAAATATTGTACATGTTACTCAATCAACTGATATTTTTGTGTAATTTTTAAAACTTGGTTTGTGTTGTAATCATTTTGAAATAATATAATATTGAGTCATGATAAAGTTATGTAAATAAGCATTGTGCATTTTTGAGAAAATTAATTAAGAACATTAACAAAATATTGTTAATGATAAACATTTCATAAATGATAAAAGATTTTAATCTTAAAAGTCAATTTTAGGTCTTTATTTTTTCTCATTTTGAATTTTTCGATATTGCTTTACGGAATATTAAAATTAATATTCACCATGAATAAGTAAATTATTAAATTTTAACGGTGGGGTTTTATTGCATTATTCAGCAGGTGGTAACTTTTTGTATATCTTTATTTTTTTCCATCATTTACTTGTAGTACTTGTGAATAGTCGATCTTTATGACATTAATTCTTTAACGTTGGTACTTGAAGTTGAAACAGATAGATGATTCTTAACGCCATCTATCTCAAATTCGACTTACTATAAAATTAATTTAATGTTTTGATTGTTTTATTGTACCAAAAGTTGATTATAGAAATTTTAAACTGAACTTTCAAGTGTGAATAAGCATTGTGCTTTTGGATAGTCAATTTTACTATATTTCATATGCATATTTATACATATCTAAATAGCACCGAGAAGTTACTTAAAAATACAGTGATATTTAATTTTTAAAAATAACAATAATTAAGGGTTTTTTGAGTTGAGTTTAATCGCAAATATCAACTGATTTTCATTGAAGAATAACGTTATCCAGCAAATATTCACTTTATTTTATTGCAGTCATCACTAGATGGCAGCCAAGTACGGCCGATAAAAGAAATAGGGATCAGTAGTTACGTTAAGATCAGTCGAATTTTTATTTAGCTACCGCTACGTGGCAGTGCTGTATGGTGGGCAAATAAATAGGGATCAGCAGTTACGTTTAAATCAGCTAAATTTTTAATCAACCACCTCTACGTAGCAGTAAAGTAAGACCGATCAAATAGATAGGGATCAGTAGTTACGCTTAAATCTGTAAGCTTCAATCTGACATCACTATTGTGGTCGCATCTTATGATATGAATAACATTGTGTCGTTCATTTTAAATGATTTAGATTACCGGTACTGTTTGTCCAGAATCAAAAATGGTTTATTCATATATTTAGTGCCATCGAAAAGATACTTAAAATATCTTTAATTTGGTTATTTTCACGCTCTTTAATTCAATGGGTGAGTTATCAAATGTTTTGAAATAGTGCACTATTTAGCCAATTGTAGTTATATAATAGTTTTATCAATAATTAAATCACTAAATGAGCATCATTCGTAATCGTGGAGTTGTTTTATTGACGATATTAATACCTTTAGTTTGAATATGAATACATTTCTAGATGCTACTAACATGCAATGACTTATAGTGTATCAGCTGTTATGTAAACATGTTATTAAAGAACGCACCTCATAACCATCTTAATCGAGTTGCTTTAATTTCCGAACAATTGCCGCAACCTAGCGGTAGTTACTTTAACTGTGTTTGTAAAGCAACGCATCTGGCAGTTTTTGTGTACCGGTACCGTATTTCTTGTGCACTTTGGATGCGTTACTTTACTAACTATTGAATTTATTATTGCAATTTGCTTAATGATATTAACAACGATTAAATATTAGTAAAATAATAAAAATTGCACTTGATTTATGATCCATTATACTGAAAATAAATCTCAAAATTCGAAATATAATTTACAATCTATTAATTTAACATTACAAGTAGCAGTTACAAATTTCATATGATACTTTTGTTATATATTTATAAAAATTATTGTATTAAATTTAAATGGATAATAACCTAAAATGCAATTTTGTTTTATTATTTTTTATACTCAAAAGAAAAATTAACTTGTAGTATAGATAATAATTATGATATAGCAAAAACGATTGTTTAGTGAAATTTCTTATGTGAAACAGTAACACAAAAACAACATTAAAAAGATATTTCTTTGTATGTATTGTGTTTTGATATTTGAACTTTTTTCATATAACAAAACAAAAACAATTTAAAAAATATTTTCATAGTAAAACTAAACTGCTTAAACTGATCAAGTTATTAAAAAAATAATTTTCCTAATGTGTTGACTGATTTTGCATTCAAATTAACGATGCGGAAAGGTTACTTCCAACCTTTTGTATTTATATTTTATCATACATAATTTTGATTAAAATGTGAGTGAAGAATGCATTTATGTTGAGAGAAAAAAAAGAAACAAAATACAAAAACCGGTTTTTGAAATACACATTAAAAAGGGGGTTGTTCTTCAGGCGTGTCCTAAGAAACAGAAATGCTAAATTTCCCAATGTTAAAAGCCTCTGCATAGAGATTAGAGAAACAACGTTGAAAAATGGCTTCATCGAAAAAATAGGTGTTGTTAAAATTACTGTGTGGTATTTTTCGCGATTATATGGACACATGAAAGTAAATTGACGTATGTTTTTGTATGTGTGTAGGCAGAAAAGTGAAGAAAAAACCATAGGCGTTCACCTACTCTGACGACATTGTAAACATTTATTTCTTCGTCTCCTTAAATTGTGTTTTAGAAAACTTTCATTTATGTGTGTTAGTGTTTTGAGTTTATTACGTGTCGGTGTGTATAATAACTGTATGGTGTTTTGTATGTGAGTGGATTATTACTTAAACAAAACTGAAATGAGGAATACGTGTATCATTTTCTGAAAGTTTAAGTCTGAAACTTTGAGTAAAATTTGCTCCACGTAAACAAACTTGTGAGATAGAAACAACGATGGCGAAAAAGTTGAGAAAATTTTTAATATTGTTTGACAATCCAAACTTGCTGTATTTTCCTGGCCAATTTATTAGTGGAAGGATATTAATTGAACTTGAGGAGGACACACCAGTAGCAGGTGATTATAACCACAGTAAAAAATGAAAAAATTTAGCATAAATTATTTGAAGCTGTATTATTGTGTCTAAAATTGAATGAATAGCTGAGCTATAAATTCATTGAACTGCTAAACTAATTTTTTTTAAGTATTTTATGATTGCTTGAGGTATTTGAGAAATGCCGTAAATTTATCTTGACAAGTACATGTTGGTATGTTGTGACTGCTTTTGTCGTTTTAATTTGTCAATAGTGTTTTTTATTTGAAAACGTTGAAAGCTATTGTTCATTTGTTTGCGTAGTATAATACAGTATTTGCGTGGGCAATTTGTAATGGCTTGTTAAGTTATATTATTATGTTTTGCCTGTTGGGCATGTCGTCCTCCTTCCACATATTACCATTGATTAAAAATCGAGATAAAATGTGGAATTGAGGACAACAAATTGATGTCATCGCCACAGCACTACAAATACACATAAATATATCATATACTTCAAGAAATTCACATCCAAGACTATTTAAATGACCATTTTTTATTATCTGTTATTCAAATTCCTAAAATATTTTTTATATTTTGTTTTAGGTGTGTTTTTCCACGTTGTTGGTGAAGGGCTTGTACGGTTTGCAGACCGCAAACGAAACCGATTTAATGACCGTGAAAATTACATCGATTTTCGTATGAAATTGCTTGGAGAGCCAGGTAAACTCAACCAGTTTTAACTGTAAACTTAATTACAGTGCGTAACTGGTTATACGACATTTTTTATGCAAGTTAATTATAATTTGTCAATTTGTTTTCTTGTAGATCAACGTGTTTGCGTATTGTCTCCTGGCATTCATTCTTTTCCATTTAAACTTGGTCTTCCTCTTGGTTTACCGTCTACGTTTCTTGGAAAACATGGATGGGTTCAATATTTTTGTAAAGCAGCTGTTAAGGAATCGACTGGACTATTGCATAAGAATCAGCAAGTTTTTATAGTGATGAATCCCATCGATTTGAACTTAGAACCAATAACTTTGGCTGTAAAACATTTGAAATTCAGTGTTGATTTGTAATCGTATATTTCTTAATTTTTTTGGTATTGTTTTAGGAGCCATTTCACGGCGAAGTTGAACATCGATTAGGATTGAAATGCCTGACAGGTGGACCAGTGCTGTGCCGCGTTCGTCTAGACAGAGGCGGCTATGTGCCTGGAGAAAACATCATTTTAAATGCTAGTATACATAATCAGAGTAAAATCCCTATCAAAGAAACACGAGCAACACTCACAGAGGTTTGTTAAAAAAAAAGTCTTTGTAGTCAGTGCCGCTTTTACAGGAAAGATTCGCAGAATCAAAACAAGACTTAACTTTTATGACTTAATGAGTCACTATTCTACTTAAAACCCAAATGTTTGGGCCTTTCGTTCTCAGATTTGTCTTAAATTCTTAAGCTTGTGTCTTTAATCCCCGGTTTTATGCTTTAAAGACACAATAATGGAATTTTAAGTTAATCACTCTAGTTTTGGGTCTCTGGAATAGTAAATTTGGCACTGTTTACAATGATTTATAATACGTTTGAACTGATTTGAAGAAGTCATTATTCTTTAAAGACTGAACCAATTACTGATTTACTTCAAAGAAAAGCTCCAACTGGCTTATTTAATTTCAAGAAACATTGTTTAGCTTAGAATTACTTAAGAAAAGGAGGATTCTTCTAAAGTTTCAAGGAAAATGCTGAAACTAGATCTGAAAACGTCAAGGATTTAACATAACATTAACCGTTTTTTAACCTGTAGGCGTTTAATTTGTTTAAATAAGGAGCAAGCACAGTAGTCTTTTATTGCTTGGATGAATTATTAATACATCCTTTTGTTTAGTAAGTCTCCATAGATGGTTTATGATTTTTTATTCTGACCTTCTGACGAGTTTTCAGTCTCCAATTATGGTGGCAACCAGTTGTGATAGTAAATGGGTGTGACATTTATTCCACACTTTCCACTTTGTTATATGACCTTGCATAATGGTTTCGTCGTTACTGATTTAATTTCCAAGGATTAAATCGATAATTTGATTTTTTTGTTTTTTATAGACTGTTCAGTATACAGTTAGGAATAAAATCGCTCACACTGAAACCAGAGATTTAGCAACGATTACGAGGGCAAAGATTCCACCTGGCGACTACGATGATTGGCACAATGAAGTTTTACAGATTCCAGCTCTTCCCCCAACTAATTTGCGAGGATGTCATTTAATATCTATCAGTTACGATGTTATTGTAAGATCATTTTAAACATTTTAGCTTATTTTATTAATTTACTTTATATTATCTTAACATCAGATTATTATTGAACCAAAAGGCGCACAGAAAACATTTAAACTACAGCTGCCAATTGTTATGGCTACTTATCCATATCGAAATCCAGATGGAACTTTGCAGAGGAAACTTGGAGCTCATTATCCAGAAACTTTACCGGTTTTCAGATCATGGCTGAACGGGGACATGCTAAAGTAAATTCGATTAAGAGTTTGAAAGCGTAAAACGAGTTTAAATTCTGTTTGCACTACAATTTCTTCTAAAAATGTATTATAATGACTCGTAAAAATGCGATTCCAGCTTGAAAAAGTGGCCCCCATTGTTATCTATAAAGACATTCAGAAATTATATTTATTGAAAAGTAAAATTTATAAAAGTTAAAAGTGAAGTCACTTGTATGATAATGTACCCGGTACGTAATTCATTACAAAAATCTTGATTTTGGCAAGATAAACTTGCAGAGATGTTGTACATTAATCATTTTATTAAGCTACATCGCCCACATAAATTAGAATTAAGGTGGGTCTGCATTTTCAGGAATCTTGCCATGTTTACTGAAGCTATTTTTTTTAGTAAATTTTAGAGTTTTGGTCTGATAACAAAAGATGGTAAAAGTTAAGATTTTTAAGCTGAGAAAAATTCTAGTTTTTTTTGTCGTTACTTTATCGTATGAAAAGTAATTTCAAAATTAATTTAGCAAACAGTCTTTGTAACATTACTGCAAAATCTGCCAGTTTTTTGTAATTATGTAATATACATTATTAATACTAATGATTTTAATTTTTAACGTTTAAAAAGCACAATTTTTATACATACAGCAAGTTACTTTTTTAACTTAGTTTTTATAATTGATTAGTCGATGTTGATTGTAAAAATGATTTAAAAATATGAATATGTACGTAGATTTTATTTTTAAGATACAGCAGCAGTTAAATAATTAATAAATTTAATTCTCAAAACTTTAGTTACATGATATGAATCTCGCTGTTATAACCTGGTTAAAACCGTACGATCTTCGTGTGTCGTACGGTACGTTAAGCGAAAGTGGAGACGCGTAACAGACGACATTTTTTGAATGGAGCTGAGAAATTCTGTGGTGATTATGTAACCGATTATTACAATTTTACGGACATAAAACTTTAAATAACTACCGGTATTTTAATACGAGTAATGTAAAGTTGTCATATAAAGTTTTAATTTGTATTGATACTATGAATTGTGCTAATAACGATTCGAACGTGCAATTGAATTTCTACCACGAATAGAATGCTTAGGCCTAACGTAGCGTCGCGATCAGTGGATATTATGTGACATTATCTGGTGAGAAGCTACGGTATATTTTGCTAAATGGACCACATTTAAAGGAAAGCTGTGCAGAAAGTGTGAACAAAGTTAGGAAAATGTTTATTATAGTGGATATTAACGGTAAGCAATGTCATATTTTTCGATTATCGCATTTTATTAAATATGTTAGTTTGGAATATGTTACTCGGTAATTGCGACTATATGTATTCGAACGTTATACTAGAGATTATTTTCAACAGCTTTCAAAATAGTATTGCTTTATTCAAGATTTGTATTGGTAAAACATTGTTCAAAACAACCAGCTCAATTGATTAAGGGTTTTATACTGTGGTAATTAGTTATAGTCATTAGAATTGTAAAGTGATGTAGGCGTTGTAATCGAAAGTTGCTATCCAGTTTAGTAATTTCATCAAAACTAAAATCCGATTTTGATCTGAACTGATAGATTTCGATATTCTAAAGTTTCCATAAAACAAATACCTATTTATATCGTCGATAACCAAAGCAAAATACCAAAAGGGTATTTTGTATCGACGTTTCAGTCAAATTTGTCACGTTATCTGTGTAAGAAATCGGTCAAAAAAGTCGTAATATAAAAATTTTAAGTTTTTATTATTTGTTAATTAAAAACAGTTATGAAAAGAATAATGATAATAATAAGCGTTATATAAAAAAGGAAGTGGCAGTTATTGCAAAGATATTTGGTCGATTAATATGTCAAAAAAATGAATAACAACATATAAAATTCCCTCCAGCAAAAGAGACAGTAATTGGCCACAACAACCAAATCGTGATAACTAAAATGATCACTTATAAACAAACACATTGGCGACTTGCTTATTTTTATAATATAATAATTATAAACGAATTTAAAATGCCATTATATTATTTTTTAGTGTGTGGGATTATAATAATTATATATGAAATCACATCAGTTTCCCAGTATAGTATATTCTATCGGTTTGTCATGAAAATATGGTTTGGACCATTTATTTATCGATAATAAGCTGATTTTTGTTTGTATTGGCCGGCAGTGTATGGTGCTGCTTGTGGGCCAGTATAGACGGCGGCTGGAGCAGCAGCTGGGGCGGCGTAAGCTCCAGCTGATCGTCCTCCTCCAGCTTCCACTTGTTTCTCATCAATAATATGGAATCCACTGTCATCTGCTTGGTATGTAAGTTGTTTGAAGGATCCATCTGGTGTGTTTACTGTGTAGCTTCCTCTTACAACTCCAGATCCGTCAGCTTGTTCTTGTCTTGAGTGTGCACCAGCATCATAGTTAAATGCGAATGGCTTTGGTGATTCGTCAACGGACTCGGTGTATGAACTTCTGTAAATTCCAGCTGAACCAGCACCGCCGCTGTAGGCTTGTGGTGCAACGTATGCTCCTGATGGTTGGTAAGCTCCAGTGTTGTAGCTAGATGATTTAAATCCTCCAGCTGTGTATCGCTGAGATGGTCCAGTTGAGTATCTTTGAGATTGAATAGCTGCGCTGACTGCGGCGGCTCCTTCATTTGTTCCAGCAGCTGGTTGACCATCGTCGGTTCTTGGCAAATGGTCTCCTGAAGCTAAAAATCCTTGTGCTCCAGCGGTGTAAGATGTGGTACGTTGAACACCGTCATCTCCTCTAACGGTAAAGCTTCCTTGAACTTGTCCGTCTCCTGATCGGCTTTCTTGTTTTGATGCATCGCTGGATGAGTATGAGTAAGCGTAGGAACCATCACCTTTTCGTTCCAAGTTGAATTGGGCGAATTCTGTTGGTTTGCTGGCAGTGTATCGTTGAGGGGCCGGGGCTACGTACTGTTGTCTTAAGGGTGCAGCTGGGGCAGTGTATCTTTGAGCGGCAGGGGCAACGTATGCTTGACGTAAAGGTGCAGAAAGGGCAGCAGCTCCACCGTAACTAGCTCTGTATTTTTCGCTGCTTAATCTGGAGTAACCGCCATCTCCACCAGTTGATTGGCCTTGGTATTGTACGTTGGTGTAAGTACCGTCTGGGCCGCTTGTGCCGTACTGACCGGTGACTAAGCCACCGGATGTTCGGCGTTCAGACTGGAAAGCTCCACTGCCAGTTTGGTAACCGAAATCGTAACTGCCATCGGTATATCTGTTGCTGTATTGCTGACCGGCAGCTGCTCCAGCGGTTAACGGAGCTCTGTATCCTCCAGAGCCATAACCGTAACCAGCTGGGCTACCCCAAACAGACGAAAGAGCCACTAAACAAACCTATAGAAAAACATAAACAGAAACGTTTTATTTTAGAAATATATCTTTGTAATTGACCTTACAATAATATGGCGGTTATTAGTCACAAATTACAGTACAGTACTAAGATTTTGTCATATCCTGTTGCAATTTTAGTGAGGCAGTGAGGGGGAAAATAAGCCATTATTATGATGACCATTTGTTGTTTTGAATACAAATTGAGTTCTATTTGAAAATATAAATAGAAGAAAGTCGTGGTGTAATAAAAAGTTAAGAAAATAATCTTCTGGGAATTGAGTTTGTGGTTTAAAATAATTCACTGCGTAATGACTTTTGAGTGCTCGTCCAAAACAAAAGGAAAAAAGAGAAAAGAAATTGATTAAAATTAAGGCCGCGTTTGCTTTCACTTAAAATAAATAAAACGTGAACTTGTCTAGCAAAAATAAAAGTAAAATTTAACATGTATGAAGGTCAGCAGTGACATCATCTTACCAAGGTTTTAACTTTTTGTCAGCATGTATTTCTTAAACAATATCAAACTAGAGAGGATTTTGTAAACAAGATAGATTATATTCAGTTGAGTAAAGATAACGAATGATAAAAGAAAGTGTTAAAAGCAAAAACAATATATTTTTGATGTTTTTATCTTTTAAATTATACTCGTAGTTAAAAAAAATAGATTCTTAATCGTAATGAATAACAAGTTGTCGAAAGTTATTTATGAAATTATTGAGATATTTTTACTTTATAATATTTTTTTGTAATTTATTATTGCTTAATGAACGTTCAAATGAATAGCATAGTATCATCCTTTGACCCTTTTTTATTAATAGTATTTTTTTCTGTATTTTTATGAGTTTTGCGTGCTTCTTTGACTTCTATAGGGCCAAGTTTACATGTAATATTTACTAATTCTCAAATCTCCGTAGAAAATTTAGAAAACCACCGTCATGTGGTTTCTGAAACTGTAATTACTTCTCATATAATGACTGAACAAATTTGATTTTTTTCCACCTTATTCTCTTACGTAAATTGTTCACCTGTGAACTTTCTGGCTTTTACTTAAACTTTCTCTCCATCCAATTTTTTTGTTTGACCTAATTTCTCTGTAAGCATAAATATGGAATCTCAATTGTCCACAAAAAACATAACTAGCTAAATAATAATTATCCATCTTAACAATCGACAAAAGCTAATTTGCTTTCAACGCTTTCTTAATAGCGTCTTATTATTTGTATCAGTTTAATCGCTCATTGATACATCGCATAGATAAAACTCCTTCACTTATTATAACATGAAACATTTTTATTTTTTCGGTGTATTTAAATACACCATAAATAGCTATTGAATGTTATATGGTATTGTCTACTGAATTACTAATTGTTATCACTCATCTGAAAATGTTTTTATTATCTACACAATAAATAAATAAATAAATTTTAATAAGAAAAAGATGAACTAATCCTTTTCGATTTTTAAACTTGATGATTTATCGTTTTATCTAACTTTTGATTTTTTATGAAAAACATTTTCGTGGCCTTTGACTTGGAGAAAAAGAAACGTGATACAGCAGTATTTTCATAACTTTCATTTTTTTAAAATGAATTTGACTTAAGTAAGAAAATTACAACTGGAAGCTTAATTAGTCCGTTAACATTTTTTAAGTGATTATGTAAAAAAAATTAAGTCATACTATAAAAGCTACCTTTTTTAATTAAATAAAGCAATTAACAAGTTGTAGTATAATTACAAGGAATAGAAGCTAGAATTGATCAAAAAATCAATAAAGTAGGAATTTATTTTTTTAAAATATGTTAATTTGAAATATTTTTTTTGTTTTCTATTGTTTTTTTCAATTAAAATATTTGCTTGTATTTTTTATTAAGTTTTGTTTAGCAAGCTTATAACTTTTCTTATATGAAAAAATAGTCTATAATAAAAAATAGTATATGTGGAGTTAAATTTAACATAAAAATTAAATTATTAAAAAATGTTTAACAATTTTTTTTTATTTTTTAAAAATAATTTTTTACTAGTAGAGAATTAAAGTTAAAAGAAAAAAGATTAAGTTAGGGAAAAAAATTAAGTTAGAAAAATTAACTTAGTTAAAAAAAATTAATTTAGTTAGAAAAAATATTTTAGCTAGAAAGTGTATTAAAATTATTATTTCAAACAGAATTTTTTTTGTTTACATTTTTAAATTAGTTAAAATAAATGAAAAAATAAAGAAAAATCAGTCATACTGTAGTAAACGTTGAACTTACCACAATGAAAGCCTTCATCTTGCAAAAAATAAATTGTCAGAAGTACCACAGAACACTACTATTCAAGTTCTTTAAAGTTTTTCACTTTCTTCTTAGTTCTTCAGTATTGTTTTGTCCAGTGTTTGTTTGTTGTGATTTGGTACTGTTTTGATTCAGTCAGTGTGGTAGGCGGTTATATATATACGGCCGAAAATTAAGGTGGAGATATGCATACACTGTCCATCCAATACAAAAAACTTCAAAAAGATTCCTCCTACTTAATATTACATGAGGCAAACAGATGAAAAAATATCCTATTTAAAAAAAGAAAACTTTTTAACTCTTCTAATCTTAATTCTCATTGGCCTGTTAAGTCAAAGAGAAAGTTAAAAAAAAAAAAACTACCTTTAACCACTACCACCATACTTTTCATCTTCGATCAGATGGTGATGATGATGAGAAAGTGCACTTTTTATATTGAAAGATAAATTATTATTAAACTGAACGCAGCAGGTATACTGTATATCACTCATTTGAATTTCGTGGGGTATTTCTGAAGGACAAAACTTAACTTGGATGCGTATACCCTTTCTCACCCCCTTCCCCCCATCATCACCATCCCCCACCCTTTTATTATAAAAAGGATGTAAAATTGGTGTAGGGTGAATTACTAGGAGATTGGGTTGGGTGGGGAATGTCCCACTTTCTACTTGTAGTAAGAATTCTAACATGTTTTAGTATGGTTTTACTAAGTAATAAAATTTTCATCAATTTGTAACTAAAAATAAAAAGTTAACTAAATAATTAGCTGAAAGCTGAATTGTGCATTATTTATCCTATATAATAATTATATTTTTATTTTGGTATGAACAGGCAGTATAATTTTGCCAATTTTTATTTTTCTGTGATGATTTGGCTTTGTATGCAAAACCAAACTGAAATGTAATTGCGTTAGTACAGTATAAACAAAATTCTTAGTATTTTAAAGTTATCATTTAAGATTTTTTATGTTTACTAAAACCACTGCGGTCAAACGGCTATAGTTAACTATAGTTTTTATAACAAAAATCAAATTAGTTCCAAATCTAATGGATAACATGTGATTCTGGCGCAGCAAAGTCTTATACAGTAGTACACATACATTACTAAATAGGGTTTAGCCTATTAAATGTAACAAGTAAATTGGGAATTGTAAAAAGCATCCCGTTTTTAAATTTATTCTCAATTTAGAGTCGCACTGGACAGCCTGTGCTCAGTTGAGCGAGTTTACAAAATGTCAATTTCTTATAAATTGTTACTATTAGGAACTTGATTTTAGTACTAAAATTTAAACGCAATTACCATAAATTTAAATTAGTTGTATTGCATACTCAAAAAATTTGAATTTTAATCATAAAAATTCAGTTTAAATTGTGCGATCGTTTTATTTTTTATAGTTTTTTAAGATATATATTAATGAAAATTGATCGACTTTGACGTTTATGATGGATTCTTTTCTCGTTTTGTTTTTAGTTTTCCCCATGTCTAGATAGTTGATGCATGTAAATGAATGAATAAGTATGCATATTGTACGCCTTTGTTCGGTATTTTGAGGTCAGAAGAAGAAATGGCCCCAATTTACAGTACTGTATATTACAGTATATACCTTTAAGAAACAAATTTTTAAAGTTATTTTTATTTTTGCATCAATACACACACGTTACACATCTGCTCTTGTTTTTCGATTTTGATTTTATATCTTGAAGAGTTTGAGTTTTAAAATAGAAATAATTTGTATAGCTGAAATGGAAAATTAAATAATATACAGCGTTTCACGCTGAGTGTCGTGATTTTTTTAAATTTTTTTATTAAATCAAAAGTTGAAACTATATGTGAAAAAAAATGCTTTTAAAGTATTATCCTGTCGTGTGGTTTTTATGAAATTTGTATTTATAGGTTGTGTAGCTTAAAGGCAAACCAAATAGCATAGTGTGCGGTGAAATACTTATTTTTTTAGTAAAAAATATAACGAAATACAAACACGATTACGCTAATACGGCTTGTAACACTTTCTATTATTAAAAATCTTATCGCACTAATTAATAATGAATATTTAGCACTTAAAATGCATTAATTAACTATTGAAGTAAATTAGTTTCATTATAAAAAAAAGTATGCCAAAACCGTTACTTTTATGAAACTTTTAATAATGTGAATTATTATTAAAAAGTTGACGTTTTCGTAATTTATGAACAAATTATTAGACTGTAGTTTCATATTTTTTTGTTAATTTTTTAAAATTTTCTAATGCGAGACTATATTGGAGAAATGTGCATGAGGTTTGCTGAAAATATTTTTAAAAATTACTTATTGGTGACATTTAGTTTATATAAATTGCTGTCGTTATGATGGGCGTTTTTTTGTTGTTGTTAATACAAGTAATAAAATTATTTTTTATTAATAAAACGAAATTACTCTGCACAAAAGTGCATGACACTATGATATCATTTCTATTAAAAATTCAATTAAGTTTCAACAATTATTTTCAAATGAAACTGTAGACACAGATGAATCGATAAAGTTATACGAATATTCTATAATGTTATGCAAATTGATATATTTACATAAGATAATTAAGAATTAATAAACCAATACACTTTTATCCGTTTAAATTTGTTGGAGAATGTATGACTCATTCAACATTCAATTACATTGTATTGACATTAACAATGAAAAGTGGTTATATTTTAAAGTAAGATTTCACTTCATATTGTGATGATACAACCCTGAAAAAAATACGAAATTTTAGGAACTTTAACAAATTTTCAAAGAATTAGTCATCAAATTTTTATTTAAATTATATTTTACAATTTTAATCGAGACCCTTAATGACACACAAGTGCCTGATGGACACTTTCTTATTTTTATGTGGAATACTCTTAATTTAAATTTGTTTTATTGGCTTCAGTGGTGACATCAATGCTAAAATTATCTTGTAGTACTTCAATGCTAAAGCCATCTCGTAGACTTGCTAGAATTCTTTCATAGACTTTAGGTTAACAATTTTTCTCAAAGATCTTTGTGGTATAATTTTATTTTAGGTTGCTAAGGACTAAATCAGTAATTAGCTTAGATGTTATTAATATTTCAGCTTAGATTTAGTTATCTTTTTGCAATGTCACACTCGTTATTTTGCTTAAATATGTATGCGATTTATTAATGACATATTTGTGAAGGGCTGGACATTATTATGTAGGCAGTTATGTTTACATTTTTGGGCTGTAACAATGCTAACTTGCTGTTACTTAATTATAATTTCTAATGGTTTTACTATTTTCAAGCGTGTGTTGTTAAACGTGTACCGTATAAAAGTTATTGTTATTAGCTAGACGAATGTGTTTTTGCAAGAAATTTGACACTTTAGTCTATCGTAAACAGCTGGAGACTTTTGAATGAATGTGCATTTCATATACGGTAAATAATCAAATGCATAATATTTTAAATCCTAAAAGACCAAAACGGGTCTCTTCCACTCCTCATATACTGTACGTCGCTTTCATAATTTATACGAACGAGCATCAAAATCAGAAAGAGAAAAAAAAAACAATTAAAAAAATGGTGGCATGGCATAGAATTTTTTTACACTTGAAGAAATATTTTCAAAGTTTCGTTAAAAGATAAGAAACTTTATTTTGTTAAATTGGTTTTTGTTTGGGTTATGTAAAACTGTTTCATAGACTGCAGCGTTTTATTTCCAAGTGGAATGCTGTTTTTTATTTTTAAGTACATTTTTAGTTACAAAGGGGCGTCTATCAGCTGCTTTTTACTTATTAAATCATTGATTATGTAGGAGTACCGTTGTCTTGTTGTTTTTTTTCTTTTAAAGCAACAGTAACTATTACTGATTAAAACTGATAACGACTGTACAAATTTTTACTGGAAAATTAAAGGGAAAGATGATGAAATCTATTTACAGTAATGTAGTATTAGTTCTTATTTAAAGTAAACATTATGCAAATGAACAGGATATTGACTTCTTTAAGCAAAAAAGAAATGGGACCACTTTTGGTTCGTCTATGTAATTAAAAAATTGGTTTGATAATTTGGTGATTCTCAAATTGTGGTACATATTGTACTTTAGCGATTTTAACATTACATTTATGGAAAGTAATGGGCTAAAAAATGGACGAGTTATTGAACATTTATTTAAAAAAAATACATCATTGATCTGATAAAAACTTGTATTTAATATTTTTTAAAATTTTGAAGTTTATACTAGTTTCCACATTTTGTTTTTAAAAAGCTACACATTTTTATAAATAATTTGTTGAAATTGGTGATGAATTGTTAAGGTTATCGGGACTATGTTTTAGTTTAGTTTATTTTTTGAGGTTAAATTTGATTTTTAATGAATTCCATTTTAAACTTGTGTATATTTTAATCAGCTTTTTATTCAATTTTATCTTTTTAAATTTTAATAACCGTGTTTTTGCTTTTTGGTCATATTATATGATATTAAGGTGATTAAAAACCATTAAGAACAACACCATAAACAACAATAAGTGTTGTAAAAAATTTGCAATTGTTCATCTATTGCATTCTTTTGCTAATAAATTAAATTATGTATACTTGTTAACGCTTTTTATAATGTAATTTTAAATTCAAAAGCAATTAATAAAATGTTATTCATTAAAAAAACAGTGATCTATTTATGTACAGTATATGCCCATTATTATACTGTATGAAAAGATAATACAAGTTAAAAAAATCAAATAAAAATGTTTCCTTGTCCATTGTTTACCATAAATAACTATCAGCAAGTAACAAGTAGGAAATATTTATCAAAATTGCCCATCTTACAAAATTGCAACCTTTTGCACACTATTTATTGGGCTAATGTTTTATTTTTTCAATCTGTAAATCTTGAAAAACAAATTAAACTCATAAAAACAAGCAAGTTAACATCAAATTTTGACATGATTTTCTGAATAATTAAATCCATGCCTTGAAAATTCCATTCAAATTGTTTTTAACTAAATAATATATAGTTTGATCGAAAAAGCATTACTTAGATTAAATTGCTATTTTTAGATAACTCTTTTTAAACCAATTTTATTATTAGCACGGTTTTAGTACAATTCAATGAATTTAATCCCATCTTATGGAAACTACGAGTATAAAAACTGTTTGTTTTTGTTAATAGGGACTTTTGAATGAATTTGTTATCATGGTCAAAATGAGTTTGCAATTTTGCACATCCTTATTCGTATAATTAAGGCGTTAAAATGTTCATTTATTTAACAGAAACTATTAATTTTACTCAATTTAGAAACTATAATTAGAATTTTTGCAACTTTGTTTACACGTTTTGCAACTACTGGAAGTAAAATTTTAAACTAATGCAAAAAAAAATAATTACCCATACTTTTCGTGAGTTAAACATTCATGATTCTACAGTACAGGATCGTTTAGTTAGATAGTTAATAATTTTTTAAACAGTAGTTAAAAATCAAATCTGAAAAAAATAAAATAAATTGACGAGCTTTTGCAGTTTGATTGATGAAAAATGTAATTTCTGTAATACATTGGACTGGCGAAGGTTAAGTAATTATACGAATCATGTTGATTGTGAAGGTTGGAAATCTATTTTTTTTTTATTTAAACACAGAGGATTAGAAGACACATGAATTCTTTTAAATGTAAAATTATTACTCATTCATGTACGGTAACTAAAACAATTTTAACTCCTTTATTGAACCTCACACAAAGGCAATTTTCAACGCTAGTTTTCACTTTTATAGTATTTATTTGTTTGGTATTTAATTACAGTACTTTGTTGTTAATAAGAATTAGCTAACATCGGAATTCTAAAAAAAAATTAACACATTTTTATAGTTCTAAAAAAAGCTGCTGTTTTATTTTTTATTATAATTTAATTAGGTGCTAATGTTATTGTTTTGTAACACTTTGTTTATGTAAGAAAATTAAATTAATTATCGCATTTTAACGTAATTACTAATTACATGAACTCTGACCTTAATACATTGTAACTTTTTAATTTACTTTTGATTTGTGCTTTTGAAAAGTGCACCTGTTTATTTAGACGTCAGTTTATTTCCCGTACTTTTTGATATAATTTAACAAAAAAATTGAATGACGTTTTAGTTAAAGGGGAAATTTTAATTAAATTATTATTATTACACATCATAAAGTCCATAGACTTTTTTAGAAGCTGGCATAAATTTATCTGTTTTGTTTTTATTTTTGTTAAGTCCCATGCAGTTTAATATCCAAAATAACAAGGACATTTGAACCAATAACGTTACTTTTTATTTTTTTAAAATTAAAACATCAATTTTTAACATGCATATTTTAATAACAATGCATTTTATTGATTAGGTATGGATTATAGTGATTATAGGAGTGGCTAATTATAATTTAGTATGTTGACGCCACCATAAATGAGTGACAAGGCCATTCACAATGTAGACTTAACCGCAAAAATGACTCACTTGATTTTTATCGGATAATTATGTAATGAAGTCTGAGGATGTATTGGCATTTTCATATTTTGTTATTTAAATTTATGCAGAACCAGTACTAACAATAAGGCCATTAAAATAATTTATGATTTATGGGGGAAATGCAAAACTTGAAATTTTACGATAATGGCATTTTTATAGAATGGGCCTAATTTAATCAGTGACAATAACGGTGAAAGTGTAATTTGACAAGTGGGTCAATCGATAAAATTTGATCACAGTGATGACGTAGGTGTTACACATTTAGTTTTTATTATAGGGAAATTATAAGGATGGACTGAAATATAAGAACTTAGCTAATTACTGTAATGCCAAAATTTGTGTATTGTTCATTTTGGGGGTTTTAAAATTTTTGTGGAGTTAAAAGTCAGATGTATAGTACTAAGAGTTTTCCTTACGGCATTTTTTAAGTACCAATGAGATTGTAATGGGATTTTAATTAACATACTTCCATTTTTAATTTAATTTGTACGGTGAGACAAAGGCGGAATTGGTGTCAAGTACAATTGAAGATGAAATAGTGAAAAAATAAAACGCGGTGACCCACCTAAACGTGTGAAATGTATACGAGTGGGACTTCTGTATAATGTACTGTAAAGTCAGTTTTTTATTATATTAAATCCCTTGTTTTTTTTTTCATGACTGTTGAGTGCGTGTTAATTGCCGAATAAATTTGTCTAAATTAGTCGTACCTGAACTATGCTACTACGTTCAGTACAATTTTTTAAGCAAGAAAAAAATGTTGACGCCAAATTGGCGGCTTATCAAATTAAGATATGAATTACTGTGTTTTCACTGGTATTTTTAGAATTGCAAATTGTGCTTTCTTTAATTTTTTGTACTGGAACCAAAGTTGGTTGTCGGCCTACTAAATATGCTTGATTCTTTTTAATTTATCGTCTCCACCTTTAAACTATGTATTCACTAGCCAACCAGCATGTAATGTAGGGACTCTTGTTTTAATGCTAAATGTAAACTTTTTTGCATTGAAAATGTAGGCTAAAATGAGTGTAAAACACGATAAAAACGATATAATGTTCTTTAGAAAGTATGAGGTCAAAATTATTCACAGTAATATTTTCGCATCATGTTTTTTGTTTTGACACTAAAATTTTCTATTGACAGCATTTCGATCAATCATGGACATAAATAATTGCTACTGAAATTCTATATCAATCTTGAAACGAAGTAGAAAGTTTGTGGGTTATTAAATTTTTAAACTTTTCATTTATTCAACAAATAGTGTCAATACATTACAAAAGAAATTAAGCGTAACGGGGTGGGATTTTAATTTACGAGTTGCAATTGAAAATTTAAGTAAAATCATATCGTGGCATAGACTGATTGATATTTACGATGAATACGATTAAAATCTTGATTTGAGGAAAGTGTGGTTGCGATAATAAATTCGACTAAGTTAACATTTTATACCAAATGTAACTTCAACTACATTACAATCAATTATTATATCAAATTGTAATGACTAAAGGGTTTTTACGTTAAATCTTAATACTAAACTGCATTTGCATACAGTATGACGTGAATATTAATTTAAAATTTTTTAAATGTTATAAAATTATTGAATTTCCATTTTCCAAACATGTTATTAATATGTCCCTAATCATTTTTGATGTATAAGCAGGTTTCAGCTCCCACATTAAAACTGCCATTTTTAACTAGCTAATAAATGGCTATCCTAAAATTAAAAACAGTAATTCTTAATGATTTACTGAATCAAATCACATTTTCATGTTATTGTCTAAAGAAAAAGTTTATAATTTGAAAACAAAAGTGAAGATGGATGACATTTAAAGTTATGTGATAAATGTAGGGGGTTTGTTTTGTATTTCAAAGAAATTGTAAAATACTCTCATCCTATTAACATCATAGTAATGTAAAGGGGAGAAAAAGAAGTCGTGTCATTCAATTTTTAAGTTTGGCAAAAACAATGTTAACCGGTTATCTGATCAGCACAGAAAATGAAAAAACAGAAACGCCTTAAACTCATTTGGAAAATACGATTTTTCTATGCAAAAGTCGAAATCCTTGAACTTTTCCATCTTACACGGAAATAAATACTTTCGTGTGTTTGATTTAAGAGACCTGGGTTAATTTTAAAGGGGTAATTGGGATGGTGGTTTGTGGGTAGGATGATAGATGATTAGCTTGTTATTCATCATCATTTTCATATCGTGAGAACCTAGAAAAAATAACATAACGTATTTTACATTACAAAAGCAAAAATATCCCGAAATGTTAAACCTCAAATTCAAACTTATTATGATGCAATATGAATAGCGTAATATAATATACAATGTTGTAACCGTCTTGATCAGCTATTAAATGAAAACAGATAAATCGTAGAAAGTTTTGACAGTTGGTTATGTACGATTACGATGAATTTTTAAACAATCGTTTTTTTTTTTATTGTTAAGAAAAATAATCCGGCAAAAGCAAAAGGAGCCGCCGTTATGAAAATTGCTGTAAAAGTCAGGGTTATACCTGAATTTAATCAATAATTTATGATTAGTAAACACACAGATTTTATTTTTTAAATTGCAATTGTTTAATATGGTCTTGAACTGTAAACTTTACAGAAGTGGCTGATTTTGGAGTAAAATTAAATAATTAAGAATTATTTTTTGTTGTCCAGACGGAAATCACATTTCTTGGCATCATTCTGGAACTTCCATTTCTTTAGTTTAACTTTTGCTTATTTTATTGACACGTTTTTTAACCCATTTACTGAAATAAGTGAACTCATTTTCTTAAGTCATGTTTTTCTAACACCAAGAAATTGTTTGAATATGTAACCGTCAATTTTTCTTATGAGAAAACTGTTTTTATTCATTGTTAAGATGACACTGCACTTGCTTTTCTTTTTGTTGCTCAGACACAAAATTTTAAATTTGGATTAGTTATTTATTGAAATTAGGCAAATATTCAGGCTCTTACTGTTCTTCATAATGTTATAATAATAAATTCAATTTGAAATTGAGGTCATAAATCAACACTACAACATTTCCAGAGAGATTCCACATGGTCATGTCACGAAACTGTTGTTCTCCCTCTCATTTGTATAACACTGATACATCATTTAAAAGAAAAAATAAATCTTAGGCTTTAATATTATTGCTTAACATGTCTTTACAATTAAAATTATTTTAATCTATTTTAAATCATTAGTCGTGCAAATTGAACTTCCACGTATTGTTAAAATAGAAACGAAAGACGATGGAAAATAACAAAAAAAACAATAAGCAATTGTTATGGATAAATTATTTTGTTATTTAACTATTGAGAAAAACAGGAATGTGGGGCTGAAAATGATGATGGCGTTTAATTGACATTAAATGCTGTCTTAAATTATTAATTAGACTTTGAATGCCAATTGCTTAGACATTAAGCTCTTGATTGCGTTTGATAGTGAAATTTAGGTCGGGAAATTGCTATTGCCATTATCGAGGTTTTTTTTATGTCACACAGGGTTTTGTATATTGTAGCTTTAATGAATAAACATTTCACGTTGCTTTTTAATAATTGATAATAGACAATGCGATTGTCATTCTGTTTTGATGGTCATTTGTATGGTGGTCATTATCTATGTCAACAAACACAAACCCTGTCAATGATTTTAATATTACAATTCAATTTAACGCAAAAATTATATAATGGCTTATGACAAGTAAATTAATAAAAATTTAGGCAACAAGTTGGTTAAGCAAGAAGTTTAAATCATTGTATAGAATTTTAGTATTCCGGATGATTTTCTAAATTGAAACGCTTGGGTAAGAAACAAACGAGACAAATCTCCATTGAAACTAATAAGCTTTATTCCTATTATAAAATTTATTGACACTATAAAAATCACGATTCTAATTTAGAAAATCATTCAATGTACCGGTAGCTCATATTTTAGTTTAAATCAGATTTTGCTAGTTAAATTTTAACTTGTTTTTGTTATTTATTGATCTTATTTTTATGAACTCTTAACTTTTTTTTTGAAGTTGTGTAGTATTGTCATTGTCGACGTTTATTTGAAGTCGCTTATGAACATGAGAACCCAAACTATTTTGAAATTTTTTCAAAATAGTACAATAGATTTAAATTGAGTCACTTTTTTTAGCATTATTTATCATTAAAAATCATTATCCAGCATATTAAATTTCAGAATCAGATTCGATTGCACATACAGTACTGTACTTAATTCGCTATTTTTATTTTAGTTTATTTTAATGACTAACTTAATACAAACAAAAAAAAAACATTTTGAACTTTTGACTAGCAATAACCATTTTAAAACTTTATTGTATCAACTTAATACTTAAATTTTAGTCATCCAATTAAAGGCTTTACATGGTCTCTGATGTGTTGTGGTTGTTGTTAAATTGCTAATGCGTGTGAGAGCTGTATTGACCAGCATGTCAAATCTCAGGGACAACACCAAAAAATTAAGTTACACTTCATGGGAATAATTGCTCCATAACTGTAAAATAAATGAAACTTTAAAAAATTACATCAATTAACGGGGCTGCTCACGATTATAACGAAAGAAGAGTTGGTTAACTTTTTATGATGAAGTCTTATACTGTATATGCTAATAGCATCGTATTAAATTCCTTTTAAAACGTCGATTGTTTTTACTGATTTGTAAGACGTAAATTATAACAAAGTATTAAAATGGAAGCAGTTTACCTTAACCTATTTTAGTTTATTACTTACTGTTTGTGTGTGTACGGTAATGCTCTTTTTAAATCTTCAAACTTTCAATCTTAAAATCATCCTTTCTTTTTCTTAAACATGATAAAAAAAACTAAATCTCATCAAGAAAACTTTAAGGTTTTCTTAAGAAATTTCTTTTTGGCAATCGTTGCAGTGATCGATTGACTATTAAAAAAATTGAAAAAAATAAAGTATCTGACTTTATTTTTAGTTGCTTTTTATTGTGTTTTTACGTCGATACATCTTTTTTTATGATATGAAAATCTTTTTAATTTAACTTTAAAAAAGTGAAGTTTTGCATGGTTTAGTGGTTAATCTTAATCTGTAGTTTTTTTATCGTCAAACATTAGAATTGTACAGCACAGACAGGTCATGCTTTATAATGGGCGTAGTATGTTTAATATTTCAAATAGCGTCTGCTTGCGGTTTTCTTACTTTGAAGCATTTTTAACTTTTACGACACTGCAATTTGCCAATCTCAGAAAAAAAAATTCAATACATGTTTTTTTACTGCAATATCATACTATTTAGCATCAAAATAATTTTTTCTATTCAGTACTTTATTATAAATAAAGGAATTGTTAAAAAGTCGTTTTCAAGGCTAATTTTGATGCAAAAAATACCAGTAAGTTAGCAAAATTGGGCGGCTAATACCATAAATGTAATGATTTAGGTCAAAGTGTTTTTATGAACAATTTAAAATGCATAATTTAAGGGAAACAGCAATTAATCACATGTAAGAGTTTTAATCAGTCATATTTTAAGTAAAAGTTAGTTAAATCTGCGTTTTGCTTTGTTTGCTAGGCAATACATTGGTTGACTATATTTCATCTTTTATTTTAGTACACGTAGTTGCCCCATGTAATAGGCAAGATAAAGAAGCTGTTATAAAATGCAGTAAATTGGCATAATAAACAGTTTTACTTTTTATTTGGTTCTTTTATCAGTGTGGATGATTAAAAATCAACAGAAAATTATGATTACTTTGGCAGATAACAGCAAAAAAGAAACCAAACTGCAACATTTTTGCGAATTTTTTGTTAAACAACCGCACGAATTTGATAGTTGTAAAAAATTGTGTATAAACAGGGAAGAAAATGTTTTAATGAAAATTATGTTGTGTGTTATGGGAACTGCATGAAATTCATGATGAAGAAACCAATCACGAAATCAGCCTCAATTTTTTTTCTTGCTATTATCTTTTTATTGGGTTGTCTCATAAGTTCTTGCGGTATTTCTTATTGACTTGTTTAGGCAAAACCGCACGCACTTGTAAGACAGCGTAAAATATTATGATCATGCTCTCTTCTATTTAATATTTTTAGATGTTAGTCATTATGTTATTTGCAGTATTAACGTTTAAACTGGTAATTACATAATAAGTCTCAAGGAAGAAGAGAAAAAGTAGAAATTTGCTAAAGAAAAATGTATAAAGTAGGCGTTAATTGCTATGCTGCATTATACGACCTTGTTAGTCGTTTTATTCAATTATATAAATTAGCAACATTTTGTCACATAACGTTTCCTTTTTTATTATTATTAGTATAAAACTTCATTTTTCTATGTAGACCACGGCTAATTTCATTGTTAGTGAAGATTATTGTTCTCATTGCATGGACTAACACCTGCAATCAACATTTTCAACTTCTTTTTTTTTTTTTTTTAGTGAAATATTTTAATTAACTAGAAAAACTGCTGCTTCACAAATATACAAACCCACTGACACGACGCCCAACATTCTTCTCAATTAAGACGCTTTAAAAAGTTTAACTTTCATTTTCAAATTCTATAAATGAAAGTTGAGATATTTAAAAACAAAACATGTTGATGGAAATGCTACAATTGTCAAAATCAAGGCTGATCATCCATTATAGTTGCAGTGAGCAATTGCAGACAAGTTTATGTGCAATGAGAGCTCTATTTTAAATAATAATCATGAAAACATGTTAAAACGCTATTACAATAAGTAAACTTGGTCAAATTTTAGGTGAAGGTGGTTTGTTTGAATTTAGATTTTATTATTATGTGTTTAAATGTGCTTTTAAAAGTTTTTATTTACTGTTTATGGTGTATGTGAAATGACTGAAAATGTAACTGAAGTGTTTTGGGTTCTTCAGTCCTTGGTTCTTTAACTGAAGGGTCGTTTTAAGAGCACTGGGTCACTTGGACATTTAGGTGGTCGTGCAATAACTCTCATAAAATCTTGTCCATTTGTTTCGGCAATGTTGACATGTGATAAAACATGACTGTGAGCTGTACTTTAAATTATTTGCTATTTTTTTTTTAATTTTAAAATTACTTTGAATTTCAATATATTTAAAGAAAAAAAGTAGTACAGTACATGTACGTTATAAATAACCTGATTACTTAAAAAGTTCTAAGCTGTGATTTTCAACGCCATAACTTATTAGTTGCTTAATAATGTGCCATACTTTGTACTATTTTTATTTAAAGTAAAGTAATTTAAAACATTTGTGTTATAAATATATTATTATGCCGGCGTTTTGCAGTTTTAGATTTTCCACATGTCACAAACTCAACAATTGTAATTTATCCAAAATGATGACATGACGCAACCGCGTTTACTTTATTAAAAGTTTTTATGAGAGCTACGATATTTTGTTGGCTAATTTTTTTAGCTATTATTTGTGTCATATAATTGCACGTAGACATCGTTTTTATTTTTTAGTGACTTGCAAGAATTTTTTTAATTATTTCTTTAAAATTAGCCATCGATTGATAAAAAATAAGCAAATATGAATGGGTAAAGGCGAGGCTATCTTTTATCACTAATTTCAATTGTATTTTGATGTGTGAAGTAAACATTTGAAAATGTGGATTAGTAGTTTAGAGCTTAAGTTAATTAAGATAACGTTTTGAGTACATACTAGTAGCGAAATATTTGATTTTTTCCATGACTTAATTAGTACTTATTTTTTTACAGTTTTAAATGATGGGTATTAGTAAAAAAAAATGGTTGTAAAGCTTACACAGTAATTTTAAATATATGGTTTCATTATGTATAATGGTAATGTAACCTACATTTAGATAATCTTTCAGGTTATAAACTGATTGATTATAAAAATATGCACTAGGTGACGCCATTAGAAAAGTTACTTTTTATCATGATCTAGTTTTTTTTTAAAAAATGCAGTTATCTAGAAACTTTATATTTTATATGCATTGTTTGAAAGCTCCAGTTTATGTACATACAAGTACCCAAGCTAAGATGTTATTATTGTAGTTTTTAGCTATTACCTAAAACACTGTAGTCATAATGATGCTCATTTAATGCACTGGGTATCGATTATTAATTTGCTGAAATCGCAATTAAGGTTTTAAATAATTGTTAATTAACAATACCTGTTAAGTAACTATTTGTAGGTTGTTTTCAATTGCTTGTTCTGTATCCACTATCTACAAGTAGTAATATTGTTCCAAATGGGATTTATTCTTTGATTTTGCACAACAGTGATAATCATCTGCAAACTAGTGATTAAAACAGATGTATAATGCATATGGTCGTCTTTATAAGAAAACTTAGTAACTTGGGTATTTACATATAGAGAAACGAGACTGAATTGCATTGGTTTCTGTACCGATTTGTGTTTCTTTATTGTTTTTATTGTTTTGAAGTCTGCATCTGAAACCGGCGTTATTATAATCTGCAAACAAAAACATTACAAAACTGATGGCCATCTAATAATTTTTTTTTATGAGTTTGATTGTTTATTAATTAGTGTTTAATTATTGTTTCATTTAATTTATTTGTTAGAATTTTTTATTACAATTTTTTAATTGGTATTCAAAATACAAGTTTGATTCCCTATATCGTGCGAGCCCGGTTTATAATTTTCTAATAATGATTTTAATTATTTTGTATTCCATTGGAAAAATATTTTATTTACTGATTTTCCTATATTTATGATGGAGAGGAGAAGAAAATGTTAATGATTTTATTGATGTTTTGGCTTGCTTATGTTTATCGGACTTGGTCAACTGGTATTTCTTCTTCTATTGGTGTTTCTGCTGGTAGTCCATCAGGTCCCAAAGGCCCTTCAGCTGCAGGTCCATCGGCGTATAAGGGATCATCGGTAAAAATCTCTTCAAGTGGAGCTTCGGTAGTTGTTCGTTTAGTTGGTACTGGTAATCGACGTGGTGGAAATTTGGGTCTTCGATAAGTCGATACTGGTTGTTCAGTGGCGTCTAATGATTTAGCTGTTGTGGCTCTGGAACCAGAACCAGACCCGTTGTTACCATTGGCGCTAGATCTTGATCGGCTCCTTGGTCTTTCCGTTGCTGGAGCAGCGGTAGTAGTAGTCGTTCGTGGTGCTGGAGCCGCTTCTGGCGCTGCTGCTGCTGCAGCGTCCCCATTTACTTTGCGTGGTCTGGCTCGGCTTCCTGGTAGCCTTCGCCTGGCTGGACGGGCGGTAGTGGTTGGTTCCTCGACAAATTCTTCTTCAACAACTCCCCCGCCTAGATCATATTCTTCTTGACCAACTATAAAGGTGCATGAACAGCAATTATTTATTTTAAACTTTTGACAGTTGTTTTTCCACTAAACTTTAAATTGTCTCCGAATACGTGAGGCATAGTGTGTGTTTATAATTTCTATTATTTGGTATTTGGTTATTTATGAAACTAACTTTTTAAATGTATTTTGGACACGAGTATTTAATATTTTTGCAACTCTTTTATTTATGCGCTTCAACCTAAATCTGTAAGTGTGCAATTATTTCTCAGCTTCGGTGTCGTTGAACTGTTCTTCATTCACATAACACACACATTCATAGGTTAAATTTTTTTACCTCAAATTCACAAAACGATAAAAAATGCTAATAAATACAAAACACATAACGTACAGTGTAAAAAAATCAGTCTGTAGAAAACTGACTAGAATTTCAAATTATTCAACAATTTTTTAAAGAAGTCAAGAGACACCAAACCGACAGGAAAATAAAATAGAAACGCTAAAAAGCTGGTTTAACTGACTAGAATGACTAGTAATAGACTGGGCTGTTTTTAACACTCTGAGCCATTTGAACAAGTCTGAGATTTTTGTAACCGTAATTTTAATTATTTTTTTTTATTTGCAGGTTTTAAAACTGATGTCTAAGGATGCAGAAATTTATAATGGAAAGTAGGCGGAGATGATATGAAGTAAAGGGATATACTGAAGTAAGTTAACATTACACAATAAATTGACTATAGTAACTTTAAAAAAAAAATTCTTTTATGACTGCAAAAAAGTAGGTGAAATGTCTTTAAAACTGGTTTTTTATTCTTTCTGGAGGACTAAAAAGTTATGGGATTTTGAACATTATCTAATTGCAGCACACTGACCTACAATATCTAATATGCATATCAAGAAAATAAAAGAAAAGGATGAGATTACCTGAAAAATTATCAAAATTTTCAGACAATTTTTATCTTTTTAGTTAAAATGAGATTGCATAATGTAGCTGTCAAAATTTGAAATGCATTGAAGAAGATTGGCAAAATATAATTTGTAAAATTTAAATTTGAGATTTAATTTTATTTGAATTTGTTTA